>CAWUFW010006568.1:600000-1131625 GCA_963921515.1 Calotriton arnoldi | reverse complement strand
CGGAAGCACTACCGCCGTGACCTTCAAAGCGTGGGAGGAGAAGGTGCGAGTCATTATACATCCGGAGATCCTCGCCGGATTAGCAGGGGGAGTGGAGGCTGGTAAGTACAAACTAATGTATACCAGCACACCGCTATGTACTCACATGCACTACCACCATGCCACAGCTCCCAGGGACAAACACCCCCATGTCCAGCACACAATACACAACACATCACACACACATGCAACAGACACCACCACACACAGCCCAAACCTAACAACTGTAAGATACGTGGGGGCATGTGTACACTCAGCCAGCCACGTAACCACCAACAGGTCCCCAAGTATGCCAGAAGCGCCACAACGAGCACCCACCACACCCATGTGTCCGCCATAGCTGCACTAACCGACAAGTAACAGGTAAGTGGCAGGAACACAAAGTGCAGTGGGTGGGAGGGTGGACAGCTCAAGTACAACACACACCAGGCCCCTAGTCCCACAGCACAGCAAGGAGGAGCATCCCCCACACCCCACACCCACGTGTCAGCCACCGCAGTGCACACCGACAGCCGAAAGGTAGACATCACGGTCCACAACAATCGGTGTCAGTGGGTGTCCAGCCATCACCACGACCCACAACACCGCCCCCACCCCCACAGACCTGCAACATGGAGCACCCCCGCTTAGAACCATGTGGCATCCAGTACAGTGCACGCACGAACAACCTGCAGGTGGGAAACTGGACAGGGCTGGATTACTGGAGGCATGAGGACCGTAACACGACCAACACATGGGACATGTTACGTAGCAGACGAACACGCAGCACCGCCCACTGTCACGAACAAGTGAACAATGTGCACACGGACATGAACCACAGACTCACACCCCACATGACCCATCACAGACACAGCAACACCCAAGGAGCCACGTCTGCATGCACAAGCCACACTGAATATAGTACCACACGGCAGCCACTGTGCAACCCATCACACACAACCGAAACACCATTGAAGTCCTGTCCATGTAGCCCCTACTGCCTGTCAACCACACACCCCACAACTACGCCTATGTAAGACAAACAACACTAGACGCAACAGAGCGGAACAACATAAATGCACACGAACACCACTGAACCCATCAAACACACAGACACACCATGCACATACAACATACCATCCATCCCATCCGTCAGCCCCAGTCTCATGAAAGGCATGTCATCCGCACAGCTGCCACACATACAGCAGTCACGCTAAGATACATGCCCATGACCAACCATGTGCCAGAAGTCAATGAAGCGCACGCCACACTGTGAGCAACAACACACAACATGGGCCACACCCCCCCCGAGCACTGCAGTGATGCACATGGCACAGGGCAGCACGCACACCAAGGAGATGGGACAACTGCAATACGTCGGGTGGCACACAACCATCACACACTCATAACGATGCGTCCAATGCCATGTCCAGTAATCACAACAGACAGCAAATATGCAGGGTATGTCAGGCATGCACACACCTCAGACCATGCACTGTCATGCTGCCACAACACATGTCACGTTCGGCACCCATGGCTCACAGCATGTAGCCCAAAAGCATATTCCATCCCAAATGCGTTTCTGGGGCATGACCCCCATGTTGCCATATGCGTTCCTAAGCGTTCCATTTGCACCCCAAAAGCATATTCCATCCCAAATGCGTTCCTGGGGCATGACCCCCATGTTGCCATATGCGTTCCTAAGCGTTCCATTTGCACCCCAAAAGCATATTCCATCCCAAATGCGTTCCTGGGGCATGACCCCCATGTTGCCAAATGCGTTCCTAAGCGTTCCATATGCACCCCAAAAGCAAAGTACAAACCAGACCCAGGATGGGCCTGGAGCCCGCATACACCAGAGTCACAATAAGTAGGAGCACAGCAACACACCCATCGGCATAGCCAATCCGTCCCATGCCACATGTGCACAGCACACAGTCCCATTGCCAAGCACACACAACAACAGATTGTACAGCCACACACCCGCCTCCGGGACACACGTGCACGAGAGTGCACGAACGGAGAATGTCAGACAACCAATACAGACTTCGCCAGGTGCAACACAATAACAAATCTCATTCTCTCCACAGGTGACGAACTGCTGGATGCTGGGGATGGAGACAGCAGCCAGCACAGCCAGCCTACAAGCCCCCAACGAGGACACACGGATGTGGAGGATCTGTCCTCCTCTTCGGACACGGACCACCAAGCAGGCCCATCTAGTGTGGCAGGGCCCAGCCGCTCCCCAGGACCCCTCCTACCCACCAACCCATCATCCAGGGCTGCTGAACATTCCCAGCCCCCTGCTGCCACTGTCGTTGCGGCCACACCCACGGTCATTGCGGCCACACCCACGGGCATTGCGGCCACACCCACGGTCATTGCGGCCACACCCACGGTCATTGCGGCCACTACCACTGCCGCAACCGCCACCACGTCTTCGCTGGCCCCAGCCCCAGCGCAGGTGGTGGCCCGGACGACTGGATCCACCCTGGGAGCCAGGGTGAGGACCGTGGTGAGCAATGTGGCTAGTGGGCAGGCCGGTGGCAGCAGGACTGGTAGGAGGAGCAGGGTCAGGGAAACGCCAGCCTCCCCTGGGAGCCATGCCCTGCCTCAAATGGCCAGAGTCCTTGGGGCCTATGAAGAGGCCCAAGGACAATGGGCCAGGTCAGCTACAGACACGCGTGAGGTGCTGGGGGTGCTGAGGTCCATGGACGCCCGTATGGGCCAACTCGTGGACCTCATGGGCCAGCTGGTGGTGGCGGTGAGGTCACAGCCAGGGACAGCAGCTCCCCTCCGCCACCACCTGCCGGGGCGCAGGGTCGAGCAGCAGTGTCCAGTTCCCCTGCGTCCACAGCCAGTGAGCACACCTCAACCACCAGCAGGTCGCAAGCAGGCACCCCCCTCGCAAACGTGGAAGGGGCCGTCCGAAGTGGAAACAGATCTCCCGGGAGGACTTCGCACGCTCCAGACGCAAGTGAGGCAGCCAGCCAGCCTTCCTTGACCACCCACTGCATTGACTTGGACTACGATCCCACTCCACACAGCCATCTGGATGGCATGTGTGTGTTGGACTATGGACATAGAACCAGTGGGTACACCCTGAGCATCACGCAGCCATGACCGACAGCTCATTGTCACTGCACGCACCACTTTTGTCATCACCTTACACACAATCACATGTCACAGTTTGAAATAAATGCACCTCTTCCACAAACTGCTGTCTGTGCCCTGTGTTTTAATTGTACGGAATACAACGGCCACCTTGAGCGGAACGGCACCTGATGCGTGGCATGGCAATGGAACCGGAGGGCCTGTAGGGACCTAGGGGTGGGAGACAGAACAGGAGCACATTCAATGAGTGTGTCACACACCCATCACACAGTACATGTCAACAACTACAAGCAATGTACACACATCGCACAGAGCAATAGGGCACAATGCCACAGCCACCATCAGTGGCATACTAACCTGGGCATGGAGCGTTGACACACAGCACGCAGTGAACAAAAGGCCACCCTGACACAGCACACACACACCTGCACAAATACAGACACATCAGCCGTCGTACATGGACACTCACCGTTAAGTGAAGTAGCGGGCGATGAGCTGCTGGCGCACATTCCCAGCTTCCTCCTCTCCGCTGTCCTCCTCACTCGAGCTGTCCTGGTCTGCGGGCTGGGGCCCTGGTTGATCTCCGTCATCCACAATGAGGGGGATCTGCTTCCGAATGGCCAGATTGTGCAGCATGCAGCACGCCACCACTATCTGGCACACCTTCTGTGGGGAGTACGCCAGCGCACCCCCGGTGCGGTCCAGGCACCTGAACCTGGACTTGAGGAGGCCAAAGGTACGCTCGACCACACGTCTGGTCCTCCCATGTGCCTCATTGTAGCGATCGTCTGCTGGGGTGCGAGGATTCCTCAATGGACTGAGCAGCCATGCCCCATTCGGGTACGCAGAGTCACCTGGGTGTGAGGGACACAGAGAACCGTTGCTATTCCAACTGGACAGGGGACAGCATCGCACAACCAGCACGCTACACCACTCCACATACTCACCGACAATACAGCCACGATCCTGTTGCAGATTGGACATCAGTCGTGGCAAGATGCTGTTGCGCATTACGTGTGCGTCATGGGCCGAGCCTGGGAACTTTGCACACACGTGGGTTATCACCATGTCCGCAAGGCACACCACTTGCACATTCAGGGAGTGCGTGTGCTTCCTGTTGCGGTACAGGTGCTCAGTGGCCTGTGGTGGAACAAGGCCAACATGTGTGCAATCAATGGCACCAACGACGTGTGGGATCCTGCCAAGGGCATAGAATGCACCCTTCACTGCCGCCAATTCACGAGCCCTGGGGAATCTGATGTACCTGTTTCGGTACAGCATCATGGCTGCCAGTACATCCCTCAGCACCTTGCTGAACATGGGCTGGGACATCCCTCCTCCACTGCCCACTGTGTGCTGGAATGACCCAGTGGCGAAGAAATGCATGGCGGCCATCACCTTAGCCGTGGGGGTGAATGCTGTCGGATACACCCTGCGGGGACGGAGATGGGGTTCCAACATGGCACACAGTCGATGCAGGGTTGGCCTGTCCAGCCGAAACTTCCTTATGACCTCAGTATCCTCCATGTCCGCCAGCAATTGGTATGGGCGGTCAATGTTCGGTCTCCGCCTAGGGAAGATGGCAGTGGACACATGTCAGAGCAACACAACACATAGCAATTTCGCATTCACATCACTGACATGACTGAGCAAGCACATGAGTCACAGCCCAGCTGTCAAGCAGGGACGGCACGGCCACAATACACTTACACAGGTCTCCCACCAATGGCAATGGCTAGTGATGCAAACCACTGCCATGGTCATGCACATGGGGATCTAGGCCCCAATGACTTGCGGGGCGTGCTGATGGGGACTGACTGCATATTCGTCAAGCGGCAACGCCACGGCAACATGAATGTCTGCTGAGCATGGCACTGCTTCCGAGGCTGGATGAGTATGGCACACGACGACGACGATGTGGGCACAGGCTGAGCGGCCAAAACAAGTGGGACCTGTGGCACGAGGGGATATGAGACAGTAGTAGGTGTCAGCACTGCACCCTATGTACAGCACTGTACGGATCACACCTCCCGAAACATTGACAGGTGTCCACATTGACAGCCCCATGCCAAGACGGCTGTGTGCTTGCAGTCACACGTCACAGGTGAGAGGTTACATTGCACGTGCCAGGTGGCAGACGTACATAGTGGGAGCTATCATGTGTGTGCATGTGTCTCCTGTTCAGGATCCACCAGATGGGCGCTGACTCTGTACTGACCATTGGACACAGCATGTTCCGTGGAAGGCTTGTGTGTGTGGGATGGTGGCACTGGATGTGCCTCCGTTGGGTGGGGGGCCATGCACAGGGCGGGTACGTCGATGATTGCGCATTGTTGGTCACGGTGGGTGCACCCACTAAGATGTGTTGCCCTGTGTACAATTCCTATGTCCGCATGATGATGGACTGTAGATGTGGGCAGACTACACATTGGTCGATGTGCTGTCCATGTGCATGTGCCTTCACACCAGGCACAGCTGCCCCTGCACATGTGACCCCTGCTGGACTCGCTGCTGGGTCTGTGGAGCTGATGCACCTTCTGTGCGTGGGGCGGACAGCTCACCTCACTTCCCTCATTGCGCATGTCATGACTTTGCCGCAGGTGACATGGATCATGGAGGGCCCACATGTACGCGTGGGTAGGCTACACATGTTTGTTCACTGGTCGCCACCCCCAGTCAGTGTTTCGAATGGGAAGGTTGTTGTGCTGGTGGTATATTCGATGTGGCGGATGGGCGGGCCTAGGTGCGGGCTTACATTCCGGACATGGGGGGTAGTTGGATTGGCGACTAGTTGCAGTACACACGGGACACGTCTCTTCCTTTCCACATCTGGGTCATCCCTTGTACTCACTGACAGTGATACAGTCATCTTCGCCCCAGCCCTCATGTCCTCCCCTCGCTCCCCCAATATGCATGTGCACCTGCGAGGCTAGCGCTTGCACAGGCAGCCCCAAGCTCGCACCAGAGAGGGCAAGGAGTGTATGTGTGGGTCCAGTTGCACGAGTGGGCTGTCTCAGGGTATGATGTGTGGCGGGACGCCGTCCACCTGCGTGGTGCCCCAAATGGAGACCCGGCCTGCATGGACTATGCATCACAGTCTTCGCCTTCCGGATCCGCCACCTGCGACACCCAGTGGCAGTGGCTGCCCTTGCGGCCAGGCCGCGTCCGTCTGTGACTGATGGCCCACACATTCACTCTTTGGCCTCTCTGGGGAGGGCTCGGGGGTGGTGGCGCACGCGCTTGCACTTAGTCGCAATGGCATGTGGCGTGGTTGGTATAATGGGCAATGGATGGGATGGTGCGAGCCACCTCCCGTGACGTCAGTGCTGCTCGTGCTGAGGTGCGTCCCCCTACACTTCCATTTGACTTGTGCCATGCTACACGTTGAGGTTCTATTGCCTGCGTGATATGACCAGGAGGAGCGCGAGGAGACCTCTCACACACCATGCTCCACTGCCATCCCGTGCCCTGTATCGCCTGTGCGGATTGACTATGTTGGGGTTACACCTGGTCGACTGGGGCTGTGTGTGCCTTGTCAAGGGGCATGGCGGGCGCACAACAGGATCCAGCTAGTCCACGGAGGGTGGGCTGACGTGTGCGCCTGGTTCCGCATTGTTCGTGTGCCCGGCTGCTGTGCACACACGTGTTCACTTCCCCCCGACAGGTGTCCTCTCACAATGCCCAGGGAAGCGGTGGTGTACTGTTCATGACCCCTCCCAACACGGCGTGCTCCAACTTGGCATGTGCGCATCTACCCGTCGCACCCACCCACCTGAGCACTGCGTCCATACGACTTCACACGACACATGTGTGTCTTCCACAGTAGTGCTACTCATTTGCGTTGACATCCAATACCAGTGGACTACATGGTCATGTCACGACTGCCGTGTACTTCACATACTCTCATCCTCTCTCATTCGTACTTGTGAAATGAGTCAGCGGAGACAGTTTTGGTTTCAAACATTATATTGAGTCTTCTGTCCTCTGTGATGCAGTATAGTGGACACTACTGGCAGCGGAATACATGTTGAGGATATACTGAGCATGATTACAAATGGGATAGGGTGTGGGGTTACATGTGATTGGCTGTTGCATGTGGGATGTGGGCTTCAGAGTTACATCTGCTTGGCCAAGGCTGTGCTAATGTACATTTACGTATAGCTGCGGAGCTGCGGACTTTGACACAGACGGTATACAAGTAGCCTACCAGACCGCTTGGCATCATGGGCACAGTCCATCTCAGTTCCATGTGACAGGTTTGCTGCGGTTGTTCCTCATGCACGCGTGCATGTGAGATGACATCAGGGCATGTGCTTGCGTGCATGCAGCGGCGTGCCACTTGTTGTTGCAATGTGGTGGTTACTGGACATGTCACAGTCACTGGGGTCGTGTTGTTGTTGTTTGCACTTGTCGTCCGTGCAAAGGTCCTGGTATGGGATTTCCGGGGCGGGGGTGGGAGGGGTGCAGCACCCACAGACTCCAGGCGACCTATTCATGTCCACTGAGCGGTGTGTGTGTCCATGGGCGCTGGATCCATGTCGTGTCCTGGTTGTTCGTGCAGTTCCGTCCATGTGGGTGCGATACACAGACCCCATGCCACTGCCTCCCACGATGCATGCGGTGTTCCTGGATGTGATGGGGAACAGTGTGCATGTCCCGGTCATATCCGATGTCATGGCGATGTCGTTGATGGTGTGGTAATTGTTGCCGGTCGTTTGGTATGGCTGTTGTGGTGGTGACTGGCCAGTCCGTGCGGAAGCTAAGCATGGGTGCGGGGTTGGACATCATAGGTCAATCGGGGAACCTGCGTTGGGGTCCGACGAATTTACAGGTTGTCAGGTATGCGATGCCGTCCAGCAGGGCTTCCATGTCATTGGTGGTGTTTATGTTTGCCAGCCAATGTAGCGGATGGTGGCTGTCAAGGTGTTGTTCGTAAGTTGTCCCTTGGAGGACCATGATGGGGCATGCTGGGTGACATTCGATGTAGCTGTGCTCGATGATCCGTCGTGTGGAGGCACAGTGGTCCCATTTCAGTGCGGGTGCGATGTTGGCCACATACGCCATGCCCCCATAGGCAGAGCAGGCCCTGTCGTGTGCGTCCAGAGGGAGGAATAGTGCTAGCAGGTCCGCCTTTAGACATGCCGGGTTGGAGAGACACATCTCCACGGGATGCTGGTAGGGACACCTCCGACAGTAGAAGACGGGTATGACGCAGCTGAACAATGTGATGCGGTAAGTCAGTCGGTAACTGACGTTCAGCAGGGACAGGAGTTCGCATCCCAATATATGTATCAGGTTGGTTTTGTACAGCTTGACCTGTCCGGCGTAGTTGGGTAGGTGTGTTGTGGTTGCCATTTTGCAGCGGTGCGTTGTGGTGGCGTGCTCCGGCTGTGTGTGCAGTCTGCAATGTGCACGCTCCGAGGTTGCTGTGAGCTCTGTGTAGTCGTAGGGAGACAGGACTTGTGTTCTGTTGGCTTGTGCGGAGGACACGGGCCCTCATCCCACATGCTTCTCAGACAGTTCAAGGTCAGTGATGTGTGACTCCTTCCAATTAACTTGCATGGGGCCGACATGGGGGAGTGTTTTCTTTATTCTTTCCCGTCCGTTGTGTTCTTCTGTGATATGCGCTATCTGCCCTGTGGTCGGTCTCCTCTGCATGCCTGTGTTGGTCTTTTATTGGACAATGGCTGTATTCACCGGCTTCTTTCGTAGGGCTGTGGTTTCGGAGTTGGAATGGAAGGTCATTCAGTGCTGTCTGCTCTCCCTTGTGTGGGCGGCAGGCTGCCTTTCCGCTCTGCGTTGGGCCTTGTGTGTGAGTGTTATTCTTGGGCCACCTGTTGTCGGTCCCCGGGCTCTTTGGTGTTCCGTTTTGTATGTCTTGTTCATATGTGCAGGGTGGTATGGGTGTTTCAGTGTGGTACTGGCGTTCCTCTTCCCGAAGGGGCCCTGCTTCTCCTAGTTGGTGTTGCCGCCGCTGTGTGCTTCGCCATGTTTGTTGCACTGGGGTGTGTCCTGCTGTTGCGTGACTTCACTGACATGTGTGCGTCGGTTGTGTGACGTTGGGTGTTGTCCGTGAATTGGGCGTTGGGGACATGTCTGTGGCAGGCCTGTCACGTGTCATGTGCGTTCGGGGTGGGGCTGGTGTGTGTGCTGCTTGGTTGTGTCCCTGTGTCTGTGTGCGACGCATGCATGGCGCTGCGGTTGGCCTCTGCGTTGTGCGCATGTGTGGCAGCGTCATCGCCGCTTTGGGGCCGTGACGGGGTGGTTGGTTCCTAGTCCCAGGTGGTGTGTACACATGTGTTACGAGATGTTACAATTTGGCCTGTGTGTCATGTGTGGGTGCTATGGTAGATGTGTCGTGTACACGCGGGGGTGGGGGTTGTCCGCTTTTCCGCCCTTGCACTGTGTGCGCTGTTTGCGTGCACTTGTTGTATGTGTGCCTACCTGCGTCTTCGCGGTACGTTGCGTCCTTGGTGGTGCATCAGATAGAGCATAGGGAGGGCCTGCAGTGCTGGATTCATGCTCGGGGGTGCCGCTTCTTCGGTGTCCGTGCTCGGCGTTCGTGTTACCGCTTCGGTTTGACGTACGGTGTCTCTTAGCCGTGGGTTCAGTTTGTGTGCGGCATCGTAATTTGTACGCCGGGCGGTACGTGTTTCGTCGGACGGTGTGTGTCAATTGTGCTGCGCCGCTACGTGTACGGGCGCACTTTGATGGCGGACGGTGTCGCTGGCTTGCCGGCGGTGTTTGGCTGACTTTTCGCATCGTAATCGGGCGGGCGTGTGGACTGCTGCGTGCAGGCGGTGACTGGTGGTTTTTGCATCCGCCAGCACGGCGGTAGTGCTTCCGCCCGACATCCTAATGGGCCCCTTTATAATTAGTTGTTATTAGTAACAGTTTTTAATTCAAGCATAAGTTTTAATTGTGTTTTATTATTTTATAGTTTAATTTAGATATGTGTTGTGGACATTATAGTATTAAAGTGTGTGTATTTAAATAATGTGTATTATTTTTTTATCAATAATAATTTTTTAATTGATTATTAATTATGTTAATTATGGAAGTAAATTTAATTTAAAATGCTGAAGTGTGTTGTTATTGGTGTGGTGTTATAAGGTAGGAAATAAAATAAATACATTTATGTATTAATTAATTAATGTTTTTGTTTGTAAATATTTTCTAGTTTAAAAGAATTATTTTTTTTAATGTATTTATTATTTTATTTTATATAATGTTTGTAAGTATTTGTGATATGTAATTAATATTATAATATGTTTTCTTTTTATATATTTAATACATTTGATTTTTTTAAAAATATTATGTATTTATATTTATATATATTTTAATTTTTAATATATATATTTATATATTTTTAACTGTTGGAGTGTGAATAGTAATTTTTGCCTCTCCGCTATCCAACACTTTCCCTACTGTTTCACTCGCTGGAGTGGAATAGTAATTTTTACCCTTCCGCTATCCAACACTTTCCCTACTGTTGCACTCACCAGAGTGGGAATAGTGAATTTTACCCCTCCCCTATCCAACACTTTCCCTACTGTTGCACACACCAGTGGGAATGGTACATTTTATCCCTCTGCTATCCAACACCTTCCCTACTGTTGCTCTCACCTGAGTGGGAATAGTAAATTTTACCCCTCCGCTATCCAACACTTCCCTACTGTTGCACTCACTGGAGTTGGAATAGTAATTTTTACCCCTCCGCTATCCAACACTTTCTCTACTGTTGCACTCACTGGAATAGGAATAGGAATTTTTACCCCTCCGCAATCCAACACTTTCCTTACTGTTGCACTCACCGGAGTGGGAATAAACTTTTTTACCCCTCCGCTATCCAACACTTTCCCTACTGTTGCTCTCACTGGAGTGGGAATATTAATTTTTGCCTCTACACTATCCAACACTTTCCCTACTGTTGCACTCACTGGAGTTGGAATAGTAATTTTTATTTCTCTGCTATCCAACATTTTCCCTACCGTTGCACTCACTGGAGTGGGAATAGTAATTTTTACCCCTCCGCTATCCAACACTTTCCCTACTGTTGCACTCTTCGAAGTGGGAATAGTAATTTTTACCCCTCTGCTATCCAACACTTTCCCTACTCTTGCACCCTTTGGAGTGGGAATAGTAATTTTGCCCCTCCGCTATCCAACACTTTCCCTATTGTTGCACTCACTGGAGTTTGAATAGTAAATGTAATTACTCAACTATCCAACATGTACCCTACTGTTGCACTCACTGGAGTGGAAATAGTGATTTCTACCCCTCCGCTATCCAACACTTTCCCTACTATTGCACTGACTGTATTGTGAAGTTTAAGTTTTAATATTTTTTAATAGTTTAATGTTTTTATTTATTATAGATTTTAGTTTTTTTATATTTTAAATCATTGAAATATATTTATATTTTTTATATAATTTGAACTTTTAACATAAATTTAAAATAATACTTTATTAATTATTTTAAAGTAAATATATATATGTAGAAAGAATTAGGTTTGTGTGTTTATCTTTTTTATCAAGTTTATTTGATATATTTTATTAAAATGTATATTAAATGTATTTTATTTTGTTAAAATTAAATTGTGTTTACAATATTTAATATATATAATTTAATTTATATTTATATAAAAGTTGATACTTTATACATCTATATTTTTTACATCTATATTTTTTAGTCAATTTTTTTGTACTTACCTGTTTAAGTATAGGAGTCGATATTTTTGTTGTCTATATTTTTTACTCAATATTTTTTACATCATAATTATTACATCGATGTTGTGTCAGTGGACCCCTGTCACTATATGGTTGGAACCTCCCTCTATGGAGTTAGGATTACTACACATTGCTGAGTGTCCCTTGTGATCATCCCGAATATGATTTTCCAGTATGACCCATTCCGGTGTTTCCAGCTCTGGATGAAAGTGATAGAAAAGTTGTGAACGTTTCTGGGCCATATAGTATATCTCCTGTTTATTATATCACATGCTACCCGATGTTATGGGAGGGTGTAATTTTGCAGCTGACAGTCTAGGCCTATGACCCTGCCATAGATAGTCTCTGATTTGACAGTCAATTTTAAGTAATATGGTTGTGGGCACTGGAATCAGAAGCATACTAAAGACATAGTGGAAACATGGGGTACCCACCATTTTGAAAGTTGCATGCGTCTTCACATGGAAAGATGTAGTTTCTTAAATCGAAATATCCTCCTTCATCTGTTCTATCAAGACTTCTGTATTGTCATTAATCATTACCTGTAGGTTATTACTGCTCAGTATACCCCAATTCTTCATCCTTGTTTGTACCCATCGGTAGAGCAATCCATGTAGGGAGTGAGTGGTGATGGAGATCATCATGGGTAACACTTCACTGTTGGCCCAATTAATTTTGTAGCTAGAGAAGGCGCAAAAATGGAGATAATCTCCATAAGTGCTGGTACCGGCATTTGGGGGAAGGACAAAGTCAACAGTATGCCATCTGCAAATAGTATGAATTTCCAACTGCCCGCTGGGATAATAATAACCAATATCACCTGTGATTGATGAATCGCTATAGCAAATGGCTCCAGCACCAGGAGATATAGTGGAGGAGATAATGAGCATTTTTGTCTTGTCCCTCTACCAGTACTGAGCAGCTCTGATTAAACTCTATAATAGTTGCCTACTGAAGTGGGGTTTCAATATAGCCATTGTATCATAGTGATGAGAGCAGGACAAATGCTCACCCTGGAGAGTGTTTCGAATAGGAATCCCCATTCCGCTTAGTTGAACGTCTTTTCAAATTTGAGGAAGAGTGCCACCTTATCATTCAGGTCATCTCTTGTGTTCCGGACCAAGTGGAACAAGGTTTGCACATGATTGTGTTAAGAATGCCCAGGGGCGAATCAACTTGATTTTTATGTATCAATGCAGTAATTAACTTTTATCAGTCATATAGAGAGGATCTTTGCCAGAATCCTAATGTCATTATTGATTAAAGAAATGGGTTTGTAGTGCCCTGATGTAGTGGATCTCTGTTTGGTTTAGGTATCACTGTGATGCAGACTTTATTTTAGGCATGTGGCATTTCTTCAGTGGACATTATTTCTCTTGACATTTATCCCAAACACAATTTCCAATGTTGATTAAGCATCTAATTACATTTTGAAGTCAGATCTTTCATTAATATTTAGGAAAAATAACTTGGATTTTGTCTGCCTGAATCTCCAGTGGGCTGATAAGCATTAGCCTGCCAGCAACTGGCCTTTCAGTGCTTTCCCTATATGACGTGTGAAAACTGCTCCTATTGCAGAAACAATGGTTTAGGTCTTTTGGCAGGAAGACCTGCCTGGAAGGTAGGTGGCATATATCAGCTCATGAAGGAGAGCTGTGGAAGGTTCAGAAACGTCATTAACTTGAAAGAGACCACAGGAGTGCCCATTCATAGTTAAGTGTAAACGGAGACCTGGGGAAGAGAAGCCTTTTGTTTTCTGGGCTCTCTTTGGACAGTATGGCACCATCACAGTGAGGACTGGTCCAAGAATCAGCCTGGTGTGGAGGAAGAGGTAAGGATTCCTCATTTAACTAGGCACAACCCTGGGTCACCTGCCCTCTCCATTGGCAGAAGGGTTCTGCCATGTTGGATTTTATACAGAGTAGTACACTGTGAGATAGTTTGCAGTAAGGCAAATGGGATGTGCTGCAAAAGTGGGAAGGTTTGACCATTTGAAAGTTGTTCTCATTGCTTAGGGAGTATTCAGGAGTCACCCCAAATACTGGCTAATAAATCCTACAAAAGAAGCACCTCACCCATGGCTCATCAGAATAGTTTCTGGAACTGTGGAAAAATGGAACAGGACTGCTCTTGATGTTTGAGACCTATGTGGAGGCCTAAAGAGTTGCACCTGTTCACACTTACCCAGGGTAGAAAATGGACTTCAATGGTCAGTTGGCTGTCCTTCTGTGTGACTACAGGGACACAACAAGCTGAAAGAGTCTTTATCCTGGAGTTCCCGGCTTACTGGTAGCAACTGGATCTGTACTGTACCCTGCTTGTGCCCTCTGCTAGCGTCAATTATGGCCTCTCTGTGCTGTCTCCGAGGTGCTGGGAGCATTAAAAAAGACCAAGAGGAACTGCTCCTGAAGTTTTAAAATTTGGGAAGATTTTTGGAGTCAAGACCTCTGGAGGTTCAGCTGGAGGTTGCAGTAGCATTGGCCAATTTTGATATGACTTCATCTGATTCAGATTCCAGGCTAGCTCCATAAGAAAGACAGAGGGTCTGATTTAGAGATTGGCTGATAAGTACAGCCTGTCAAAAACTGTCTGCTTACTCATCTCATGCCCCTCCACGGAGGTTCATCCATCCGATTTAGAGAATGTGGGTTGACAAAAGTCAGTCAACTTTCTTCCCTATTTTCCTTCCTCCCTCAAGGGACCTGTACTCCATCCACAACAAACTGAGCGACGGAAAGCCAATGCTCCATCCGCCATATTTAGTGTATAATGTTCATCGACAGAAACATGATGGTTCATACTCCAACCCTGTTTGGGAGCAGAAAAACCCATAAATAGTCATACCCTACCCACACAACTACAAATCCTATTCAAACAACATCAAGGCCAAGGGCTTGGCTGTCAGTTTGCGTTGAACAATATGAAAATCCACAAAAAAATAGAAGGAAAGTAAACAATTTGAAAGCACTTTTAAAAACACAATCTTAAATTGCACTGCTACTTAAGTTATATTTTTAAACTCCAAAACATATCTGACAGCAATTTATCCAATCCCCCTATCTGACCTCATGCCTCACACTACACACCAATATTAAAACACTCACTTAATTCTATTTTACTATGCCCAATGCCTGAAGTTAGTAAGAGAATGCACATGTATTACTAATGCACATGCTCACGCTAACATACAATTCTAACCCTCTATAACTAAGATGTTTACTTAACCTCAGTGTAGGTATACATGATCTATGGCATGGACTATATGCAATCCACAATATTTCAACCTATTCATAAACAGATTTCCAAAAACATTGGTGTGAAATGTAGTCACACACACTACCACTCTAACTGCCACTTACACTAGGCCCTCTCAAACACACTACCACTTCTTTTGATACATATGGGAAAGGGAATTAACTATATATCCCACACTGAATGAATGAATGAATGTTAGTCTTGTAGAGCGCGCACTTTGCCCAAAGGCGTCAAGGCGCTAGGGATAGAACCGGCGGTGGTAAGTAGCAAGGATGTGATTTAGCTATTAAAGTGCGAAAAGCCATGTTTTTAAGGCCTTACCAAACAGTAGATGTGAGTCTTGACAAGAGATCGTTAAAGGGAGAATGTTCCAGAGCTTAGAGGCGGCAACAGAAAAGGTTCTCCCCCCCCCTCCACCTGGCCCTCCTGAAGCTGGGAACTACCAGCCAGTTTTTAGTGGCAGACTGCAGTTGTTTGGTAATGACATACACACTGCACACATGGTAACTAGCAAAACCTGGAAATGGAAGTAAATGGCTAATTTATCTAACATATTGGAATATGCAAATCAGATATGGTAAATATTTTGGCTTTTTTTAAACATACTATATCTTCGAATAGGCAAAATATTTTTTTAATTAATTTTTTATAATAGCCAACGAGAAATAGACAGCAAAACATATTCCTCCTCTGGGTAATAGAATACAGAACAAAAAAAAAAATGAAGACAAATCAAAATCCAGGAGCTGTGTTTCAAACAAATTGTGTCCTATTACAGTCAATCAAAATTTTAATTCCTCCAGGCATGTGCCTTGCTTTCCCACCATGTATAGGGATGGCCTGCTCAGTGGGTTTTCCATTCTTCTGGGGCTGATGGCACTTACGTCTTAGGATGTAGTAGGGTGTTAAGAATTTTAGTGGGTGGCAGTGCAAGCTGATTCTAGGGGATGGAAGGCAACATGAATGTCGAGGTTTGGGGATATGGCATTGTGGGTATTGGGAGATTTGTGTATTTTGGGTGTGGTTGAGACATATATAATGGTGAACGGATGGGGTCCAAAGGACAAACGATGTGAGATGTGAAACAGAGTCAGGGCTAGGAATGGGGGCAAGTGGTGAAATGGAGTCCGGTCTTTGTATGGAGAGAAGGAGCTTGAATGGTGTTGGGAGGATATGGGCTAAATGAAGAATATGAGCAGGTATACCAGAATCTCTGGTGTCAGCTGAGGAACTAGGACAGGCAGACAGGGCAGAGCGCTGGCCATCCAGGATGTCTATTACTTTAGCCAATTGCTGACTGACACGTTGGACAGCATGCAACAATGCCACGTGCCCCACAAAGAGGATCTTCAAAACATCCAGTGCTTTTGTGGGAGCTGAACCCCAATAATTTTCTGAACCCCAATATTCACCTCAGGAAGTTCAGTAACTCTTCTCATTTATCTTGCAGCAAGAGACTACCCCCCCTTCAATCCAACACATTTTAACAGAGTAAACAAATGCAGCAGAGTAAAACCATTTTTAAAACAAGGACCACTGAAGAACTGAGTATAAGATCAAGATTACTTTTAAAAAGGGTTTATTACAGAATCACTAATAGAACAATACAAAGGTATGTAAATCTGTCATACAGACTCAGGAATACAGAAGTACAGAATCATAAATCATGACAGAACCTAAATCAATTAATAAAGTTCCCCTCTAATTCTCAGTGTCACACTCATAAAGAGTATGACAACATTCTAATAAGAAGTAAAAATCTCAGAATAATCGGACCGAGTCTCAGGAGGGAAATGGAAATTCGCCTCTGATCTTTCAAAACCAGGGGGTTTTATACAAATGTTATGCATATTAATTAATAAAACTGCAAATTCAGCATGGCACGATCATGGTTTGGTTGAATTGGCAAATCACAAACAATGTGGGGATTTCAAAAGATTCTCAACACAAACCCATTTCTTCCTAAGGTAAGAGAAAGAGAAATGTTCTGTTATGCCCCCAGCAACTGCACTCCGGAGATGTACAACCTAATATGAAACATTTATGAACAATAGCCTATAGCATCATATTCTTTAGCTCACCTTCATGATACTTACGGTACACAAAAGAAAGATTCATTTACAATACAAGCTTTCTAACTCTGTAATCTATTTACATCATTAAGCTTCTATGCTCCACAGAAACAGTGGGAAGAGCACTCTTGCAGCAGGTAGCTGATTGGGAGGGGGAATGAGCAGGAGAAAGATGAGAAAAACACCAGAAACTGCATTCATTTATTACAACTATTACAGAAACTGCATTCATTTAATTAAGTGGTGTCTCATATTAAAGTGTGGCATAACTATACCACTTCTTTTATGCTACCTCCATAGACGATAATTAAATTATTTTTATTGCAACGTCATCATTTCATCGGTTATGGTCATATGCATCATTAAACATTACTAATTTGCACCATTAGTTCATCACCCAAAATTACAGATTGTAAAAATCTTTAACCACCTCCTCCCACTAATTAGATTTTAATAGCCACCTATACCTCATTAATTACTTTATTAATTAACCATTAGTACATTGACTCATCAAAACCTTCATTTTCTTAGATAACAATACATTATTCTGTAATTGTTTTAATTGTTGATAAATTTCACCCTTGTAATTGTCCATTTCCACTTCCATTGATCTTTTCCTTTTTCTCGATTTATTACAAATTCTAGTTATTTTTTTAATCTGTTAACCATACACTATAGCACTTTAAGTAACAAACAATAGAATATTTGCACAAATCATCACAATTATTACAGGTGTTGATTGAAGTACACCACCTCCAATATTACCTAACTATTCACCTACCTTACTAAAGCTACTCCCTATTTCTCTTTTCCAAGATCCTACTCTTTCCCATAGTCTTGGTTCTGACAATCTTCTGATCATATGATTCAAATTAGTTATACTAATTATATAAGAATCAATCACTCCACTACAGCCTGGAATATAGGTACAACACCTTCTAGCAGTAATTACTTTACAAACTCTACCTTCTTTTGCTAAAACAAATGCCCGAGGCGAGACGGTTCAACATAACCATCATTCTCATTGCTACCATTTCCACATTTACTAATTTAAAAGACCCTGCTCTACCTAAAGTAAGTCTATTTATTTCTGTGGATAATCGTCTGATTTTCACAGTTCATGGCCATACCCATTGAAGGAATCATTATTCCTAAAATATTTAAAACCACTTGCCCAAAACTTAGTCTTACCCTCTTCATACCATGTTCTTCATTATTTCAACTCCATGATAAATTCTAGGGAAAACTAACATAAGGTAACATGAACCCACCCAACTTCTTGGCAGGTTCAAATAGGCAGTCCGTCCACAAACATAACAAATCCTCCTCATGATGGGCTCTCCTCCAACCAACAAATCTCCACTAAATTTATGAGATTTATCACACACAATTTTTCCCACAAATTCCTCTCTCCGTTTCTCTATAGGATTTTGTGTTACCATACACCTGTTTCATTTTCAATTGAGGATGTAAATCTGAAAACCTACATTTTTTTTCCTGTCTTATTTCTTCCAAAGCAACCATTTTCCTGATTACTCCACAGACATAAATAGTCTCATTACCAACTTTCTCCTTCTTTGCTATGATTTTACCCTCTTCGTCTTGGCTTTGACTTGAGCCCAATCCTGAGCTTTGATTCAAATTTGCCCTTTGATCAAACATGTATCTGTCTTTTTTCTTCACATTGACTCTTTTATCTTCTGAAAGGTGTCTTTTTTACTTTAATTTTCAATGGCATCTTGTCACTTCTTTGATCTACTTCTTCTTACTACTCATGCTTTGCTTTTTGCATGGTAGTAACTCTTCACTCTAATCACTCTGTAACTGGACTTTAGAAATTTAGGAACTTTGGGCTCTTCATCTGAAATTTTGCTCACCAGAAATCTTTTAGTTTTATTCTTCTCTTTGTCTTCACTTTCTCTCATGAGACATTTTTCAATTTTGCTTTTCTCTTTGTCTTCATCAATGTCAGGAAAATGTTCATCCCCTCTGGATTAAAGCTGCAAACCTGAGCCAGGTTCGGGGATTTATGAGCAGACTGAGTACTTTGATTTTTCACCTCATCCACTGCTTCAACTACTGTCATTCTCTTCATGTGAGCAGCGTGGATCCACTGAGGCGAGGCTGCATGCTTGACTGCACTGTTGATTTTCAGTATGATATGGTAAGGGCCTCTCCATCATTCCTCCAAGCAGCCCTTGCAAACATGCTTCCTGACAACCATCCAGTCTCCTGCATTCAGACTGTGGCAGGAGATGTCTTTGTAGTCTTCTGTTGACACATTCACCTGATGAGAGACAGATTCCCCCATATCAGCCAAATCTTTGCAATAATGTAGAACAATGCCGTCAATTATTGAAAATAATGCTGCTGAAGGTACAAATGCAAGACTCATTGCCCTGCCTATCAGTTTCTCAGGAGGAGTCAAACTGTCTATCTGTCTGGAATACTGCTCATATTCATCAAAACAAGAGGAAGAGCAACAGCCATTCTTTGCCATTTGAGGCAAAACTTTCACCAGTTAATTCTTCAAGGCGCCATTGGTACGTTCCACTAACCCAGAAGATTGTGGGAATAACTGCAACTGTATCTCTGCTTCATCTCATAAGGTGTACAGATTATTTGCAACACTTCATTCTTAAAATTTGCACCACAGTCAGTATCAATAGAGGTTAGGAGAACCAAATCTTGAAATGAACTCCCTCAACAAAAATCTAGCAACTGTCAGGCTATCTGCCCTTCTTGTGGGAATGTTTTCCACCCATTTTGAGAATAAGCAGACTATTGCCAAGACCTACTTCAAACCATTTTATTGTGGCATCTCAATGAAGTCTGATTACAATCTCATAAATCCTTGTTCTGATTAGCCAATGATTTGTCAATGTGTTTCATGTCCAAAACAGTTTTCTTGCCCTGATTATCTGAATGACATATCAGGCAGTGGTTACACACATCCTCAGCAACATGTCAAAATTCTGTATTCTCCCAATACATCTGGAATATTCTAACCAGGCTTTCTCTTACTGCTGATTATGCAAATATTAACACATGGGCTTTTCTGAATTGACATACAAATCCTCATAATTCTTTATAGAAACCATTTTCTCCCATTTTTTCAGTAGCGTCCTCCTGCAAATCTCTTAATTAATTTAAGGAGGTCTGCACCGACTCCAAAAAGAAACACTCCACCTCATTTGAACTCGGTAAACAATCATTCGTAAAATCATAATTTTCTTTTTGTTGGATAATTGTCTCTTCTTGGAGGGTGCAGGATTGGCCTTCTGATCGGCATATTTATTCTCCAAAGTGACCATGTCTTTACCAGTTTTATGAGTTATGCACTTAACCATGGCAACTGCCTTTGGTCTTTGTCCAGAGTATACATTCTATGTTTATTGGAGCTCCCGAAAGAGCAATTAAAATTCTCTGTGACCACAGTTGACCATAGTCATGAACAACACCAAAACCATGCTGGCTATCAGTATAGATTGTTACACTCAAATTTTCCAACAAGCAGCAGGCTTTATTCAACGCATTTAATTCCACCACCTACGCTGATTTCTCATTTGGTAAGGCAGATGTTTCAAGCATTTCTGCAAGAGAATATACTGCATAGGCAACTTTCAATCCCCCATATTGGTCTCTCAGACAAGACCTATCAACACAGAGGGCCCGATTTTGATCTCGGTCGGACGGGCACCTAATCGAATTTGGTTTTACCTAAACTGATCCGGAACCCTTGTTTCCGACCTTCTCGTTTCCAATTCCGAACAACCAAGTATGATGCCTGGAAACCCTTAGCGCTGACCGAATCGTTTCCGGAAGGCATACAAAGAGATAGAGCTCTCCAGAGCCAAATCGTAAAGCACTATGGACTGGAGTAGGTTATCCAAGCGAGCAAGTACGATGAACGATTCGGACAGCCTTTACGATTCCTTTTTCCTGGATCGAAAAGGCTGCCGTAATCGGTCTTTGGGGGCCCGTAGCAGGACCCCTTCACCCGGGGCCCTCAGACTCGGCCCCCGGGGGTACTCATGGGTCCCCCCTTTCAGACCATTCACAGTGTGGCAGGCACCAAGGGGTGTCTGCCACAGGGTGCACGATGATCCCCAACCACCCCTTTTGTCAATGGGAGCCTGTGTACGCGTTCAGTACACAGGCTCCCATTGAAGTCAATGGGAGTCCAAATGAATCGTATCTGGATGCATTCAAATGCATAGTACTTGTTCGGTCGGGGTCCCCTGACACGAGTCGCACAGAAAGCATTCCGGACACGAGTCATTCGGTTTGCTTTCCGCATGAGATCGGAAACGTGCCCATAGTGTGAAATCTGCCAGTTCCAATGGAACTTCTTTTATTCTGGTCTTGGTTTTGTGCAGAATTTCATCACCACTGTACAATCAGGGTCCACCTCACAATCATTTTCATCTTTGTTTCCTCAGTATCTGGGAGAAATTTGAAGGACTCGCAATATACCCTTGTTGGATTCTACACCACACGAGAACTTTATTCAAAAATTTAAATGCAAAAAGGAACTGCAAATCCTCATGTAATGGGATTGAAAAGAATGCATGGCACAAGTCAATGACTGTATACCATTCTTGTTTTGATGGAACCTGGAATAATATTACAAATTACAAGGAACAACAATTTTATTTATTTTTCGGAGGTCTTCTATGATCCTCCATTTGCCGTTCGGCTTTCTTTATCCCATCACTGGAAAATTGCAAGGACTGCTAAGCACTTCTCAAAGAGTTCTTTGCTCAATAATTTTTCAACCACTGGCTTCATTTCTTCCTCTGACTCTTTGGTAAGTCTGTACTGTCTAGTTCTAGGAAATATTGCATCTGATCTAACCTTAATTTTCAATGGTTCTGCTTTTTTAATCTATCCAATTTCTTTGCCCGTGTATGACACACCTCTTCCTTGACAGTATGGGCCTCATCTTGATGGTGGTCAGACGAGCATCCGACCGCCATCGCTGCGGGATGGAGACCGCCCGACATGTAGTCCTACATTTGCCGTTTGGCTTTCTTTATCCCATCACTGGAAAATTTCAAGGACTGCTAATCACTTCTCAAAGAGTTCCTTGCTCAATTATTTTTCAATCACTGGCTTAATTTCTTCCTCTGACTCTTTGGTAAGTCTGTACTGTCTAGTTCTAGGAAATATTGCATCTGATCTAACCTTAATTTTCAATGGTTCTGCTTTTTTAATCTATCCAATTTCTTTGCCAGTGTATGACATACCTCTTCCTTGACAGTATTGGCCTCATCTTGATGGTCAGACGAGCATCCGACCACCATCGCTGCGGGATGGAGACCGCCTGACATGTAGTCGGCAGTTCCACTTGCCAGATTATGATGCAACTGCTGTGTAGGCGGTTAGAAACATCCCTTTTTCTATTGGGGCTTGTGCCATGGCCCAGAAAAGGGCCGCAGCAGAAGCAGCAATTGGAAAAGGGATGTTTTGAAACATCCATGACCTCTGTGCCAGGCACCATGGGGTGCATGGCTGTTTGGGGAAGCACCACTTGTGCCCCCCTGGCCACATAGAGGAGGCTCACGGGGCCCTGCTAGGGGCTCCGAAAGTCCCTTTCCGAAAGCCTTTCCATGGCGGTGGGACTGCCATGGAAAGGCTGTGGGAAATGGACATTGTAATCCCTATGGCAGTGCCTTTGCAGGCATTGCATTCAATGTAGGGATTACAGTCCCACTGACACCCCGATGGGCTCCTTGAGCCTGTTGGAGGCGTCGGTCTGTCCTTCCAACCACTGCGGTCGAACTGACCAAATAGTAATTCGTCATTCGGACCGCTATCCAGATGTTGGTGGGACCACCACCATTGTCCTGTCGGTGGCGGTCCCACCGACATCCTAATGAGGGTCTTAGGGCCAGATGTATCAACATTGTATTTTGCGTGTCCTTAATAGCGAATTTTACAGATTCGCTATTATGGACTCGCAAAATGCAATGTATGTAGGTTTCGCAAATAAAATTGCGATTCCTGCACATTCCTTATTTGCGACTTGCAAATTGCGAGTCGCAAATAAGGAATGGCTTCCCATTCATTTCTATGGGCCTAGAGGCTCATAGGAATGAATGGGAATTGCATGCGCAATTTGCGAGTCCCCAATAGGTACTCGCAAATTGCGTATGCAATTTCAAGGGTGCAAGGGGGCCAAAAGGACACCCTGTTGCACCCCTGAAATATGCATGTGTGCACATGTGGCACACATACATGCCCTAAGGACATGTATGTATGCCACATGGCACCTAGAAAAATGCAAAAAAGTGAATTTTTCTAGGAATTTGCAAATTACCACCAACTTGAAGGTGGTGGTAATTTGCGATCCTTAAAGCAAGGTCGCAATATTTTTTTGCTTCCAGCATTGCATTTAAGGAATCGCAAATTGCGATTCCTTAAATGCATTCGCAAAATAGGTAATTGCGATTCCCTATATTGCGAATGCCTTTTGAGATGATACATCCCAAAAGGCTTTTTACCGTTCGCAAATGGGCCAATTCTGCGAATTGGCACGTTTGCGAACGGTAAAACGCTTGATACATCTGGCCCTTAGTCTTAAATCTAGAGGCAAAACTGGATACAACTCAACTCAGTGTATTTTTTTTAATTAAGTTTAAAAAATGTATCCTCATCTTGCATTTTAATCGTAATACCATCCAGTGTACAATATATTACGCAATACATCTTGCAAAGAAGATCCCTTTGATGCAAGTTCACAGAACTTGAATCACATACTAAAACTGATTTTTGTTCTCTAGTGGTCTTATTTTAACCGGAACATCTGCTATAACCTGATTCATAGTTTATTATAAATCCCTACAACTTGGACTTCTCTTCCCAAGAGGGATAGATTAGGGACTTCCTTGGAACAAACTGTAGAAAGGGTATCTCCTATATCAATTTTAAATGAAATTGGATAGCCAGTGACCTCTCCATTAATGTATGGGCTGCTCAGATCCCCTCCAGTACTACACCAAGCATGCGGTCTACTTCCCCCCTCATGCACCATCATTGTGAACTGTCCACTACTATCTCATCATTCAAAATCATAGTATTTTACAGATATCCTGGATTGTATGGCATTTTATTTCCTATATTTTGAAATATTGCCGGGGCATAGGCATCCAAAATTATCTCTGATTCTGTTGCACTGTATTGCACATATTTGACATCATGCTATTTCTCGGATTTTGCTGAAACTACTCTGAATTCACCTGAACTTTTTTAGTATTCTCCCTACACTCCCTATTCCATTGTCCAATCCTTCCACAGAAATGACACACTGTCTTCTTTTTCAACATCTCAATATTTGCAATCCTTCTAGCACCCTTACTTTGCGTTCCTTGATTCTTTTCATTCACTTCATTTTGCATGAAATTCATATTTGAACCCATTTGATTCTGTGCACTCTTTTCAAACTGTTTTATCTGGGCAATCATCATCTTTTTCTTTAATTTCTTTTGACTTGCCTCAAAATAGTCACTACTATTCTTCAACAACTTCAAGATCTCATCAATGATCTTCATCTGCCAACACAACCCACCTTGTTGAATATGCTTACTAATTTCAGATTTCAACCCATTCACAATGGCAGAAAAAAAGTACTAGCTTCATTGTTTTCTACATTCTCAACTCCACTATGTTTTTAAAAAATGTGCATTAATCTCTTGAAATGAGTGCTCTGAATCTTTAATTTCCTGTGTTGTTTCTAAAATCTTTTACCAATTCATAACCTTTTCTGGGACTCACGTTTTCAAATACTCAATCACAGTCTTATATTTCTTTGCTATCTCAGCTGTCGTTTCATTGTCTGGACCAAGTCTAGCTGGCTCTTGAGTTGGCAATCAAGTAACAACCTTACACTCTAACTACAGATCCCCAGGGACTACAGTTTCAAACATTGTATGTAACTCAGTCCATAACATTGGAAAAATGTATGTTACCTGGTGTTTTTCCTATTACCACTTATCTGGGTCTTCTCGCAATTTCAGAGAGTTGTTCGTAAAAGCATCCCAATCATCCCTTGCCATTGAACATGCACCAAATTCCTTCCATGTACTTCCCTCAAAGGGATTTTCACCCCCACAAGGTTGTTCCTACTTCTGAATCACTTACAGTGTTCTCTCTGTCAGTCCCTCAGTCACTTTCATTCTTTCTTATTTTTCACTGTCCCTTTCCTCCACTTCTGTCGATAAATCTTCAAATTCTTCAAATCATTCCAATCTCTCATTCTTCCAATTAAATCCTTAATACGATCGCTCAGAGTATTCAAGCCCATCTCTTTAAACTCATCATGAGTCAAATCCATTTTATAATTTTGTTTGACATTTTTCAATTTGCTAATAGCAACTTCCAGCTCAGATGCCAATTCTTCTAATTTATAATAGTCTTCATTAGCACATATAGCTGCTTCATTTATTAAATACCTAATTTTATCAGCATTGTAATTTAATAGTCCATTCAAACCTACATTTCCTCTCAGCATCTTACCAAATCCATTTTTCAAAATTCCTATACAATTTTCTTTAGGCAGTGGCTTTACTACTACTACTCCTGTTGGAAAATCCTGTATCTGGCCCTCTAGTACCCCTCTTCCACTTGTACTATGAACTGACATTATGGCCGTTGTGTCTGTTTGGGCATATGGTACAATCCCAGTAGGGGCTTGTGCCATTCCTGTATCGCCCCCAGCATCCTTATTAACCTCAGTCTGGGAACCCTCCATCAATCTGTCTATCTACGGAGGAGGTCTAGAACTCAACAATGCACTTTTGATCTTATCATCATCATCATCCAACTTCACATCTTCCTTCGTTTTATTTTTCTCTTTATACTGCTCTTCTCGGTTTGCTATAGTAGGTAAAGCCGTTACACATTCTAACATGCCCTTCGTCCAGCTTTTCTCTTGGTGATCTAGTTTACTTTCTAGCCATCCCATTCGGAGATCCAAGTGCACATATAATACCCCCCTCCATCTTTTCATATGCAGACATTCCTTCAAAATTAATGAACAACAACAAATAACAGCACAGTTCTGTCGAAGGTCAACCTATCACAATGTAGTTATGCCAGCAACCAACCAATCAGAGCACAGCTTAGTGATAATATCTCACCAATCTCAGCACAGTCTCTGGCTGAGCAACCAATCACAGTTGACTCCTTCATAAACAGCAAAACAACCACAAAATCACATTAAACCACATAAAATCATTAAACCCTTTGTCAGTTTACCCTAGAAAGTAAATAAAAGTTAGTATTTGAATTAAACAAAGAAATCACAAATCATAAAAGTCTATTTATAGACAAACACTAAGAAATAAAATCATAACAATCCTACAAAGTTCTCAATAAGCAAATGCTGACCAGCAGAAACTCACCTCCGAGTTAATGTAATTCACACCATGCACTCAGGGTAAGCACAACTACTGAGGATAAACTTTCAAATCTGAGAAAGGAAAATTCATCATTTCAAAGTCTCCCTATAGGTGCACAGACATAATATCGATGTTGGAATATCGATGTGCCAAAATATCGAGTTTTTAATATCGACATGCAAGAATATCGTTGACCAGAATATCGACATGAAGGTAAGAAATATCGTTTTTCTTAATATCGAAGTTAGTAATATCGTTAGTAAAAATATCGTTGTTAATAATATCGACATTTATTTTAGTGTTTTGTATTTTACTATGTGTGTTTAAAGTATGTGATGTAATTATTTTGTATAAGTATAGCTTATTTTTTTAATGTATGTGTGAAATTATTAGAAGTAATACATTTTATGTTAATTAATTATTGTGTATTTTAGTTCCGTAGCGGGTTGTGGGTTTATAGGGGAATAGGGTGGGAAGTAATTTAATTAGAATACATTTATTAATAATTTTTAGAAGTTATAATTTTTTTTTAAATTACATTTTGCGTTTTAGTACCGTAGCGGGTTGTGGGTTTACAGGGGAATAGGGTGGGAAGTAATTTAATTATAATTAAATAATTAATATGTTTTATTAATTAATATGTATGTATTTAATATTTTATATTGTTAATTATGATAATTAATTTGTTATTAATTAGTTATTAATTGGTTATTAATTATTAATAAGTAATTGGTAAATATGTTAATTGTATTCTTTTTTTAGGAGTGGGTTGTGGGTTTATAGGGGAGTAGGGTGGAAAGTAATTCAATTATAACTAATTAAATAATAATTTTTATTAATTAATATTTATGTATTTAATATTTTATATTGTTAAATGTGGTTATTAATTTGTTATTAATTAGTTATAAATTGGTCATTAATAATTATTAATTAATTATTAATTATGTTAATTGTGTCTTTTTTTAAGAGCATGTTGTGGGATGATAGGGGAGTAGGGTGGGAAGTAATTACATTTTAATATTTTGTTTAATTTTTTTAATATATTTATTTAATTTTATTTAATAGTGTTAATTATGTGAATTAATTTATTACTGATTGTTTTTAATTTGCTTGTTAATTGTTATTAGTTAATTAATTAATTGTTAATTTATTATGTTAATTGTGTTATGTTTTACAACATTGGTGGGGTTATTTATAGGGGAATATGGTGGGAGGTAAATTAATTTTAATTAGTTAATTATTTGTTAATTAATGTTCATTATTTAGCTGGAGTGGGAATAGTAAATTATTACCCTCCGCTATCCAACACTTTCCCTACTGTTGCACTTGCTGGAGTGGGAATAGTAATTTTATCCCCTCCACTATCCAACACTTTCCCTACTGTTGCACTCCCTGGAGTGGGAATAGTAAATTATTCCCCTCCGCTATCCAACACTTTCCCTACTGTTGCACTTGCTGGAGTGGGAATAGTAAATTATTCCCCTCCGCTATCCAACACTTTCCTACTGTTGCACTGGCTGGAGTGGGAATAGTAATTTTAACCCCTCTGCTAACCAACACTTTCCCTACTGTTGCACTCGCTGGAGTGGGAATAGTAATTTTATCCCTTCCGCTATCCAACACTTTCCCTACTGTTGCACTATCTGGAGTGGGAATAGTAATTTTATCCCCTCCGCTATCCAACACTTTCCCTACTGTTGCACACGCTGGAGTGGGAATAGTAATTTTATTCCCTCCGCTATCCAACACTTTCCCTACTGTTGTACTCCCTGGAGTGGGAACAGTAAATTATTCCCCTCCGCTATCCAACACTTTCCCTACTGTTGCACTTGCTGTAGTGGGAATAGTAAATTATTCCCCTCCGCTATCCAACACTTTTATACTGTTGCACTCGCTGGAGTGGGAATAGTAATTTTATCTCCTCTGCTATCCAACAATTTCCCTACTGTTGCACTCTCTGGAGTGGGAATAGAACATTTTAACCCCTCCGCTATCCAACACTTCCTCTATTGTTACACTCGCTGGAGTCGGAATAGCAGTTTTATTCCCTCCGCTATCCAATACTTTCCCTACTGTTGCACTATCTGGAGTGGGAATAGTTTTTTTATCACCTCCGGTATCCAACACTTTCCCTACTGTTGCACTTGTTGGAGTGGGAATAGTAATTGTATCCCCTACGCTATCCAACACTTTCCCTACTGTTGCACTCTCTGGAGTGAGAATACTAAATTATTCCCCTACACTATCCAACAGTTTCCCTACTGTTGCACTTGCTGGAGTGGGAATAGTAATTTTTACCCCTCCGCTATCCAACACTTTCCCTACTGTTGCACTCGCTAGAGTGGGAATAGTAATTTTATCCCCTCCGCTATCCAACACTTTCCCTACTGTTGCACTCGCTAGAGTGGGAATAGTAATTTTATCCCCTACGCTATCCAACATTTTCCCTACTGTTTCAGTTAATGTAGTGTAAAATGTTGTTTTAAAATAAAAAAATTCTTTTAATATTTTAATATATATTATTTTTATGTTTATGTTACAGGTGTATGTATATATATATATGTATTTATAATTTGTATTATGTTTCTAACATTTTATAATTTATTATAAATAATTATTTATTAATATTATTACATAAATATATATATATATATCATTTTTATATATGTATGTTTGATTTATTTTTACATTACATATATTATTTATAATTTTTAACATTTTTTAATAATTCTAACTATGTTTTTATTAATTATATGTATTATTTAGTTTATTTAAAATTATTTATTAGAGATTTTTTTTAAACGATATTTTGAACAACGATATTTTTAACAACAATATTTTTGTTTCGATATTTTTGTACTTATTGTAAAGATAGGATGTCGATATTCTTGACATCGATATTTTGAACACGATATTTGTGTAGGTTGATATTCCTGTCGTCGATATTCTGTCAGTGATCCCTCCCTATAGATGTGCAAGCAGCGCCTCGTACTCCACACCACAATGCAGAGCAATAATCAATGTCACAAGATCTTAGATTGATGACAAATCTGATAATCCACCTTTTACCAATGAGTTAAACCTCAAATAGGGTTAGAAATATGAATAGTATATTAGCACAGTAATCAATCCATCTATTAAGCCCACAGCCATCATCACATATCTGAACAACTTAACACAGAAACAAAAATCCATCATCACGACTCATACTTCACCATCCATCCAAATACTTAATTTTTCCCCGTTCTTACTTACACCAAACCACTCCTCAGGAGCATCCCTTAGGAGGTGGCATGGTGTGCAAAATAACGATGAACTGGGATGCAGCCCGCGTAATTATCAGAGGTTGACATTAATTCAAGAAATCCATCCATCACAAATGTTTGTATAATTTAGTGTGTCACCCTATAGTGAGACGGCTATGCCCAGACATGGGTCCTGTGCACAGTGTGTCACTGGAACCAAGCTGTTCCTGACTGATGAGCCCTAACTAGGGGAAAGCTGGTCCTGGTTTGCTTGTGTTTCAATTCCGGATTACCTGGTCTGGCAATTCCATCTAGGCTATCCAACATTTTCCCTACTGTTTCAGTTAATGTAGTGTAAAATGTTGTTTTAAAATTAAAAAATTATTTTAATCTTTTAATTTATTATATATATATATTATTTTTATGTTTATGTTACAGGTGTATGTATATATATATGTATTTATAATTTGTATTATGTTTCTAACATTTTATAATGTATTATAAATAATTATTTATTAATATTATTAAGTAAATATATATATATATAATTTTTATATATGTATGTTTGATTTATTTTTACATTACATTTATTATTTATAATTTTTAACATTTTTTAATAATTCTAACTATGGGGTCCATTACGATGTCGGGCGGAAGCACAACCGCCGTGCTGTCGGAGGCAAAAACCGCTAGTTACCGCCCGCCAGCAACGGCCCACACGCCCGCAAAATTAGGATGTGAAAAGTCAGGCAAACACCGCCCGCAAGCCTGCAGCGCCGCCCGCCATCAAAGTGCGCCCGTCTACGTAGCGGCGCGAGCCAATGGAGACACACCGTCCGACGAAATGACGTACCGCCCGGAGTACAAATTACGATGCCACAACCAAACAGCCCCACCGGCAAAGAGACACCGCATGAGATACCAAGGCGAAAACCCGACTGTTCAGTACGGAGACGAAAAAGGCGGCCCACCCAGAGATGAATCCTGCAGTCCAGGCCATCCCCATGCTCTACCTGATGCACCACCTAGGAGTGAACGCGCCACGACGACGCAGGTAGGCAGACACACAACAAGGGTACGAAAACACTGCACACAGTGCAAGTGCGGGAAAACTGTACATGGCCCCCCCAGACACCCCTGTATGGACAGGACACATCCACCACTATACCCACACATGTCCCACCTGTCAAAAATAAACAACTCGCAACATCCTGGGCACCCACTACCCGGGACCAGGAAGTGACGTCCCCGTCACGGCACTGCAGCGCAGCGGCGATGACGCAGGTACACATGCGCACAACGCAGAGGCCAACGACAGCGCCATGCATGGGCTGCACACAAACACCACAGGGTCACAACTACACACCCCACACACCAGCCCCACCCTGAAGGCACATGTCACGTGGCCTTCCTGCATCAGCCATGTCCCCAACCGACAACTCACAGTTGTCAACCTGATGTAACACAAGTGTCCCGAACAGGGGAGTAATGTGATGGCAAAATAGGACACACCCTTGTGTGCAAAACATGGCGAAGCACACAGCGGCTGCTACATAACAGCGCAGAATATGGACCTCATCCGCAAAAGGCACGCCAGTCTCATCCAAAAATACCCATACCATCCTGCTCGCAATATCAAGCCATGCAATGTACAAAATTGAAAAACCCTGCTGCCTGAGAACAGGTTTTTCCAATTACTACACCCACACAGAAGCCCCAATGTATAGCGGAAACGCAGTGTCCTGCCCACACACGGGAGAGCAGATAGCACTGAATGGCCTTCCATTCCTACTCTGAAATCACCTTGCAACAATTTATGCAGGAGAATGGAGCCATTGTACCAACAAGAAGCCAAACAGAGCCATGCAGAGTAAACCGTACACTGGCAGATAGCGCCCAACATGAAAGAAAGTTAATAACACAAAAAAGAAATTATACCACTCCTCCATGTGGGTCAAATGCAAGTAATCTGGAAGGAGTCAGACACCACTGGCCTTGACCATTCATTGAAGCATGTGGGATGAGGGCCTGTGTCCTCCGCACAAGCTATAACCCAAGTCCTGCCTCCGTACAACCATTCCAGAATTCCCAGCATCGTCGGAGGTTGCACTCTGCTGACTGCACAGGCAGCCGGAGCAGGCCATCACATCACCCTGTAGCAAAATGGCTGTTGCACCACTGCTTCCCAACTACGCCGGACAGATGCAGCTGTACATTGAGAGCTTGCTACAGATAGTGGGCTGTGAAAATCTGGCTATGCTGAACGTAAGTTACTGAGTAACTTACCGCATTGCAATGTTCAGCTGCGTCATCCCCGTTTTCTACTGTCGGAGGTGTCCGTTCCACTGTCCTGTGGATTTATGTCTCTCCAACCCGGCATGTCCAAAGGCGGACTTGGTACACTTGTTTGCACCCCTGGACGCCCACGACAGGATCTGTTCAGTGTATGGGGGCATGACGTATGTGGCTGCAATCGGACACACACTGCAATGGGACCAGTGTGCCACCACACAACGTATTCTGGATCACAGTTTCATCGAATGTCATCCAACATGTCCCATCAGGCTTCTACAAGGGACAACATACGATGAACACGTTGCTAGCCACCATCCGCTTCATTGGATGGCATCCATGTTTACCACCAATGCCATGGATGCCCTGCTGGAAGGTATCGCATACCTGACAACTTGTCAATTCATCGGGCCCCGACTTAATACCCCCAATTGAACAATGATGTTCAACACCGTACCTATGCTTGGCTTTCGCACGGAGTGGGCAGTTAGCTGCACAACAACTATACCATACAATCTGCAACAAACACCTCACCATCAACTCCACTACCATGACATCGGACATTTTCGGGACATGCACTCTGTTCCTCACCATATCCCGTGTCTCTGCATGAACAGGGGGAGGCAGAGGTATGGGACTTGTGTACAGTAACCACATGGCCAATACTGCCTGAACAACTATGCCATAATATGTATTCTGCGCACCTGAACACATGCACCTGTCAGGGCACACTTATCTGTCTGCTGTATTACGTGAGAACTGTCACCTCACCATCGTCTGTACTCCGTGCCCGGACTTTTGCATGGACAACAAATGCAACCCCCTACAACATGGCCCTAGTCATTGTGTCATGTTCAGTAGCCACCACATTGCAACAACTAGTGAGACGCTGCTGCATGCATGTAGGCTCATGCTCTGATGTCACCTCTGACGCAGGTGTGTCGGAGTTACTATTGTAGTAAACCTGTACCATGGAACTGAGATGTACTGTGCCTATGATGTCAAGCTGTCTGGTATGCAAAATGATTACTGTCTGTGTCAAAGTCTAGAGCTCATCAGTAATTAGCAAATGTACTTTAGCATAGCAAGGGCAAGGCAGTTGTAACTCTGAAGCATTCATTTCACAGTCAACAACTAATCACATCTACCCATACCCCCTTTTGTATGTGTAATCATGCTAAGTATATCCTCCACATGCATTTTGCTGCCAGTAGTGTCCACTATACTGCATCACAGAGGAAGTAAGTCCAAATACATGCCTCGAAGCAAATATGTGACTCTGTAGATTTATTTTACGAAGACAAGTACGAATGAGAGAGGATGAGAGTGTGTGAAGTACACGAGAGTCGTGAGATGACCATGTAGTCTAGTGTCATTGGATGTCAATGCATGAGAGTTGCCGCAACAGTGGACCTAGTGAAATACTACAGCTTGTGGGCCTGGACTTGTCAGACTCTGACGTGGCCCAACAGATCATCACATGAACACTGACGGCCTGGGCACTACAAAGCACAGTCCTACATATGTGTATAATTACCTTCACAGTCTGACATCACACTCATCAAGCAAAAGTATGAGCCACGCAAAAGCATGCTACAGCAATGCATGACAAAACACACACACGATATCAGTGTGGGTGGGCAGGACTGCACAGTGAGTAAGAACTGCAGAAATTCACATACATGCTCAATTGAACAAGGCACAATCTTGACAGTCACACACCCTGCAGACACACAATGTCCGAAACATATCAAGTAGGAGTCATCCTGAACTGCAAGGACACACCCACACACTGCACACTTTGCAACATACAACACACACATGTGAACACATTCGCAGACCTGAACACGGATACAAACATCCACCATGGGCCTGGGTAACACGTGTGTAGTCGACATTGCCAGAGCGCACACACACACACCAACACTACCCCAAAGTCACACCACTCACAACACACACACCTACACCTCCCAAATGCACACATTGAAAGTAAGCCATGTGCCCAGGCCCAATGTTCATCACAAGACTAACATACATCTACACTGCTGGCCACACAGCAAGTAAGCTCACACATACCCGCATACTCTGCACATGCTACCTGTCATCCTGTGGCTAGACTCACACCCTGTGCTTTGCTTGCACGCAAACATGACACGGATACATTCTCCCTGAAATACCACCAAATACATGCAGACAATCCGTGTCACAAAAATACATATACATCACACACACAAGTAACAGAGTCTGAAAGTAGTGAAGTCCCTGCCACGTGTACAACACATTGGAATGTGAGACCAGACATTGAAATTGTTGCGGTACCATACACGGCATGTGCCTCACTTAACCATGCACACACAGCAACAACTGCAATAATCAACTACACAGACACAACCGACTACAGGAACAACAGCATCCAGTCACAGATTACATAGACATGCGGCAAAATTGTTCAACACCAGGGACAGTGGCCAGTCCGATGTGCAGAGTAGTGACACGAAAAGCTGCGTATGCAATGTGTGTGAGTGTACCCTGACATGGCTACCAACACTGCCATGGCAGTCACAATAGCCATCACAGCCACCACTGTGTCACAGGTAGATGTGTGAGTGTGCCTACCATTCAAACAGGATGCCAGTTAGACTCAGTGCTGTCTGTGTGCTACGGGACAGTTGGAGGTCCGCCCCTGAGAGAGAAGCACAACTGTGGAAGACACACATGTGTCATGTGAAGCGGGAGTTCCGCTTGGGCCAGGTGGGTGGGTGGCACGGGTAGGTGCACACATGAATTGTTGAAACAGACTGTGTGGGGAGGATTCCGGAGGGCTATATTTCCACTGTGTTGGGTATTTTGAAAGCCCACCTGTCTGGGGATGAATGTGAACTCGTGTGGGCACAACAGGCGGGCACACGATCAATGCTGCATCAGGTGTAGACGTTAGCCCTCCCTCTGGGGACATGCTGGATACTGCTGTGCGTCTGCCAGGCCCTTGCCAAGGCACTCACATCCCCTGTCCACCAGGTGTACCCCCTACATTGTCCGCCTGCACAGGCTACCCAGGGCACGGGATGGCAGTGGAGCTTGGTGGGTGGGAGGTCATGGCGCCCTTCTCCTGGTCACATCTCGCAGGCAACACATTCTCAGTGAGCAGCAGGGCACAAGTCCTAAATATGTAGTGGGGCGACGCAGACGCCACGACAGGAAGTGACGTCACGAAAGGTGGCTTGCACCATCAGACTTATTGCCTCTCTTCGCCCACCCCTTACATGCGATTGCAACAGAGAAGCCAGCGAGTGCACAAGCAGCTCCGAGCTCGCCCCAGAGAGGCCAAAGAGTGAATGTGTGGGTCCATTTGCTCCAGTTATTGGGCTCGCGGTAAAATCAGTGGTGGGACGCCGTCCACCCACGTGGTACCCCGAATCGAAACCTGGACAACAGTGACAATGCATGACAGTCTCCGGACTCCGGATACACCACATGCAACACACAGAGGCTGTGGCTGCCCTACCGGGCCAGGCCGCAAACACAATCCCAGACGAAAGGTAGACCCACCCCTGCGCACATAGTCATTACAACCGCTGCCATTGACAAGGGACCCATGTGGTGAGACATGGGCCTCAGGGTGACGGGCCTCCGAGCCATCCCCCGCCAACGAGTGTCATGCAACTCACACATATCGCAAAGCCAATAGGACACTTTGCCTGCACACCAGGTCTCGAGTCAGGGTACCACGCGGGTGGACGGCGTCCCCCCACTTATATTACCGCGAGACAGATAACTGGGGCAAATGGACCCACACATTCACTCTTTGGCCTCCCTGGGGCGAGATCGGAGCTGCTTGTGCACACGCTGGCTTCTACGATGCAATCGCATATAAGGGGTGAGCGAGGGGAGGCAATGAGTCTGACGGTGCAAGCCACCTTGCGTGATGTCACTTCCTGTCGTGACGTCAGCGTCCCCCCACTTCTTATTTTAGGACTCGTGCACTGCTGTTGTCAGATGTGCCACTGCCCAGGGGGGTGGAGAAAGGGTCAGGAATGTCAGCCTGAGATTGGCCCAGTTGAAGGCCCACCTTGACTGGGGGGGACAACCATTGGACAGTCTGGTGTAGCCCACCCACACGTACATGTGTGCCCTCCATGAACTATGTCACCTGCGGCAAAGTGATGTCATGGGCAATGACGTTATTGAGGAGAGCTGTCTGCCCCACGCAGAGATGGCGCATAAGCTCAACAGACCCAGCACTGAGGGCAGCAGGGGTCACATGTGCAGGGGCAGCTGTGCCTGGTGTGAAGGAAACTCTACCCTTCATCCCTGTGCCGACACGTGTTGCACCAGTGGAAGTAGATGGGTTGGCGGGCATTGGCCTCCGCGTGGCTGAAGAGGAGCCAGAGTCCACGTCCCCTGTGTTAGCAAACATGGATGCATCACCTCTGTCCTCAGATGACTCAGAAATTCCCGTCTCGGCCTGTGATTCATCTAGCACACGTCTGGCCCCTCCGAGGTGCTGGTCACATCTGTCACACTCAGCACCTGTGCAGCTGCTACATCCGATGCCACACCACTGTTGACCGTCCCCTGTCCCTCAGCACCCACGGGAGATGCCACATGAGAGAGAGCGAGGTGGCCTCACTCATCTGGCATCAATTAAACAGACATGTGCAAGGGAAGCAGCACAGAACATCCACAAATCCACATGTTGCACGATACCTGTGCAATTGCATACAGCCACCACAATCAACACGTAATGGCTGGCGTACAGTAAATGAAGCCTCTAATAAGTAGCACATGTGTTGTGCACATAGCACTACACCCGGCCTGTGTCACCCTGCTACCATAGCCCCAAATCGCGGTGTGCACACCCACTGTCCTGATGGTGGCAAGGATGACCACTATGTAATTAGGCCAAATACATACCTGCATGGAGCAGAATGGGAAACCACTCACACAGACTGCAACATGACAGGCCACAATGGCCATGAGCCCATGCCATCCACCTGTCGTTCACACGAGCACAACTGCTGTTGCACAGTGTGCCGGATGTGTAAGTACCAGAGATATGAGGTGAGGCATCGCACACATATGACCGAATGAAATCAGAGTAGGCACAGTGCCTCAAACATACATGTGAATTGCCAATCCAGCCTACTACAGGTTGTTCCTGAGGGCTGCGACTCTGAGTGCATTGAGAATGCAGAGTGCTCAAATTACATCTTGACCCTCAGGAATCGCATATGCATGTCAGATGCACACAGCACAGAGTACACTTACAACCCACTGCATCACACAACAAACATCACATTACCCAGATTATGGGTAGGCTGTGGACACATGCTGCCTCTCACCGCAAAAGACACCATCCCACAATACTGTACACTTGCTTGCTGCTGATGCCCCTACAAACATGCATCCGGCACAGGCTGTGTGACTGTCAAGATGCAGACCATTACTGGTGAAATGCAGCGCCGTGCTGACCTGACAATACGAGGGGGCATCCCTCGATTCGTTATCGCAACGTAGTAGCTCATCCGGCAGATGACGTCACACCCTTTGTGGAATTGGCTGCACTGTCGGTCACACATACACAGAGGCATCAACTTGGATGCAATGGCTCATCACAAGCCCTTGGGCTGGAGGACTTCAAACTGCAGGGATGGTACACAAGAGCCTTGGAATGTCACTCATACACTTCTCAACATCACCCACATCCACCAATCACAGTGGCATGCTGCTGACCCATCCCAAATACTCAGAGACGTGCAACAGAGCCAGGAAGTAATCGGACATGGCCTAACAGCATGTGTACACCACACGTGAATGCATGCTGCTGGGAGTGTGTACACAGTACCTGTCCATCCCATTCACATGCAGGTTGCCAGCACATTGAGCAATGTGTAGTCTGCCCACATCTACTGTCCATTGTCAGGTGGACCAACACATAGATCACAAGGCAACACATCTTTGTGGGTGGACTCACTGTGTCCAACACTGCGCAGCCCTCAACGTACTCGCCCTGTGAATGGCTCATCCCGCAATGGAGGTCACATTCAGTGCCACTATCTCTCACACACATCCCTATCACAAGGCATGGTGTGTCCAATCGACAGGGCTGAGTTTGTGCATTTCAGGAGAGTCCTAAACAAAAGACACATGTAACCCACTGTACAGTCAGTGTTGTCCCCTTCTAGGATAGTGCGGTCAATGTGCAGCCCAGGTCTGCTGCGACTGAGAAGGCCAGCAGGGACCCAGCCAACCATTCACACAAGCAATGACTGCCCTAAGTCCTGCATTGCCAAGTGGCTGCGTGACTGGATGTGTGACATGGAAATGCCATGTACCACCACTCGTGAGGGACTTGCATGGGAAAGCGCCAGAGAGCCTACATACCCCTTACACCTGTAGTTAGCATGGTAAGCAGTGCATGTTGGAACCCCACAGGCTCAGAATCATAGTGCTGCGGATCAACGACATGTGTGTCCCCACATGCACTCCCACACACACTGTAGTTGTCTTACACACACAACTTTTGCTATGAATAGCCTTGGGCAGTGTGCGTGGAGCTCGGAATCCATGATCTCCAGCTCCTCGCTGGTGAGTGGACCTGGACATATCTTCAGAGTCGCCGACATGTAGGTGGACATGTGGCAGCAGCGGCAGGTGTTGTTGAGGGATGCCAGGCAGCAGTCCCTGGAAGCTGTGGTAATGCCGGTCTCCCTCCCACACTCATATAGCCCCCTGGGGCTGTTCCAGTGGGTCCAAGCTGCTGCAATTGGTGTACCATGTCTGCCTACTTCAAATGCACACAATGGCCTGCACCGAGCTGTCCCGGTACACTTACCTCTATCGTCGAACACGCAGGATGCAGTCGCGAGGGCCATTGGAGTTGGCCTCAAGGGCCTGGTCCATGGCGGGTACAGTCCGCTGGTGCCATGTGGAATCCACAGTTGAATGTGCGCCATGAATTTGCAGGTGTGGCCATGATTTGTGTGTGGGAGCATGTCCACACTGGACAGGGCCACTTCATACTGTGTGCTTTGGCATTGACGGCCAGTGCTCAGCCTCCACATGTCTGTTGGCACATCATCATGTACACATTAGCATGGGAGCATGAGATGTGCATATGCACACACATGCCATATTTCTCAATGTACATCTCCCACTTGGCACGTGCAACGTTACGTGTCACTTGTGATGTGTGTTTGCATTCACACAGCTGTGTTGTCATGGAGTTGTCAATGTGTACACCTGTCAATGTGTGTTGGAGGTGTGATACGTACAGCGCTGTACATTGGGTGAACTAGGGACATCATTGACTGTCTCATATCCCATTGTGCAACAGGACCCACTTGTTTTGGCCGCTCAGCCTGTGTACATTGTGTTGTTGGTGTGTGCCATACTCACCCAGCCTCGGAAGCTGTGTCTGGTACAGCAGCTAGGTATATTGCCGTGGTGTTGTCGCCTCCCACCAATGCAGTCTGAAACCATTATGATGCCTTTCAAGCTATTAGGGCCTAAATCCCCATGTGCATGCTCATAGCAATGGTTTGTGTCAGTAGCCATTGCTATTGGTAAGGGGACCTGTGTAAGAGTATTGTGGCTGTGCTGTCCCTACTTGTCAGCTGTTCTGTGATTCTATTGCTTTGTCAGTAATTTTAGTTATGTGTATGTGAAAGTGCCATGTGGTGTGTTGCATTGACATGTGTCCACTTCCATCTGTCCTAGGAGGAGACCAAACATACATTGCCCCTACCAATTGCTGTCAGACATGGAGGATGTGGAGGTCATCCGTAAATTCAGGCTGGACCGACCCACCCTGCATCACCTATGTGCCATGTTGGAACCCCACCTTTGACCTCGCAGGGTGTATCCAACAGCATTCACCCCCACGGCTAAGGTGATGGCTGCACTGCATTTTTTCGCTACCGGATCTTTACAACACACGGTAGGCAGTGGAGGTGGAATGTCCCAACCCATGTTCAGCATGGTGCTACGGGATGTCCTGTCAGCTATGATGCTGTACAGGAACCGGTACATCCGATTCCCCAGGGCTCGTGATTTGGCGGCATTGAAGGGTGCTTTCTATGCCCTTGGACGCATCCCCCACGTTGTTGGTGCAATTGATTGCACACATGTTGGCCTTGTTGCACCACAGGCCATGGAGCACATCTATAGGAATCGGAAACATTTCCACTCCCTGAATGTGCAAGTGGTGTGCCTGGCGGACATGATCATCACACACGTGTGTGCGAAGTTTCCCGGTTCCACCCATGACTCGCACATCATGCGCCACAACATCCTCCCACGAATGATGTCCAATCTTCAACCGGACCGTGCATGCATTGTTGGTGAGTATGCATACTCGTGTAGCATGCTGGGTGTGACATGCTGTCTTGTATCTTGTTGGAATTGCAATGATTCTCTGTGTTTCTCACACCCAGGTGACTCGGCATATCCTAACGGGCCTTGGCTGCTGAGCCCACTTCGTAATCCCAGGACACCAGCTGATGTCAGATACAATGAGGCACATGGGAGGACCAGACATGTGGTGGAGCGGACTTTTGGACTCCTGAAGTCCAGATTCAGATGCCTGAACCGCACCGGGGGTGCACTGGCATACTCCCCACAGAAGGTGTGCCAGATAGTTGTGGCATGCTGCATGCTGCACAATCTCGCTATTCGCAGGCAGATCCCCCTGATAGTGGATGACGGTGATCAGCCAGGGCCCCCGCCTGCAGACCAGGCCATGTCCAGTGACGAGGACAGTGGAGAGGAGGAAGCAGTGAATGAGCGTCAGCAGCTAATCGCCCGCTACTTCACTTGACGGTGAGTGACCATGTACATCGGATGATGTTGCTGTAGTTGAGTAAGTGTATGTGTGCATTGTCACGGCGGCATATTGTTCACTGAGTGCTGTGTGGCAATGGTCCATGTCCAGGGTAGTATGCCACTGACAGTGGCTGTAGCATTGTGCCCTGTTGCTCTGTGAGATGTGTGTACATTGCTTAAACTTGATGACAAGTACTGTGTGATGAGTGTGTGACACACACATTCAATGGACTCTTGTTCTGTTTTTCACCCCTAGGTCCCTACAGCCTCTCCTGGCCTATCGACATACCACACTCCTGATGCATTACTGATCATGGTGACGGTTGCACATACTTGATTAAACACAGAGCAGATACAACAGAATGTGATCCAGGTGTATTTATTTTGAACAGTGACATGTGATTGTGGGCAAGGTGATGACAAAAGTGGTGGAAGCTGGAACAATGAGTTGACGGACATGTCCGCGTGATGGTCAAGGTGTACCCATGTTGTTCTGGGTCCACAGTCCGACAGACACATGCCATTCACATGGCAGTGTGGGGTAGGATAGTAGTCCAAGTGAATGCAGTAGATGGCCACCGTGGCTGGCTGTCTCACTGGCGTTTGGAGCGTTTGTCTGAACTGGGGTGGCGGAGTGAGCTAAAGAACGATGATGGATTCAACCCAGATCTGTGACTGGGGGTGAGTGTTTGAAAAGTTTCAGCACTCCGTCCATCATCTCCTTGTGTTTGCTTTGTTCGCCCTAAGTTGGCAGGGTATGCCCAGACATGGGTCCCTTGCTCACTTTGCCACTGGATTCAAGCTAGCCTGGCTGATGAGGGCTGTTAGCCCGAAACCGGTCCCAGGATGCTTGATTCCAGTCCAGGGAAGACATGGCTTGGCAGTTCGGTCTGGACTGTTCCCATGAGGCACAGGGTCAAGACTGATTTGCATATAGCTATGTCTGAACTGGGGTGACAAAGTGAGCTAAAGAATGATGATGGATTCAACCCAGATCTGTGACTGGGGGTGAGTGTTTGAAAAGTTTCAGCACTCGGTCCATCATCTCCTTGTGTTTGCTTTGTTCGCCCTAAGTTGGCAGGGTATGCCCAGACGTGGGTCTCTTGCTCACTTTGCCACTGGATTCAAGCTAGCCTGGCTGATGAGGGCTGTTAGCCCGAAACCGGTCCCAGGATGCTTGATTTCGGTCCAGGGAAGACATGGCTTCGCAGTTCGGTCTGGACTGTTCCCATGAGACACAGGGTCAAGACTGATTTGCATATAGCTATGTCTGAACTGGGGTGGCAAAGTGAGCTAAAGAATGATGATGGATTCAACCCAGATCTGTGACTGGGGGTGAGTGTTTGAAAAGTTTCAGCACTCCGTCCGTCATCTCCTTGTGTTTGCTTTGTTCGCCCTTAGTTGGCAGGGTATGCCCAGACATGGGTCCCTTGCTCACTTTGCCACTGGATTCAAGCTAGCCTGGCTGATGAGGGCTGTTAGCCCGAAACCGGTCCCAGGATGCTTGTTCCGGTCCAGGGAAGACATGGCTTGGCAGTTCGGTCTGGACTGTTCCCATGAGGCACAGGGTCAAGACTGATTTGCATATAGCTATGTCTGAACTGGGGTGACAAAGTGAGCTAAAGAATGATGAAGGATTCAACCCAGATCTGTGACTGGGGGTGAGTGTTTGAAAAGTTTCAGCACTCGGTCCATCATCTCCTTGTGTTTGCTTTGTTCTCCCTAAGTTGGCAGGGTATGCCCAGACGTGGGTCCCTTGCTCATTTTGCCACTGGATTCAAGCTAGTCTGGCTGATGAGGGCTGTAAGCCCGAAACCGGTCCCAGGATGCTTGTTTCCGGTCCAGGGAAGACATGGCTTGGCAGTTCGGGCTGGACTGTTCCCATGAGGCACAGGGTCAAGACTGATTTGCATATAGCTATGTATGAACTGGGGTGGAGGAGTGAGCTAAAGAACGATGATGGATTCAACCCAGATCTGTGACTGGGGTTGAGTATCTGAAATGTTTCAGCGCTCCGTCCATCATCTCCTTGTGTTTGCTTTGTTCGCCCTAAGTTGGCAGGGTATGCCCAGACGTGGGTCCCTTGCTCACTTTGCCACTGGATTTAAGCTAGCCTGGCTGATGAGGACTGTTAGCCCGAAACCGGTCCCAGGATACTTGTTTCCGGTCCAGGGAAGACATGGCTTGGCAGTTCAGGATGGACTGTTCCCATGAGGCACAGGGTCAAGACTGATTTGCATATAGCTATGTCTGAACTGGGGTGGCGGAGTGAGCTAAAGAATGATGATGGATTCAACCCAGATCTGTGACTGGGGGTGAGTGTCTGAAAAGTTTCAGCGCTCCGTCCATCATCTCCTTGTGTTTGCTTTGTTCGCCCTAAGTTGGCAGGGTATGCCCAGACGTGGGTCTCTTGCTCACTTTGCCACTGGATTTAAGCTAGCCTGGCTGATGAGACCTGTTAGCCCGAAACCGGTCCCAGGATGCTTGTTTCCGGTCCAGGGAAAACATGGCTTGACTGTTCGGGCTGGACTGTTCCCATGAGGCACAGGGTCAAGACTGATTTGCATATAGCTATGTCTGAACTGGGGTGGCGGAGTGAGCTAAAGAACGATGATGGATTCAACCCAGATCTGTGACTGGGGGTGAGTGTCTGAAAAGTTTCAGCGCTCCGTCCATCATCTCCTTGTGTTTGCTTTGTTCGCCCTAAGTTGGCAGGGTATGCCCAGACGTGGGTCCCTTGCTCACTTTGCCACTGGATTCAAGCTAGCCTGGCTGATGAGGGCTGTTAGCCCGAAACCAGTCCCAGGATGCTTGTTTCCGGTCCAGGGAAGACATGGCTTGGCAGTTCGGGCTGGACTGTTCCCATGAGGCACAGGGTCAAGACTGATTTGCATATAGCTATGTCTGAACTGGGGTGGCGGAGTGAGCTAAAGAACGATGATGGATTCAACCCAGATCTGTGACTGGGGGTGAGTGTCTGAAAAGTTTCAGCGCTCTGTCCATCATCTCCTTGTGTTTGCTTTGTTCGCCCTAAGTTGGCAGGGTATGCCCAGACGTGGGTCCCTTGCTCACTTTGCCACTGGATTTAAGCTAGCCTGGCTGATGAGGGCTGTTAGCCCGAAACCGGTCCCAGGATGCTTGTTTCCGGTCAAGGGAAGACATGGCTTGGCAGTTCGGGATGGACTGTTCCCATGAGGCACAGGGTCAAGACTGATTTGCATATAGCTATGTCTGAACTGGGGTGGCGGACTGAGCTAAAGAATGATGATGGATTCAACCCAGATCTGTGACTGGGGGTGAGTGTCTGAAAAGTTTCAGCGCTCCGTCCATCATCTCCTTGTGTTTGCTCACTTCCTAAAAGTGGCATTTCTAAAATAGTAATGTCAAATCCAACTTTACTACTAAAGAGGATCTATCATTACCATTCCACAGATATAAAACATGATTTTGCTACTCCTTTCTAATCAGGGATTACAACTCAAAAGTGTTTTTTTAGGATTTCCCAATGCTAGCCTATGAAAGGAGTAGGCCTCACATCAGTGAAAAATGAATTAAGCTGTTTGTCACTACCAGGATATGTAACACTTAAAAGTACATGTCATCCCTTTTCGTTACACAGCACCACCTAAGGGGTGACCTGTGTATATTAAAAGGGAGGGTTTAAGACTTGACAGGTTATTTTAAATGCCAAGTTGAAGTGGCAGTAAACTACAACCACAGGCCCTGTAATGGCAGGCCTGAGACAGGTTTGAAAGGCTTCTTGTCTGGGTTGCACAACCAGTACTGCAGTCTCACTAGTAGCATTTAGGGTACAAGCCCTAGATATATGATATACCACTTTGTAAGGGACTTACAGGTAAACTAAATATGCCAATCAGGTATACACCACTGTCACCATGTTCAGGAGAGAAGCACATGTACTTTAGCAGTGGTTAGAAGTGGTAACATTATCAGAGTCCTAATGCCAACAAAAAGAATTCCACAAAAAGAGGAGGAAAAATTAAAAAAATGGGGAACCCTGCAAAAAAGGGCCATTTGCAACACTGGCTGATAAGTCATAACTAGAGCAAAACCAGTTTTGCTTGTGTTCTCGTTAGCGGAGGACCTAGTATGTGAGTTGGATCTGGACTGTTCCCACTGGGTCAAGATTTATTTGCATACATCTGGGCCAAACTGAGGTGGCATGGTGTGCAAAATAATAATGGACTGGGATTTGGCCCCAATGAATTACCAGTGGCTGAGATCAATTCAAGCATTCCATTCATTACTTTTTTGTCTACATTAAAATGTGGCATAACTATACAACTCTTTTTAGAACACTTCTATATAAGATAATTTAATAATTTTAATTGCAACATCATTATTTTGATGGTTTCAGTCGTCTGCATCATGAAAAATTACTAATTTGCACAATTAATTCATCATCCAAAATTGCACATTGTAAAAATCTCTAACACTTTCTCCTCTGACACCAGTGCTGGCAAGATGAGAGCAGGAAGAGAAGTGCCTAGGGAGAAAGAGATCCCAATCCATTTGCAGAATCTGGGACAGATTTACTAACATTTGATGCAGAGCAACGCAGCAAGACAACTTGTAGGACTGTGCTGCACCGCATCAAATAGTGAGTGCTGGAATGCACCATATCTACTAAGATATGATGCATTCCATCTTTCTCTTTGCACTGGTGCTCTAGTGGCTGCCAAGCGCCAAAGCAAACACGCTTGCACCATGGTGCAATGGTTCTTATTTTGCAGGCAGAATTGTTTTTGGGAAGGAAGGGGCATTTTCCTGCACAAAAACAATCCTCTGAGGCATTTCCCTCTTTCTATGTGTGCTGCAGAAACCAGCACACAATGAAAGAGAACAAAACGAGAAGAAGTAAAAATATTTCTCTTCGTTATGCCTTCCATAGGAAGGCCTAGCATTTTGATTCATCCCCTGTTTGTAAATCTGAAAAATGGGTGGATGCGTGGGAACATCTACGCCTCACCTATGAAATGCCTTCCCAGGGCGCTGTGACACAAGCCAGCAACTTGCACTGTCTTGTATCACTCCAGATTTGCTATGCCATGCAGATTCATGCAAGGTGGCTCTGTGCGGCATAGTAAATCTCACTTAAGGTCTTGCATTGCCCTTGTATCACCTTCATGATGCACAACACAACAGAAGCCCACAGTAAATCTGGGCCTTGGTGTTGGCTCTTTTTTAGAAGTACAGGAGTAAAGTTGCAGCTGGTTGTAGTGGTGGTGGTCACAGTAACTGATGGAACAACTAAGGTTGGTTCATCCTCCACCTGACTGAGTTCAAGGTCAAATATGCCAATGTAATAGTGGTCTCCTAGCTAGCCAGCCTCATTATCCTCAGTGCTATAGGGTCCATTGGTATTGATTATTTCATCTTCCAACTTCCACTTGGTTTCCTGCGTATCCCCCAAAGCCTGACCAATATCTCCCCTGCTAGCTCCAGAGGAAGTTGAAAGCATGCTTATGTACACATCAGCTACAGGTTACAGAGGTCAATTACAAAAAGTACACACACTAAAGAGATATAAACATACATTTTACCATACTAATTTCAATAAAGGGAATACAAAGTGACATTTTAAAGTGCATGACTGTGATTTGGGAATACTGACTGTTCATTCACAAATGACAGGGATGTTCTGTCTGCCTTATTATAAGTGGTGCATTGTATTATCTAACACCTGTAATAAGGTGGACAGGGTATCTGTCACATTTGTGATAGAGTACCCCATCCAACGGAATGTAAGTTTGACCCATACTTTTTGACATGCACATTGCAACTTAAATACATTTGTTCATTTATGAAAAATGCTATATGTCTGTTTTCCCATATATTCATAGGACTATCCAATCTGTCAAAGTGGAACTCAGGCTAATGATTATGTACATAGTGTATACCTAAAGGTCATGATCAACATTTACAATTGGGAATTCATTACCTCACATTACTACAACTATATGGATGCATTTTCTAACATAAATAGCTTTAAGTGAAGGGTCTGTACCTGGATAGCTGAAACTATGGCAAAGTCATCAAAGTTTTAAGTACAGTATTGTCACTGCACATCCTTTGGAATACCATTTCCAATGATAGTTTTTTAAATTCCGCCCCCCCCCCCAAAATGTCTTCAAACATGCTACTAATATATCACTTGTTCATGGGTGGCCATTTCTGTCATTGTGTTACAGTGTCTTAGAATGCAAATCTTGGTGATAGCCAATGCAGAGACCAGCCATCCAGCCATCTTTTATTGTGCTTAATGAGTCTGACGACATCCTAAGCAGTGTTTCGTAGAGCTAGTTCAAATGTAGGCTATATTTGAAGGTCACTTATCCTGTGTAGGTGTCACCAAATGGAGCCCCATTATAATTGAACTCTTGGGCCTGTGTATCGTGGCTCCGTTAGGGTGAGTGTAGCACCAGCATTCTGCAGTACAGGGGAGTTTTGCCCTGCAAAGTTTAGTGGAGATCAATATTATGCGACATACATTGTGTCTGCCCTATTGAACTTATGCGTTCCTTTTACATATTGTTACATATTGTCAGGTGAATGGGATATCTGCAAATTTGTAATTCAGTTGCCATCCTTCAGAAACAAAATATGGGCCAGAGTCAAATATATTCTACAATGCTTGTATTAGCAACTTTCAGAAAAATGGAGGGCTTGATTTAGAGTTTTGTGAATAGTTACCCCAAACACAAATGTCACAGATATTCTGTCCACCTTATTACAAGTGCTATTGGATTTAATGCAGTACTAGTAAAGCGGATAGGATATCCATCACATTTGTGTTGGATGAACCCTTCACAAAACTCTAAATTAGGCCCTTGATATCCTTATTTGGAACTTCTTTTATAGGTAGCTGCATCACAAATGTGCTTTATATTCTATGACACTTAAAATAAGGTTGATGGGATATTCAGTATGGTTGTAATGGATTCAAACCTCTGCAAAACTCTACACCAAACCCTAAATTACGACATTAGTGATGTTATATCACAACCTGCAAAACTTTAATTAATGGTTAAGAACACACACACTTTTTAAGGTCAATTCACTTACTCCTTTGTCGCTACTCCATGGACTTTAGTTCCCAATCCAGGTGGGATTAGGCCATCCCCAGAATGTGCAGCAACTTAGTGGACAGTGACCACAGTTCCCACTATTTTTACTTAGAGGACTTTCCCAGTTTTAATAGGGTGGTGAGGCACGTCCAACATCGAAGGTCATTCCAACTCTTCCAGCAGTGATGTACTGCTGCTACACTTGCCTGGGAACATCCCACAAGATTGTATTCTTGAATTGGGGCTGACGTACAGAGAATAAGTGAATAAAACAATCCAAATACTTTAAATATCAGGTTTAGTTAAACCATACTACTGAACAAATGCACTTAGAATTTGTTTAATTTATTTGAACGGAACTTATATTGGTGAATGACAATTGGTTTGACATGCTAGATCCTCATTAGAGTGACAAAAATACAATCCGCCTTTTTCTAAGTACATGATGTGCAATCTAGATTGTACCAGGCAAACAAGCAGCTCTCTCAACAACAGACAAAGACAGTTCAGCCAACCATTCACCAGGTCCAGGTTCCAGATACCTGGACTGGACCACACAAGTCTTCAAACCACTGCCTAGCACACAGATATTCTGTCCACCTTACTACAAGAGCCATAGTATGCAATGCAATTGCAATGTATATCGAACAGGATATCTGTCACGTTCGTGTCGGAGCAACACTCTGCAAAACTCTAAATCAGGAACTTGATGTCATGATTTTGTAATTTGTCTATGTGTAGCTCCACCACAAACATGACAAATGGCACATCAGTCTTTTTGCTTGTGCTTTTATTTATGACACTTAAAATAAGGTAAATTGAGTAGAAGTGGGGGAAAAGCAATGCCATCGATCAATTTCTTCAACCAATAGTACGAACATGGAAATCTTACATACGAGACACTACCGATTTCTTATCACGTTTACAACAGTTGGATTTAGTTAATACTACTGAATTCATTTTATGTACAATCGATGTTACATCACTGTACACTTCAATCCCGTTGCAAGAAGGGCTGGAAGCCATTGAATGGGCGTTACTTAATCAACCTGATATACGTGCCCACAAAGTGTTTCTTTTGGAGTTATTACAATTTTGTCTTCAGCATAGTTACTTTCACTACCAAAATGAATTTTTTCTCCAAATCAGTGGAACATCCATGGGTTTTGGGGGGGCGCCCACATACGTGAACATCTTCATGGCTGCATTTGAAGAAAAATACATTTTTGAAAATCTGAATTGGAGTAAACATCTCATCACATATTGTCGTTACATTGACGATATTTTTTTGATTTGGTCCAACACCAAAGAATCTCTCCAAGAACAAATTCAAGTGTTGAATTCCAGAAATAATAGGATTCAATTCACTTCGAACATCAGTGAGACTAGTTTACCTTTTTTGGATGTTTTGGTGGTTAAATTGAGTTCTACCATTGATACTAGCGTGTTTACTAAACCCATCGATCGGAACAACACGTTATTGTTCCAGAGCTTTCACTCCGCAAAATTGATACAGAACTTACCATATTCGCACATGATTCGTTCCAAAAGAATATCATCTACCACAGAGAAATTCAATGAAGAACTAAATAGGATCAGGACTAGATTTGTACTACGTGGATACCCCTCAACTATCATTAAACGTGCGGAGGATCGAATTCAACAAATTGATCGGAGTACTCTTCTCATCACTAAACAAAAAATACCTATTAACCGGCCAGTATTCGTGTCAAAATTTTCCACAAAATCCAAAAGTATCAAGAAAATCATTCTCAAGAGATGGGAATTATTAGCACGGGAACCAGACTTTGGTGCATCATTTAATCAACCACCACTTTTTGCTTATACCAGAAGTGACAATCTCAAAGAACTTTTGGCCAAAAAAAACTTGAATATCAATACGAAACCCACAGGGATGAAAAGATGTAGTAACTGCACGCATTGTAATAATGTCATGCAACAGGATTTCATTACACACCCCAGAACTGGCGCTAAAATTATTCTCAATCATTCCTCAGATTGCAACACAATGAACGTGATTTATTGTATTAAATGTCCATGCGGTTTTTTATATGTTGGAAAAACCGAGAGAAAAGTGAAAGTTCGTATTGGAGAACACAAAAGTATGATCAGAAACAAAAACACGAATTCCAACTTAGTAGTTCATTGGATGGAGCAAGGTCACAACATTTCTCAACTCCGGTTTGCAATTGTGGAAAAACTTTTACTAAAGACAGGAATTGATTCAAGTAAAAAATTATCTCAAAGAGAGGTGTTTTGGATCAGGAGGCTCAATACCATAATGCCACTTGGTCTGAATGACAAATTGGATTTGAGCTGTTTTTTGTAAATACTGTCTCTGTTTGCGGAGGAGTTGCTTTCACCATACATTGATTACCCTTTTTTTGTTTTTCACTGACATGCACAAACATTTTGTATATCATGACAACTGTCACCTATGTTAACGTTATGTCAGGATACCTGTTACAGCTAACATATATCCACCACAGACAGAGTGTACATGTTGTTTCCTGTTAGCACACTAAGAAACGTTGTTGACTATCAGAGGTATTTGGTTTAACCGTATTAGATTCCTAATTATATGTTTGTTTCCAGATGTTCATCATTGTAGCAATGCGTGTACTCATGTGGGATTATTATTCATGACCTTTTTCCAGTGTGTACTATTTGATTATCATTTTTCCACGTTTCTTTCTATGTTCACTTTATTGTTCACATTTCTTATCTTCTGTGGCACCTCACGTTCATCTAGCATCACGCACGTATTTGTCTGCATTTGTTTCCACCCGTGTCGATCACACTAGTCGTGTTTCGTGTTCCGCGACAGGTCGTCTATCACCGTTATCACCGCTTCTTTATCTGGGTTGTATTTCCTCATCCGCTCATCGGATATTCTGGTTTCCACATTTGTTCCGGATTAGTTTTTATATTTATTCCGTATATTTATTCCGCCTGTTTATAGGGGTTTCCGCCTGTTTAGAGGCTTTCTTTAGGGTACAGTCTTTGGTTTCACATCGTTGAGGTTGGGAATCATTTCGGATCGTATCTTTCCAAGATGGCGGCTCTGTTCGCCTAGTTGCCCTTTTTTAGTTTCTTATGTTCTTAGTCAGGTGATTATTGTATCTTTTGCGGGCTTCCGTGTTAGCTAAATACGAGGTCAGCATTCACCAGTATCTATGGTGCAGCTACGATTTCCGTTACGAGGTTCTGTCTCCGTTTCTTCTGGTGAGTGACACAGATACTACGCGTGTTTTTGAGGTTACTTGACGCACGTTTAGGCTTTTTTAAGTCAACTGTATTTACCATGTTTCTGCATTTCGTTGCAGATGGTTACGTCGGTTTACACTCATCACCAGGTATTTCTCCCCCAGTTTCCATGTTTTTCGGGCTTTCTTTAAACACTTCATGTTCCTTACTTTATTCTGATTTCCGTTATTTTTAGGTTGTCGACCTGTAGCGCATCTTTATCAGGTACTTACACTGGGTGTTCTGGGTGTTAGTAGTTCTGTTACAAGGACATATGTTCCGTTTATTTTTCATTTATCCACACTCTTTTTTGTTTTTTTGTTTTTTTGCAACTAGACAGTACGTCAGTATTCAGTCACGTGACAAGTAGGTTTGTCTTCGCTATCTTACATATTTTTTCATTTGCACCTTCTTTGTGTGCCCATTAGCAGCATGTAGTACCAGGTGTCAGTTTTTGGCGTGTCGTCATTTTTATCTTGTGGGCAACAACATGTATCACTTATTAGCAATACTCACTGGTGATGGCAACTCTTCCCCCCTCTTTCTGTTTCTAAATTTTTCTTTCATTGAATTTGATACACCTATGATATGTTCCTTGTAAATCATCAGGGTGTCTCACCATTTGGTAGCTATGTGGCAATCTTTCCGGCATATTTTATAAATTGAGAGATATGCATTAAGTATTCATTTGTATATATGTTTTTTTGTATTACAGTGGCCCCTGAGGAAGGGACAGCGTCCCGAAATGCATTGGGCTATCCTTGACTGTTTGTGAACAATTAATATTGTATAATTTGTAAAATGTATTTAGGTTGTACAACTCTGTATCAGTTCAAAGATACATCTGTGCATGTATCGTCAGACTTTTGCTGTTACAGATGATATGTTTATCATTCGCTTCTTTCAATAAGAAAAAATTATTGAACAGAATTGGCTTGGAGCTTGTTTTTGTTTAAATGCCTGTCAGAAATTATTAGGCATCTAGTTTGACGATCTAGTTGAATTAACAAAGCTTGTTGAACATACATTGTAGTGCACGCAGTTTGTCAAGTGAATTGTTGCTTGATTTTGTTTCAGTGCCATCTATCTGCCACCTGCACAGTGAGACAGATCAGCAGACTCAACATTTCAAAAGAGGTTACCTGGAACTCAGACAGGGAGCGCCACCCCATCGAATCAGGCATCATAGGATAGGGCAATCTGGTAGCTGAAAAAAACTAGAGGGTTGCTCCAAGTTCACATCAACCATCAACCACCTTTCATGGCTGGCAGGGGCCAATGCTTGACTCCTGCATGTCAAGAGTCATCTGCTGGGAGGCTGGGCCCCCTTACCTGGAGTAATTGTTGGTGGAAAACAGATGTGTTTCCTGCACAATCAAAGCAACTCACTTGATGACCATTGGGGTTCATGTAGAGAAGTCAATTTGAACAGGGGCAGTTATGTTCTGACATTGAGCAGCACACCTTCTCTGTAGAGGAGAAATAGAGTTCCCTCATCATCCTGACTTCTTCCTATTTAGTCTCCCCTGCTGCCCATGATCCGTCTCTCTTTGGTTGATCAAAATTCAGATAGGATGGGATTCAGCAAAGAGGATCCAGGCGACAGGGCCTCTTGGGACCGAGGATAGGAAGGTACTAGTGTGTGTTGTGAGCATGGGTTTCTACTCAGGAGGGCTTTCTGTTACACAGGGCCCCTCCTGGTCTCAGGCTGAAACCTGGGTTCACCACTGTCTTTCTCTCCCAATAGACTCCTCTGCCAAGCTCAACTATGCAGTGGTTTCAGGAGGAGCCCAGGCCACATATGCCCTGGTTCTTTGATGTCAGTAGGGCCCCACATGCCCTGGTACTTGGGTATCGGTTGGGTCCCACGGGGGATGAGAACACCCCATGCCTAGTCTGTAACCTAGAATCTAACAGCCACAGACTGCTTCATCGACCAGCATTCCAGGGGATTGTCAGGCCAAGTGTTTATGTTCTGCCTGGGAGGCAGCTGAGATTGGGCTCTGCCATTAATCAACCATCAGTCAGGCCACTTTGCTGTTAATGATCTTTCTGCAGGTTCATCTATCCAGTAAACCAATCAGAAGAAGTGGCAGGCAAAGGACAGGAAAGTAATCAGAACAACCTTGTGACGAACACATGCTGGTTAATCATCATGGAAAATATTAGCATTTCCCAATGCCTATCATGACCTGGGTTCATTGCATTTTCTCCTCCTTTCGGTGAAGGGTAGCCACACACTGAACCGTTCATGCAGCCCTTGACAACTAAGGGTATCACAGACCTGGTATTGTTCAATCTGAATGCCACTCCTCCCTCTCAGAAGTTGAACGCTGACCTCTGTGGGCCATGTTATAATGGAGGAGTTGTGTTCATTATCAGAATTGATTAAACAAATCACTACCAGTAAATATTGGCCATGCACCATCATACATAACTCTTTCTATGTATGTGAGTGGTGTGGGTTCTGATGGTGAGTCCAATTAAGCTAAAGGTTCCACTCCTTGTGATGTCTTCCATTTAAATTGCAGTATTACAACCAAAACTCCCCAAGAACCGAAAGACTGGTTTCCTAGAAGCTGCTCAGCTGGACATGGAAATAAAGTTGTTGGATCGCTGGTCGGCATCATTTATGGTTGAAACTTCAATTGTATCTGATCGTCTATTAACCTCAACATTCTTGAAAAATATTTTCCAAATATTACACCTCAAGCAGCACAATACAAATTTCCCTGGCTATCCTGCTTAGTCATGGCCCAAGTTCTGAAAACTGACAAAATTGAACCAAACTCCTTAAGAATTTTAATTGTTTTCAAGTAAATGTTTAGGATCCCCAGTACACTCAGTCAAGAACATCGAGGGGCTCTGACTAATGGTAGCTTACCTTACGGCAGGTTATCATTTCAATCCCAAGAGCTAAATATGAGCTTTTTAACTGTAGCAAATTTAAATTACACTATTGAAGCTCAAATTAACATGGCTGTACCACCAAACTTGCCATCAAATGAATCCTCATCATAGGATTTAAAGTGTGCTCATTCCAATTACAGAACCTCAAGAAAGTACTTCAATGAATTTTTCATCACTAACTTCTCAGGTCAGGAGTGGGTAATTTGCACAATTACAGACTTTCTTGGAGTTGATAGCTGTTTCTCATGCTCGCTCTCTTGAATTAAACCCTGATTCCTCTTTACTCAAGGTCATCAGTATAGACACAAAAGTAGAACCATCTGCAAGAGGGAGTGAGCCAAGTGGACATCCTGGAACAATCTTTGCACACGGGACAGCCTGCAAGTTGCTGCTGTCTGCAGGGACTGGGTGGATGGGATGATTGCAGAGGCACTGATGAAATAACCTTCTCTGCAAAGACAGAATGAAGTGGCAGACTGAGGCATATGAATTCTGGCTTTACCACTGGCATTGGTGATAGGGGCACACCACAGGATGGTTGCTCCAGCTGTTGCAGAAATAAACTGGATGAAGAAGGGCAACAGTGTATCAGTTTGGGGATGACCACCATGGAGAACAAATGGATGAAAAGAGGGTCGCAAGCACCCTCTTACTACTAACTTGGTGGGAGATCACTAGCCTTTCTGGTAAACCATGCCCTCTAGGGGACAGAGGATGACATTTGAATGAATGTATTCAACTTCCTGGATCCTTGGATTGAGCTCATCAGGACTCTTAGGGCAGTCCGACCATTTAATCGCCCCACTCATTCCTAAGGAACAGGAGATCAAATGACTGGACTTGGTGAAGGCATGTGTGTGCAATCTGTCTTCCGAGAGAAGTTTCTTCTTAGGATCATCAGCTTTATGCAGAGGGACACTGCAGGCTAAGGGGAACTTATGCCAGGACTGCTGAAGTTTATCTTGGGTAGAAGACAGCCAATGGTTGGTACCTGGAGCCCATGGTACAGTGCTCACCTTAGGCCTACCACAACTTTCTCTGGAATGTATCAGACCTTTCAACCCTGTAAGAGCCAGACAGCCCTCCTCAGACCTGCGGTTCTCAATGCTGGGTATGGAAGAACTTTCAGTTAGTGGATGTGCATTATAGTCCACATGAAACGTTAGGTCAACCTTGTCACACCCTGTTGAATGGAAGAAACATCTGTTAGTGAGGCACTCCTTCCCTCCACTAGCAGTTGAAATGTGGAAGAAGAGGAGTCTGCTTTCTTCTAATCTGTTTACCTGCAAGAGCGGAGAACTTCTGAACAGAGGAATTCCTCCTCATGGTGCCTTTGCTGCAAGACATTTTCAAATGAGCTCTCATCAGAACTTGTAGCACAGCTAACAATTCTGAGCTCTGAGTCCTGTCCATGAAACATGTGTTCCTCGTATATACAAAACACCACCAGTGACATTGGTGTTACAAAATTTGCACACACAGGGCAAGATAAATGTCACACAGGGTTAATTTAGCTCACACACTTTCTCTTTCTCTTCAAACTTCTCAGCCCCATGGTTTTCAAAGACAGGAAAATGGGCAACACTTGAAAAAGTGGTCCAAGGAATTACCTCATCTGACACTTATGTCTTTATGTACCTTGTGGGTGTTCTTCATAGCCAAAGCTGTGCCTTGTTTGTATCAAGTATCCGTTGTTTCTATCAGTTTTTCCTGCTTCCATCAGGTATTTTTGTTTTTGCCATCTGGATTTGCTACTTTATTTTGGATGTACTGTCCTTACTCTTTGAGTAACTTTCAATATGGTAAGTACCCTATGGTTATTGTATGTTTGTGTTTGTGTGGTTGTTGACTGGACTTTTGTATGTGAAATATCTAACCATCTATATGGTACCAGAGTAATGGAGTCTGAAAGAGCGGCATCTATACCTGAGAGTGATTGACATGCTTTAGCCTTTGTTACCACCAACTTACAATAGTGCAAGTCTTGTAAGAACATTTATCGGTATGATGTTGGACTATTACAACACCTTTTCTGCATGCCTAAAAATGAATCTTCTGTATAGATTACAGGAGATAAATAACTTTGCTGTTACAATTGTGGTGAATGTAGCTAGACATCAATATATTGCCTCACCTGATGCAAACGTCATTTCTAGCCATGGTACAAAATATAATTACATTTTCAACCATGAGCCACAAAACCATATGATTTTTGGTGTGAAGTTATGTGAAACTTTCTTTATGCACAACACTTATACTCAGGGTTTTTAATCACATAACAATGGGCTGCTTAGGCTCCAAAATATATAAAGTTCTGAGTGTTTAGACCTAGCTGTGTGATTTTTGAAAAACTGTGGAACAATCGACCTATGGAGTTCAGTGAGGAATGTAGTTTGTCAATTACTGGAAAAAATGCAGGCTATCTTGTCCATCTCAATACTTATTGCAATTTACCAGTCACTGCAGATTATCAAAGAGGTGCCCAGAATTCTTGGTGTATTGTTGGTGTTGCACAGAGGTTTGGTAGGTGCCTGTGCCTGGTACTAACTGATATTTCAGTTCATTATAAATGTATAAAATCAAAAGCAAAGTCATGTCATGCTTTGCAAAGTATATTCCTACTTTAAGTACTCAGTTTAAAGGCATGCACATACTTTTAGATGGAGATAAGAGTTACAAACAGATTCTTCTGGTCCATAATGTCAATTTTATCAACAGTGCAAACAATAACATGTTTCAGAATCAAAAGAGGGATTCTAGCTTGATCTCTGAGATTTCAGGTTTTGTTATCTTAAATGAACACTAATCACTTGAACACTTCCTGAATGGAAGTATCATCACAACTCTTTTACAGCATACACAGTGGGCAAATCCTAGACCCCTGAACACCTTGACATTGGTATATGAGGTGATTAAGTAGGTATGGGTGAAATTAGAACCCCAACGTGATTAGTAACTTTATGTAACAAAATTTGCACATAATTACTGATATTATGCTATTATTTCACATTGTGTGACAAAAAACACCATGTGGGTAGAAATAGTAATGGGAGAAGCATGTCTTGTGTATCCTGGGTCTGTGGCCCAGATCTACAAGGTTTGGCTTCCCTCCCCAGGGGTTTCTAGAATGTGTTTAGTGCACTAGTTTGACAAAGGGAGTCTAAGTACTGTAGCCCTACACAGTCCTCTGAGCATACTTGCTGGTGTGGTGTCTCTGCTTTTTGGCTTACTAACAGTCCCATAAAGGTTTCGGGGATGAAGGGATGCAGTGGTAGTTCAAACCCAATTTCTATCTTTAGAATAGCACACTCAAGAATTGCACTAATAAAAGACACTATATGTGTTTAAAAGTATTTTATTTTAACTGTCTCATCCTGTCGCTCAGTTTATGAGTAACAACCATAGAGAATATAATTAAAACAGCATTAATGGATGTTGCTAGCAGTGAGAATAAAATGACATAGGGCCCTGATTACCATGTCGGGCGTAATGACCTTCTGACTGGCGTGGCCATATTATGATGTATAGTAGTCTATTCTCTGACCGTGTCAGTCGGAGATGACTCCGACACGACCACATAAGTCGGAAATGACTCCAACACAACTGTGTCAGTCAGAAAGGCTATTCATACAGATTCTGATTCTGCGATGCATTGGTTGTATGGCCGAGCCAATTATGATGCATCCAACACTTTGGTGGTTCTATGGCGGTTTGTAGGCCCCATGGTAATTGTGATTGTGAGAATCTCACGCTAATTATCACAACACCAAACATAGTATGCTTTCACAAAACTACACAGCTGATGTCAATTGAAAGAGTAGACACACCTACCAATTCACCTATAAAATAAAAACCTTACCAGACCATGATCCTTTGTTATCTAAATCCTGCAGAAATGGACTGACCTCATTGCTGTCTCCTGTCATACTGCAGCCAGCCCTTCACACACTCACGCACAGCAATAGCACAATTCACTGCATATATCACAATTATTTTTTTCATTTCTTGTACACCCCTTCAATTTCACACTCACACTCACTAATTCATTCATGCACAATGTCCAAAAAGAAGCAGCCGCGTTTTCAGATGAGGAGTTGACAGTGCTTATGGATGAAATCCTCAGAGTTGAGCCACAGTTATTCGGGACCCAAGTCTAAAAACTTCCATCACCCAGAAAAGCCTGATGTAGGACAGGATAGTCAACATGGTGAACAAAGTAGACTCCAACCTGCTCACAATGGGGAATATCAGAAAGAGGTGGTACGACATCAAGAGGAGGGCCAAGACCTTGGCGTTCAGGAACCACCTGGCCTCACAACAGATTGGCGGTGGCCCTCCCGTGCCACCAGTACACCTTACTGCCTAGGTGGAGAAGGTGCATGCCATCCTACCGCCAGAGAGCTTGTTTGGAATACCTGAAGGAATGGAGTCTGGTAGGTAACAACTAATCATTTGCCTCAAGTTATCCATTACACCTTAGCACACATCACTGTAATGGTCAAAGTCTTGTAAATGTGATTTTTTCAAACAAAGCAGTAGCCAACATATTGGAGCTGTGTAATTAATGCTGACAACCTGTATCCCTGCACTTAAGATTAAAAATAACTAAAACAATGACATTTACAAATGTCTACACAAAGGCTGGAAGTGTATACCCATTAAGTCATCAAGGAAGCGACAACAATATCTGTCAACATCTCAAATCATGGCCCATAACTAGAGTAAGTAGTTACTAGGTATGTAATGCTAACCACTTCATCAAGTGATCAGATCTCCCAAAAGGAAAGGACTACACCTACCATCAACCACTCATACTCCACCTAAGAACAACAGCCATCTGTGTCAACTCAACTTCCCCTCACTGGCTGGGAGCCATTGGTTAAGGGGGGAGTGTGGAAATTACCTAAACTACCACTAGCCCTTGTACTCCTAACTCCAAACTACAACCACCTGTATCAGCCATGTTCCTACTCAACTTCCACTCACTGGTAGGGAGCCGTGACCACAACTACCATCAGGCCTTGTATTCCTAACTACAGTAACCTGAGTCAGCCATCTATCAACTGAAGGTCCCTTCACTGGCAGGTAGCCATTGGTCAAGGGGGGAGGAGTGTATGAAATGACCACAACTACTATCAGCCCTTGTACTCCTAACTCCAAACTGCAACCACCTGTGTCAGCCATGTTCCTGCTCAACTTCCCTTCACTGGCAGGGAGCCATTGGTCAAGGGGGGGGAGGATTGTATGACATGACCACAACTACCATCTGGCCTTCTAACCCAAGCTCCCAAAAACAGTCACCTGTAATGTACCTCAACATTTTTTTCTCTCACATCTTACAATGGAGTTTACAGTCAAATTTACTGAGCTGTGTATACACAATGCTATGCTCTTACACGTTCGCATACTTAGGCTGATGTACCACAGACTCTTGAGTAGAAAATAATGAGCACATTACTGACACCATGACTAATTTGTACTTAAAATCCCACAAATACATTGGGGTAAGGCTGTCCCGTCAATTTGCCTGGTGATACATTGACAAGTCACAGCACACAGGAGTAACAACAACTAAATATTACCAATTAATGTGTAAGTATGTCCTGCCAATAATTTAGATTTTGAACTCACTAATCCTCAAGTGTCATCTATAGAGTGTCAGGTCCAAGTCAATGTCAGTAGCCATGTTACAATCCAAATTGTGACAATGACCATATCAGCACAGAGGTTGAGCAAGATCATAATCCACATTGTGGTAAAGTTGCATGGTTTACGCCAAATAAATGCTAACATAAAGGTGATAGGTGCCAATTCCTCCATCTCAATATGTTTTTTGTTCCAGGCATTTACTCAATGTTTACCTGTTGAGGTACAATGTATAAACACATAATTGACTGTGACATATCGGCAATCTGGTAACATCTGCAGGCTGAATGAGGAAACTAGCCAGCCTCTGACTCCAACCATTAATGAGCTCTCCGGCGATGATGACTCTCCTAAACACTCGGATGAGGAGGAGGAACCTGGCCCATTGTATTTTGCGCGGCAGACGGCACCAGTATGTCCAGCAGGGTCCACTGCGACATCTTCCAGCTCAGCTACCAACTCACAGCTGACCCCTACCCCAACCGACTCGCAATCTACGACCGGTCACAAAGTCACCAGTGCACCACAGTCTACTCCGGAGTTGACAAACCCAAACACAATCAATGAGGATGGAGGATCTGGTTCAACTGTGCAGGCTCAAACTGTGCCAGCTCGTGGGGGTAGGGCTGGTGGGAGGGGAGGTATGGGCCCACATCGGCCAACAGCTGGTGCCACAAATGCCCAGGCCAACCTCTCCCGAGTAATGGATGCCTATGGGGGGTACCAGGGAGCAATGGGCCAGGTTTTTCAAGAACTCCGGGACATCAAACAACTGCAGGCATCCCTACACCTCCGCCTAGAACCACACAATGACCAAATAGATGAGGTCATAGGGGTTCTAAGGGACATCAGTACCACCCTCCACCAGGCATATTCACACACAAGTACCCCTCCTTGTGGGACAACTACATCTGTCCTGTCAACATTTGCACAAGCCACAGGGAGGGACAGTGAGCCAGGCAGACAATCCTCAGTACCCTTGGAGCCTGCAGTTGTGGATCCCCCACCCGACGTTGGGTGGGACGTCCAAGGAAAAATACAGGAGGTTCGCTGATATCCTTCTTTGTGCATTAACCATTCACTTTGTTGACTATTCATACCAAATGTTCCACCTCAGATGGGATTTCACTATTGGAATTTGGACTATAAATGTTGCTTTGATCTATTGGGTTTCAACCAACAACACTGACAACTTCCCTCCATTGTTTCTTTTTTGTTCTGACCAATAATGTGTTTTCTCACCTAATCACTATGTTTGAACAATAAAACCATTTAACATATCAATACTAGCTCATGTTGTGTATTTGACATCTATCTCACATTGATGTAATTACCATGTGATCACTCTGATGAAAGTGTAATCAACTTAAATCAAAAAGTACATGTAAATTGTAACTTAAGTGCAAAAAAATTATATCAAACATAGCACCACAAGATAGCCATACAGCTGTACTGTATCTCACAAACTTATTTCTATAGTACCCAATCACATATAGTCAATTGTACAATCATCACAAGTTGATATCGCCACTCAACAATCTGTGCCACTAACCTAATTTGTCATGTACAATTAAAAAATAACAATTTAGGAGGAATAACATCTGATAATGCAAACTTTAATGTGAAACACTAAATTTAATTTGCATTAACACCTGGTACTAGATCCCAGACACCATAAATGCCATACATAATCAGTAGAGAAAATAAAAGTAAAAAGGCCAGTCCTACTGATTGGTAAGGACAGGTCCCATCCAAACAAGTTTTGTAGCATCTTTAGGGAGGTTGCAAGCATATGTCGGCGGTGTGGCACTTGCACTGTGTCATACAATGATGACACACATCTACAGCTACATCTAGTTGTCACACACGGATAATATAGGTGATGTGAATAAAAAGTACCATGGTCTATCTCCACAACCACATTGTCTTGGAGCACATGATGCTACACATATTGCTAAACAAATAACACAAGATGTGAAATAAGTCCATTGGCGTTGTTGCAACTTCCATTCATTCAATTATGTATGTTTAAAGTCTGTGACAGACATTCCCAGGAACATTCCATGTCTAGGTTGGACATATCATCATATGCCTGGTGATGAAACAACTCTAAAACTCCTGTCAGTTGATGACTTTGCAAAGTTCACTGAAACAAAAATATGAATTGAGATTAGCAAGGATACATTATGTCTTACACATAAGAGTAAACTTAAACTCCAGCCAGAACAATGTTACTTTTCACACTAGTAAAGCATGAATAATACAGTGTGCATGTAACATTAATCATATTCAAAACCTGGTATGCACAAACATTAGCACATTTATCCAACAATGTGCAATTGCAGGCCTTTGTAGGTGGTGAATGATGTGTGTGCAACAAATGATAGCAGTATTGGTGCAATCTGTTGTCCAATATAGCAGATGGGAGGTGTAGACGTATGTGTATTGATGTCACATGTCAAACTAGCCCTTACCTTAAGTAAGGGATTGAATGCATCCTATCTGATTTCAAGCTGTGTCATGTCTAGGCCTTTGTGTAGGTGACAACATATGTCTGTTATTGGCTAACAGAGTAAGAGTTACCTGGTAACAGGGGGGTACTACATGGATGTGGGAGTAACACATTCCCAATGGCAGTGATGGGTGTTTCAAGGGGCAGGAATATGTGGAGGCCAAAATACCCATTGTTTGGCACCATAAATGGAATGTCTGGAATTGTGCCTTAACATACTTCTGAGAAGGGCAGATTCATTCAGGTGAGGAACACAATTGCATCTATGAGGGTCAATATGTGCATGATGGTATTTATCAGGGAGGTATAGGCTGATTTGTTATGGTAAGATGTGGACGTCATCAGAATTCACTGGCTTGTAAGTACTGTTGTCAATAGGTATCATCAGGTTACATGATTTCCACTACAATTATAAGCACCCCTAGAGTGTCAGTGGATTACCCACCATTGACACTATTTTGGTTACAGTAATCGTGCAGCGCACAGCTGTGGGGTATTGGAACATTTCCTATTTTCTCAGTCCTTTTGCTTTATCTCCTTATTCCTGGACCTGACCCCTAGTTATTTTCGTATCTTCCATCATATAGAATAACACATTAAACCACAAACATCAGGAGCCCTAGCTGTAAATATGGCTGAGCTATTAGGGATCGGATATACTGATGACATGGCATCAACAATCCTGGCGGCCCCTTCTCTGTTACCCAACACCAATATCTCCCAATGTCTCAATCAATCTCAGAACTGGGATGAGATAAAGGAGATGAAAAGAAACCAAATGAAGACCTTACTTCACGGTGCAATAATGACCAAATATTTGAGGGGTAATGCAGCTTCACGGGTCTTATTGTCACGAATGAGTCCCGTATTTTTCTTGATGACCCAATTTTTAAGAAGGAGTGGTCACTGATCGTGTGGCGTTGTACACGCAATTGGTTGATCCTGATAATCAACACGGCTAAACGCATATCTGAGGCTCTCCTTGTGAACATCAAATGAAGTGAAGTTGCCCTGAGCACTCAAATTAAAATCACCGTTGTCAAGAAGAAACTTGAAGAGGTGAATAAGGAGATAGGGGAACATAAAGAATTTTTGATGCAGAGCAAAATAAACAAACTGCAAAAAGACTTAAAAAAATGTTCTCATGAAAAAGTTTACCCCTACACTCGGGATGACTATTCCAAACAACCAGAGAGTGACACAGGATCTTCCAATAGGAGTGACGCTGGATCAGTCTATTCAGACCAAGATGAATGGTCCAGTGACAGCTCCAGCAAGAGTTGGAAGGGCAGACAACAACAACGACCAAGGAGAGGTGGACACAACCAGGGGTACCCTCCACCAATGTTCCCTTGGCCAGGACCATTCAATCAACAGCCAACCCAAGGCCCACCACAATACTACGGAATGCCGTATTACCAACCTAATCAGAACCAGCAACATTTTTTAGGTCGGGGTGGGAGAAGAGGCAGACGAGGGAGACTTACAAACAGAAGAGTCCAATGGGAAGAAGATGCACGGATGAACACAAGAAGCCGAACAAAAGACCAACAGGCAGGCCCCAGCACCAAATAGATCTGGTGGTGAATCTGACGGATGAGACCCTGACCACAGACGAACTGGATGTACTTAATAAAGGGCTAGGGTTTGTGCCAACCACGCACATAGATAATTTCAAAACCCACTGCGAACTCAGTGAGTTCTTTCGGAAAATCCGCAGGAAAACCTTTTTTGAAGGTAAACCTGAACAGGAAAGAGACACGGGCTACACAACGCTACGAGAAAAGTCCACCTTTTGCCCCCCGCATCCACGATGCCCCCAGAGGCGCTGGCATTTGAGGATGCAGTGAACAAAGAAATCGAATTACTCCAACCAAACTACAACACCTATAACAATCTTAGCCAGGTCCAAAGAAAAGCATTGGACTCCTTGTCCAAACGCAAAAATCTCGTTATCAAACCCGCTGACAAGGGGGCAGCTATTGTTATTCAAGAGGTCAATGCATACAGATCAGCATGCATGGACCTATTGTCCGACGGTAGGAACTGCAGAAAGATACAAAGAGACCCCATGGCACGCCTCCAGAAGACGATCACAGACTTTACTAGCAAAGCGCTAGAAAGGGAATGGATTAATAAGAACGAAAGAGATTTCCTCAACAATGGCGAACCCAGAACATCTGTGTTCTATACCATCCCAAAAATACATAAAGGAAGGATCCCACACCCAGGTAGACCGATTGTGTCTGGTATAGGGTCGGTCCTTGAACCACTCTCACAGTATACTGATTTCTTTTTATGCCCCCTGGTACCGACGATCAAATCTTACGTGATAGATAATAAACATCTCCTTAACATATTGACTGAGATTGAATATGATCCTACTAAGGAGGTAATGATTTGCCTTGACGTGGAAGCTCTGTACACGAGCATACCTCAAGAGGAGAGCATTCAGGTCATACAGACTATACTGAGGAGACAAGAGTCGCCATGGATGGCACCGGTTGGATTGACTGTGGACCTTATGCGAGTTGCCCTCACTGAAAACTTTTTCAGATTCGAGGACCAACTGTATCTGTAAGTCCATGGGACTTCCATGGGCAGTACTTTTGCCCCCAGTATTGCCTGCCTCTATATGGGACATCTAGAGGACGAATACATCTGGTCCAACAACCCCTTCTGTAACAACATACGACAATGGCTCAGGTATATTGATGACATTTTTGTCATCTGGCATGGAGATCAAGCCAGTATCATCGAATTCATGACATGGATCAATAATGTTAATCCCTACCTGAGATTCACCAGCACCAGTAACAACAGGAGTATCTCCTTTTTGGACATTAACATCATAGCCAAGGATGGTAAATTAGAGAGCAAACTGTACAAGAAACCTACAGATCGGAATAGTCTGTTACACTTCGATAGCGCACATCCTCGCTCTCTAAGAGAGAGCCTCCCCATAGGACAATATCTAAGGATACAGAGAAATTGCTCGAACCTGGAGGACTACAATGAAGAAGCCAGAAACCTCACCATTAGGCCTGGGCGGTAAATTCCGTTCCGCTCGCGGAATTTGCGGAATTTCGCGTTCCGCGGAGAACGCGGAATTACCAAAAATTCCGCAATCCGCCGCTTCGCGGAATTTTTTGCTTGTTCGCGCTTTCAAAATGTGTGTTCGCGAGATATTTCTCCCCGAGCACGCAAACAGCGTTCGCGAACAGGAAAAAAAACATTGCGAACGGGCGGAACAAGCAATTCTGTGTGTTTTCGGAACTTTTGCGTGCTCGCGGAGATTTTTTACCGTTTCGCGGAGCTTTGCGTAGCGCGACTACGCAAATTCCGCCCACCCCTACTCACCATGAGATTGGAGGAGAAGGGTTACCCCCAGAAGGTCATCGAGCAAGAAAAGAAAAGATCATGCAATACACCACGTGAAGCCTTGTTAGAAACCAACATCAGGAAAGAGACCAAAGCACTTATATGTGTTACCACACACAGTTCATCCTCCAATAACATAACGAAAATCATCAACAGAAATTGGCGCATTCTCACGTCCAACAAACTTCCATTTGAGAAACCCATGTTCTCTTTCAGGAGGAATCGTAGCATCAGGAATACACTGGTACACACGGATAACTGGGAACACACATGTGAGAGTCAACTGACCCTGTGGAATCAACCACCTGTGAAGGGTCACTTTCCTTGTGGAAGTTGTGTAGCATGTCCCTTCACGAAGCACACTACCAGCATTAACCTAGGTCTCAAGTCCGACTGGGAGCAAAGAGATCATACTAACTGCAATACGTCTAACGTGGTGTACATGATCAAATGCCCATGTGGCTCTAGGTATGTTGGGATGACAACTAGAAAAATCAAGCTACGGATTGGTGAACACAGAAGCACCATTCAGCGGAAAATTACAGCGACCAAACTGACGGCCCATTATGTTGAAATGAATCACGATGACCAAGACATACAATGGACCATAATTGAAAAAGTCAAAGAGGGCCCCAATCTCACTAAGAGACTCTTGGAGAAAGAACAACGAGGGGTCTATAGGATGGGCACGGATAAACAAGGATTGAATGACTCAATACCTTGGAACATGCTGAATAGAAACTGAGTCAATACATAGAATCATGAGAGCGATCTCTCATTCTCTCTCTCTCGTTTCTGTCTCTCTTTTATGTCTCCTGAGTAATACCAATTGGATTTCCCCTCGAATTACACTGGATCACTACCTGGGATCACCAATAGCTACCCGGTACTGAATTGCCGCTAGCCCTTCTCTCGCCCTTATTTCTATTGAAATGTATGGGTTTCCTGGCTAACACTGCACGAACCCATATGTCATCATAGTGGTTTGGTTTGAGCACTTTTATAATCGACTCTGAGTCAGTCTAATATTGGGTTTAAGAGAAATATAATGCCAAAGTGTAGGCATCCCCGCCCTCAGGTTCTACACTTAATATATGTAGCCAGGTATATTATATATTATATATTACCAATACCACACTATGGTATACACTCTGAGGTCTTGGCCTTACTACATGCACCCACTACCTTCAGATCAGGGCAGAACACAGCATAGTAGAGTGTATCTCTATTGAGGCGAACATTACAGTTTTTTGGGCACGGACTTTGTTCCTATGAATGAGGGTCAAATACCCCCTCCGTATTGATTTTACCTTTAAAATTACCGTAATATTATGGTCCAGCATTATATCAGACCTAGAATTACTATGGTTCAGTATGACACAAAAATACAACTACAGCCCCCATGAGCACCTAGGGTTTCCTGTGGTCCAGTTAATTCACGCACGGGGGTATGATGTCTTGCACAAGCCCCGCCCCTTACACGCGCCCACATCCGGAACGGGGACAGGATGGCTTGCACATTTAAGCGTGCTCTCCGAACCGGCTCGGTGCAAAAGCCGGGATAGACGGAGACCAAATAGGTGATCCACGGGTTAGGACCTTTGAAGTAGTAAGTCGGGCCCACTACCGCCACGGTGGCTTCAGGTTAAGCGCGAGCTATATGTATAAGGTCAGCGGGAGTCTAACGCTTCAGTTTTACTCATTCTCCCTACAGCGTGCGACTACAAGGCTGCCCGCGCCGCTATCCATGAGATACCAGTAGTTCCCCCGATTAGGGTAAGGGTGTTTGAGCGCCATTGGTAACACTATATGGAATTTAGGCGCCCATTGTCACTGAACTAAACATGACGCCAGTTTACCACTTTTGTATGTTTGATGTGCGCACGGTTGATTTGAATGACAAACGATCACTCCATGCCTGGCACATCACGCACTTTGATTGACACTGAATTCTGACATACAAAATGAATGGAATTTGTGATCGGATATGAGTGGGTGTGTCTGAGAGTCTTTGAAGTTTTGAAGGAGATAAGCATTAATGAGAATTGAATAAAATATGTGCGACAATTCACGCACACCGCCTATTGGGCGGGATGTGATATAATGATGGTATTTAAGCTCAGGGTCACTATCACGCACTAGTGATTAGACAACCTTTGGCATATGAGCACCCTTGCATGATGGGTGCTGTCACACACAATAACTACAAGTACAGAATTGTTAAATTATTTGTGTTGTTGTCTTTTGTGTTTCCCTTACAGGCAGAATTTTTCTCGTACCTGAAGAAGGGAGATAAGTATTCTCCTTTTTTACGAAGCACGAAGGTTACAGCTATCTGTTCCTTCAACATATATATATATAGAGTGAATCACTGTCAACGCCAGGGAGGGAACCATTTGAGCCCTGATGAAAGCCCAGGACCCTTGATGCCATAAAACCTTTGGGCTGAAACATGTTGGCAGACTATTAGGGTCATAGGACCATTAATCCAAGAAAGACCCGTTTTTACTGTTTTTAATATCCACTACGTCCCCGAGAATAAAAGGGATACCTGGGGAACGGAGTAGGATTTTTATCTTTAAGTCCCCCTGGCCTACATCTCCTAAGAACTCCCTGAAATACGGTCGAGCCCACCCTGACCTTTTAGAGTCAGGGTGAACCCGATGATGAAGCATGACACCAATAGGGTGTGTGAGGGTTAAATAACTAAAGGATTTGTTTTCCTTTCCGCAATCTGCGGTGTTCGCCAAGTAAGGATTTTTTTGACTTCTAGAGCGTGGTTCTGGATGGATACATATAGGATGGTATACACTTAAGGATTCTACATGGCCTGGATGTATTGTAAGCCACATATCCTTTAAGTAATCTGAAATCATTGACATTGGTAGTGTGATAAGCTGTGTTTACACGCACCAATTTTCACAGTGTTGAAATCTTTTGACAAACTATTTCATAGTTGCACTATGCTGACATGACAATACTGTAGACATAAATCGTTTCTTTCAAAGCCTATTTTCTATGTGTGACTTATATATGAGTTGTGCATGTGACACTTACAACTGCTTCATCTGCCAGTGGACAGACGTGCAAGTGTGAAATGGCCAATTCTATGACCCCTACATCTTGTTAGTGACTTATCAAAATAGGTTTACTGCAGCAGGGGACCTGCTGTTCAACAAGGTCTGGATTAGGGATAGCTCACTATATGCTGATTGTCAAGCTTTGCAGTGGTAGTCAATTTCTTTAAAAAGTTCTATTCTCCCATCGATCCCATGGTATACTACAAGGGCATGAGAAGTGAGAGTCAATACATCAGCTGGTGTATACATGTGTTTCAAATTCTTAAGGAGGAGAAACAAGAAGTTTTGTCAAACTATGATTCTGACACCATTATATGAGAGTGTACACAGGTCTTGTAGCTTTCAGTCATGTGCTAACGGCTATATATGAACTGTTGTAGTCATCCAAATACAAATTGTAATATATGGCAATCTGGTTAGAGTCGTTTTTACACCTATGTAGCCAGTATATTTCAACATTTCAAGTAATTTATATTTACATGTGCTTTTCAGCATCACACCAGGGCAGCGAAGGAGACAGTGCCACGAATGTTGGGGAAGCAGCTGGCCAAAGTGGTTCATGTGCTGGCAGTGAGCAAGAGGGGACCAGTGGCACAGAGGGTGATGGGAGCACCACGGAGGAGCTGGAAGACAGCTATGTCATCTTCATTGGACTTCAGCGAGCCCTCCCAGGTGGTGGTGGATCTCCCTGGACCTGTGACCACTCCATCCACCCTCCACCCTCACAGCTCCTCCCCAGCCAACTGTCCATGGCCACTCCCCTAAAAGGAGAAGAGTCTCCTTTGAGCCAGACACCTCACTCCCCCTCTGTCTTCCCGGATGCCCTGGGTATGGAGGCCATTGACCTCGTGAGGCAGATCTCTGTGGGTCAGACAGGAGTGCTAAATGTCCTCCAAGGGCATACCAATCAGCTGACACAGATGGTATCTTTCCTGGAGGGTATTCACTCTGACATGTCTTCCCTACAGAGATCCATTCAGGCTCTACCCTCCACACTGACAGCAGCCTTAAGCCAATTCCAACTTTCAACCCACCCTCCTGCCTTTTCCCCATCGACAGTCCCTATTCCCATACTTGACCAAAGCATATGCAAACATGAGCATGCATCCACCTCTACATCAAAACGCAACGAATAAACACACAGACATGAGGCCAAAGACAGACACACATGCACTCAGCAGACACAAGACATCCTCACTTGCACATCCACTGACATGTTGACAGGCAAAACACCCACTGCATCATCATATAGCTCACATACAGACGAACAATCAGACACAATAGCAACACACACAGCCACTACAGACACCACACCAGCAGACATAGACATACCACATCCTTCACAACCATCTTCGTCCACAACCTTTACCCTTGCCTCTCTTCATACCCAGTCTGCCCAAAAACTCCACCTGATTGCCTTGAGCTCTTTCCTACCCAAACAGATCCACCCCTTTCCAAACCTGAGAGGAAGACCCGGCCACCCCTGCGATACCCTCCCACATCAATCTCCCCAAGAACAACCCAGCCCCCTACTAAAACCCAACCCACACTCAAAGGAACCCGAAAAAGAAAAGCTCCCCACTCTGCTAACGCTCCACCCCCTCCTGAAACCCAAAGATCATCTTCCTCATCTCACCCCAGTTCCTCCAAAGGCAAAAAAGTAAGGGGAAAAAGCCCTCCATTCCCTTTACCACCCTTAAAGGTTATACAATTCCCAGAATGCTGAAACCCAGACCCGCTCCCCCCCACAATTGAATCCTGCTGACCCAGCATACACTTCCAATCCTGAGCCCAGCCCTTCCAAGGACCAACTCAGTACACCCTAGTTTTGTCCTCTTGGTGCCTGGCCTGCCCCCTAGATGCCCCTTCAGGGGGAGGTATCCCTTTGTGTTATATCTGAAGGCAAGTTTGGTTGAGCAACAGTTTGATGGCCCACAACATGGACTTTTGGACTGGCCATTGGCCTTTGTTTTTTTTCCAACTATCACATGGAGGCTGGACAAAGTGTCCTACTGATGTTAACTGTCATTAATGTGTAACTTTGGATGTGTGAGTACAGTTCAGTTTGTATGACAATGATAGCATATGGTTCAGAGAGTAGGTAAGTCTATTGGGATCTTGTGTGGGATTATGTACCTACATTGTCTGGGTGTAAATGTCCACATGTGGCATCTGTAGGAGTGTGGAGTGAATGGCCAAACCTTGCATTGGATATTCTATGCAGTCATAGTTTTTGCAGATTTCTTTGTCCAGTGTGCAAGTGTGAACACACTTGGAGGCTTTTTGTCTCTACATACATGCTATGAACTTTAAACACACATGTATACACAGCAATGTGTAAATTGCAAAATATGTCTTAATAGATATGGGGCAATTGCTGTTTCTGCTGTGGATATTGGAAAGAACTTCCAATGACACATTTGCCACATGTTGATGCCACTTTCTGCCAATACACATTAGTCCCATATGAGACTGATTGTCACTGTCCTGTCCACATGGAGACTGTGAGGTAGTTACAATTCAGACTGTGTCCTGGTCCTGTAGGCTTCCAGGACTCCCCTTAATTGTAAGAACAATTTTATGCAAGGTGTCTATGCACTGTGACCTCCTGAAGTTGTGCAACTTGGATGGTTGTAATCCCATTCTCTTTACTTGTTCATTTCATGTGGGTGATATGTGTGGGTCCATGGCAGTGCTTGGTAAGTTTAACTGTGTTTGTCTACTTTGAAATTCCCTACTGATGTATGTGTTAGTTGCATGAGGACCTAGCTTATGGGACATGAATGGGTGTCATAGGAGTTGATAGGTAATTAAATTATGGTGTGATTGTCTTGAATCATACTTTATTGCACACATTTAGAGCAGGTAAGTCTGTGCATGGACATTATCGGTAAACTGTACATTGGTCACATCACGATGATGCAATGTGGCTTTCTTTCTTCCTTGGTGCACACATGGCCCCACAATAGATCTTCCACCCAGGGATAAAATAACCTATACTTTACCATGGTTTCCACCCTCCAAGGTGATGTATGTGCTATCAGAGGGTCATGTTTGTTGCAAGGTGTGGGTCACAGTTTTTAAGGAGTGTTTCTTTGTCAAGTCATATGGAGTGTGTTCATATGGCCAGGTAGGATGTGTCACCTGCAAACAGTTGCACATACACAAGCTTTACAAATTCTGGGTTGTGGTAGAGTGGATCGGTCTAGCGATGTTTGCATTGTGACTAATTTATCTTCTTCATCACATCATGAGTTGGAGTGGCTTCATTTAACAAGGAATTAGGGTTGGTACTCATAGGGATATGTATCATGTCTATGTGGCCCGTTTTATAGACATATGAGCTACCTGAATGTGCTTTTCACTTAGTGGTACACATATTGTATGTCAATATGTCCGGCACACCTTACATTGTACCTAAGATGCCAGTGTGTTTGTTATTGGCAAAGGCTGTTATTATCAATTCACTTTGGTGACACAAATATGACTTCAATACATAGGGATGTGTAGAATGCTCAATGCTGACAGTAGGAGATTTTGCTTATAGTGTTACAGATATCTCAGCTGGTAGTTCATGGACGGAGGAAATTAGTATTCTGAGAGGAGGCAAATATTCCACAAAGGCCAGAGAGGCCATGTGAAATTCTCAATCAGTCCCTCAGACAATGGGCCCCGTTTATGGAACCTCAAATGTGTCGAATAAGAGGATCATGGAGGTAACCGTGATAGAGGCCTATACTGTTCAATCTCCTTGTATGCGATCTTCTCTGAATCCAATGGCCACACCGTTTGTGGACTCAGGCACAAAGAAGGGTCCTTTGAAGTCACTTAAACTAGAAGAAAAAAGCTCCATGCGGTGTAATCTGGATACCAGCATATTGGACTTTATTCCCCTCTTTGATACAGATTTAATCTTAAATAGGTCTTCTCTGCTTAAAAGCTTCTTAAATGCTTCTTGAACATTGGTTCTAAATCAGCAGTGACCTTTTACTCTAAACTCACTGAAAAAGGGATATTACAAAACTCTGAATGTTTGCAATGCAGGGGCATTGATTTCCTCCCAATATTAGAGAAGGGGAGGCACAATGTAGGTATGGATTTTCACAAGAATGATGAGGGGGTAATGAGAGGTACCTCTTTTTGCCTCTGTCACTTAGTGATGGGTCCCTGGTTGACTATCAGGGGTTGAAGGATCACCTAGAGAAAAATGATAGACAGGTGTCACTCAGGGAACCTATATCTTCCCCTGCTCAAGATAGAAATGATGAACCATATAGATGGAACTGATTAACTTGTGTTCTAAATAGTGCATGCCTGACCAGTCATTCACTGCAGCCTTATAATTAGCAATGAGCTCAAGATTATTTCCTTGAACGCAGTGGGAATAGAGAACAGTAGGGAAAAATTGCACTAAGTGAATTCGCTGAATCCAGGCGTGATTTGTCTCCAGGAGACATTGTGTGACAGGGAGTTTTTGTGTGAAGATTACTTCATTTTGGATTGTAAAGCTAAACCCTCTAAGAGGAGTCACACAAAGGGGGGAGTGGCATGCCTTCTTTCCAATAGGCTTAATCGGAAGTATGAATGTTATAGAGATCCCAGTAATCTGTTTATGGCAGTACCTCTGTTTTATTCAGCAGGGGAGTTTGGTGCATCACCCATTTTGCTGGCAAATTCTTATATCCCACCACTACCTATGATGCACTTTTGCATAAGGTTTTCTCTGTTCCTAAAAATCCTTGCAGAAGGAGCTGGTTCCCTGTGTAGATTTGGTAGGGGATTTAAATTGTAAAATATCCAATTATGCCTTGAACCAAGTAAGTGATGATGAAAAAGAGGAAGCATTGAAAATTCCCCCAATTGTCTTTCCACCAAAGATAAGAATCGATAAGACAGGGAAGCTCCTATTTGTACACCTGAAAAAAATGACTGTATTATAGCTAATGGGATGCTCCGGCGTCATCTACCCATAAATCTTCAAGGGAAGGGGCAATTCGGATTACGTTGTGCCAGGTGACCATAGATTTTTTCCCATGGGCCTAAATATGTTGCCTAATAGTTCATGGAGGTTTGATAGTTCCTCATCCAAATTTGTAACACACAGTGGGTTCACAGGATGATTATGGGCCTGAAAATTAAACTAGAAGCTACACTTGGAAACCTTGATGCCTTGACGCCTTGGTGGGAGATGAATTAGAACATTTTAGTACATTTATGAAGCAGCTATTAGTAAGTGCTTGTCAAAAAAATACCAAGGGCAAGTTTAAAGTGATTCCCTGCCCACATTTCTTACTAAATAGGGAAATACATGCCCTTGTTAGAAAACATTGTATGGTCTACACCCCTGAGAGAAATACTAGGGTGTCTCTACTGAAAAGGTGAAAGAAAAAGGAAAAAGGAGAAAGGAGAAAGAGTCGATTGAAGGACCATATAAAAGGAGAGGCGTGGGGCAGGCTTTGGATCTGATCGCAGAGGGATGTGGGTCAAGAGTTAGATTCTTTCCCTCAGCCATTTATGAAACCAGTTGTATTTACTTTATCTTGAATCGCAAAGCCACAAATGGTGGGGAAGTTGATCAACCTATTGCAGAAGAGGATACTCATTCTTATGGGCCCCCCATCTGAAAAAGAGATAGCCATTTGAGGAATGCGCTCATCGGCCGTGATGGGGCCAGATGAAATTCCAATTTTGGTAATGAAACAAGATGCACCCCTTTGGAGTAAAATACCATCCCTGGTTTTCAAAAGCTGCAATGAAAACATAAAAATTCCCCCCGGAGGATAAGTATCATAGTACCATTATTCAAGAAGGGAAATCAAAAATTGGCAGGAAATTATCATCAGATCATCCTCTTAGATGTGGTGGGCTAAGTCTTTTCTACATGTTTACTGACTCAGTTTAGTGAGTGGGCAGAAGAAACAAAATTATACCTATGGTCCATACTGGGTTCAGGAGAAAAGATTTAACTATTGATAATATAGAAGCTCTCCAGATGATTAATGAGAAATATGTTTTAGTGAGAGGAGGAGTGATGCATGCAGCCTTTATAAACTTTTCCACAGCATTTGATAAAGTAGATCGATCTTTGCTGTGGAGAAACTCTCAAGATTGGGTCTGCCAGGTACTCTATCAGATCTAGTCATCTCCATCCACTATTCCACCTGGTGCAGAGTACTACTAGGTGGTGATAGGGGTCTGTGGTATCTTAGGTTACAGAGCCTTTGGCATGCAAGGTTCTGTAACCAAGGGTGTGGGGACCATTGTGGACACTGGCAGAGTAAGCGGTTGGAGGCTTCTCACTGCTTGTGCTGTGGATGAGGTCTCTGTGTGGAGCTCTTACCCTAAATAAAGGATTTCAACATCACATCATCTTTATGTGGACACTTAACATTTGGCCATGTACACAAGGAGCCAGATTATCAAGGTAGAAGGAGAAGAGCTGCCTCAAATCTGAGTGCAAGGAACAACCTTACAAAACAGAGACCTCAGCACTAATGAAGCTTTTGAGCGATCACCCGAACTTTACAGTGCAGCAGTACATTATGAGAAGATATGTGGCATTACCTTTAAAGCCTTGCCTAAACTTGTGGGCTGACTGTTGAGGGCTCGAGCTCTTGGTGGAATCCATGTTTGAATCGCTGCTCTTGCCGATTTGAGTTCCGGGTGCATGTCAAGACAATGTCAGACGTTGCGACGTACGACGCAAACGTGAGGTGGCCATATTGGATTGGGGACCGCTGAGCACAGTATCGAGTGCTGGTTCCGGACCCGGTGTGAACTACTCCAAGACCACGTAAGACGTCGCAACACACGACACAAATGTAAAGCAGCCATAACGGATTGGGGACTGTCGAGCACAGCATCGAGTACTGGTCTCAGTGCGATTTTCAAGAAATCTGTGAAAGTCAAGAATCGCAACGATTGGGCTTGGACACATCAGTTTGGCTGGCTCACTGCAATCGCACTCCCTCTCAAAAGGATTCTTGGTCATCAAGTTGACTGTAACACTGTAAAGCAGGAGTTCTTCAGGGTGAACAAATCCGGGTGTTACTAGTTTGGGGGATCAGAGCGCCTCTGGCATTCAACACTCATTTGTCAAACCAGCGCACAGTGACTGCCATATTGATTTGGTATTTAGTGACAGTTCACTGACTCAGTAGATCTTGCTGTACCTATTACGTCATTTGGGTTGTACTTCTGTGATTTGGTGTCAGCAGCAACTGGCTGCAAAAGGGCAAAATTATTTTTTTTGTTTGGCAACATGCAAAATGTGACAGCACCTCCATTTTTTCTCACCTCCCCAGGTGATACACCTATACAGTGGATCAAATGGAAAAGGTTTTCGCTCATTACGCGAAGGTATGTGGTGCTTCTTTTAGCGCTGAGAGGAAAACCTCTTTGTTGATGAACTGCCTAGGTTCTAAAGGGCAAGAAGTATTTGAACATTTGCCTGAATTATCCATAGATGGAGTAGCAGACCTCAATGAATATGAGATTTGTATAAAGAAACTTCACCATCATTATCTTCCCAAGATGAGTACGGTACTTGAACGATACCATTTTGGAAAGAGGATGCAGGGCATAGCGTCAGTATAGAACAGTACAAAACTGAATTACGGAGGTTAGCTTCAACGTGTGCTTTTGGTAACTCTATAGATGAAGTTTTGAGGGACCAATTCATGTTGGGTTGCTCTATAGAAAAGGCTAAAGAAGCATTGTAAGAGAAAGATAACCCTTCGCTGCATGAAGTCTTGACTATGGCCAAAACACAGGTACATTCAAAAGCATGTGTTAAGGTCATTCGCAAAGATATAGTGCAAGCAAGGAAGACTGAAGGTGCTTCAGTCAAGGCGGTGACCGAAAAAGAGTGTGAAAATAAATCTAATCAGGGCAAAAGTGACACAGGAAGCAAGACTAGTCGCACATTCTCATGCAAATGTTATCGCTGTGGAGAGATAGGTAACATGGCTAGTAGTAAGATGTCCTTGGAATGGAAGGTTACTTGTAAGAATTGCGAGAGGAAAGGGCATGTAATCAAATGTTGTAAATCCAATGTGAAAAAAGTGAGGGAGGTTGATTGCGATATTGACCTGATGGACGAGGTGGTTGTGCTACAAAATAAGGTTGTAGGTATAGAAGGGCCATTTGAAATGGTACAAGTCAATGGAGAAGCACTCAAGATGTTATTTGACTCAGGTGCAAAGATAACATTGATTCCACGGACATTCTATGAGGATAAGTTAAAAGACAAAGTGAAACTCACTAAACCAGTTATAAAACCTCGAGGGTATGGTGGGGAGCCAATAAAGCTGGCTGGATATTTTTGGGGTACAGTGGAATTCAAAGAACGCATGATTCCTGGTGAGATTGATGTGTCAGTGATGGGTGACTCATTAATAAGTTGGATTCATCAACGTGATCTCTATGTGTTCCCAGATCCAAATGCCAATCCCTCTTTGTGTGTGAAAGATATTTCATGTGTTTGCAGTGTCAAGGGTGGATGTGATGATTTGTTAGATGAATTTTCATGTGTTTTCAGTGAAGAGCTTGGATGTTTGAAAACATATGTACATGAGATTAGGCTTAAAGCAAATGCTCATCCAAAAGTGGCCAAGGTTAGGAATGTGCCTCTGGCAGTCAAGGATAGTATGAAGGAAGAATTAGACAGATTGATTGCTGGAGGGATAATTAAAGAGGTGGAAGCATCTGAGTGGCTTGCACCAGTGGTGATAGCCTGCAAGGCCAATGGCGATGCAAGGTTATGCATTGATTTGAGGGAACTGAAAAAGGCAGTGATTGTGGACCATTTTCCCCTCCCCAACATCAGCGAAATGTTTTGTTTGCTGAATGGTGTGAAACATTTTTCTTCTTTGGACCTCATTTTGGCGTGCCATCAAATTATGTTGACTGATTCTTCGCAAGACTTGACATCTTTTGTCATGCCTTATGGAACATTTAAGTTTTTGCGAATGCCCTTTTAACTTATATCAGCGGCTTCTGTGTTCCAAAGGGCGATGGAAAGGATTTTGAAGGGAGTGATCGGTTTCAAGATATATCAGGATGATATTTTGGTTTCAGGGTCCAACATGGGAGAGTACAACGATTGACTACATGAGGTACTTGAAAAATTGCAAAAGGCAGGGCTCACGTTGAAGCGAGGAAAGTGTAAGGTCAATGTACCTGAGATACAGTATTTAGGACACTTAATCACTTCATCAGGGATTAGGCCAAAGAAGGGATTAGTAGACACCATTAAGACCTTATCTTCGCCTAAATGCAAAGAAGAACTTGTGAAATTTTTGGGAATGGTGGAATTATACAACAAGTTTGTGCCAAAGTTCATGGAGAGAACTGTTCTGCTCAGATCTCTGTTAAAAAAAAGAGAAGAGTTTTTGTGGAGTGACAGTTGTGAAAAAGAATTCAGGGATGTGAAGCTTGGATTGGAGAAGGATTCTGATTTAGGAAGTTTGGACACCAGAGATGATATCATAGTAATGACAGATGCCAGCTCCAAAGGGTTGGGGGCTGTCTTGTTACAGAAGTCTGAGGGGGTGTATAGAACTATTTTATTTCTGTCTCAGGAACTGAGGGGTGCTGAACTTAATTACTCAGTTATAGAGAAGGAGGCTCTTGGTGTATTTTGGGCTGTAAGGAGGTTGAGGATGTTTCTGTGGGGACGTAAATTTGAGATAAAGACAGATCATAAACCGCTCAAAGAAGTTTTTGTAAAAAAAGGGATTGATCAGATTTCAAGTCACATTAGAAGATGGGTGGTTGCAAGAGCTTGAGTATACACTCACACATGTACCTGGAACAATCAACTTGCAAGCTGACTGTCTTTCAAGATTGCAAGGTACTCTGGACAATGATGATATCTTGGAAGAAGAAGATTTTTGGGGGAAGAGTTTGATGAGGAGGTAAACGTATGTGTTGTCACTGAGGGTATTGTACATGAAGAAGAATGGAAAGGAATGTTGCAAGATGATGAAAGTTTGCAATATGTTGTGAAAGGTGTTTTGGAGGGTTGGTTAAGCAAGAATAGATGTGATCAACTTACCCTGGGATATTTGGAAGTGCGCAATGAGTTAGCTGTGATGGATGGTGTACTTTTGAGAGGGAGCAAACTAATACCACCTCTGGGTTTGAGAGATAGACTGGTCAAGAGTGCTCATGCCAGTCACATGGGCATATCTAAAACTAAAGAAAGACTCAGGGAAGGATATTGGTGGCCCTCCATAGACTTAATGATTGAAAGAGAAGTACGTGACTGCATAAAATGCGTACAATGTGTACAAGGTGTTAAAATGCAGGACACAGCCCATGACGATCAGGGAGCAAGCGTCGGGTCCATGGGTCGACATTGCTTTGGACATACTTGGGCCTGTAAAAGTAGGGTTGCATGACAAATATGCATTAGTGTGTCTGGATATGTTTTCTCGTTGGCCAGAGATCAAAGTAGTGAATTCTATTGAATCAAAAGATGAATTGTGCTTCTTAGAAGAATTGTTTGAAAGAGAAGGATTTCCCACTAGCATTCTCACAGATAATGGGGATCAATTGACCTCTGTGATGGTTGAAGAATTTCTTAGTGCAAGAGGGATAAAGCATAAAAGGGCCACTCTCTATCACCCTTAACCTAATGGAGTTGTGGAACGCTTCATTAAGGTTTTGAAGGAATGCTTGCAACAATCATTGATGTGTGGAATGAACTGGGAGGAAGGCATACAAAAAGTGAGGGAGTATAGGCTCACTCCACATTCCACTGCAGGTGTGTCTCCTTTCAGGTTATTTAAAGGGAGGTTGCTTAGTTGCAAAGTCATCCCTGCTTGGGTCAATGAGAAAAGAGCCTTAGTTGATAAAAATGTTGGTGAGGTCAGAGGATGGAAACAGAGGGATCAGGAGAAGAAGATGAAAGCCAAATTGTGTTATGACAAGTGTAAGGCTGTCAAGGAGACGTGTGTGCAGGTAGGAGAGGGGGTAAAGATTTAGGGCCAGATGTAGGTGGCTAAATACCGGTCGGTAAAGCCGAAATTCACAGAATTTCAGTGTTACCAACCGGTATTCAGCCATGTTCAATGTAGGTAACACCGAACGCCATCGCAAATAAGGAATCGGTAAAAATAAGGGAAACCAGTTACTGATTCCTTAATTAGCGATTAGCAGATACCGAAACCCCTAAATACTGATTCGGTAAATAAGAAATCCTTAAATAATCGCAAATCCGATGTACCAAAAATCTGTAATACCGAATTTTCGAAATTTCGGTATTTAGGAGTCGCTAATTACCACTGACTCAAAGCAGGTGGTAATCAGGTGCACTGCATTTAAACAGCCCCAAAATGCAACAGTGTGACCACAATGGCGGCCCTCTATGTAATTGCAAGGCGGCTACATTTGCAAGCAGCAGGACTGAGGATCTGGAGACGGGAGGAGCGCGTGTATAGACTGCGCGTTACACTCTTCCAACTGACTGAGGCCGAAATCCATGAGAGGTACAGGCTACACCCCCAAACCATCCTAGACCTGATACGGGACCTGCACCCACTCCTGGAGCATCAGACACCAAGGGCGCACGCAATACCAACACATGTTCAGGTGCTCTGTAGCCTGCACCTACTTGCATCAGGAAGTTACCAGGGGGTGATAGCTATGGCAGGTGGTGTGTCACAGAGTTGCCTGTCCCGTTTCTTCAACTCTTTCTTGGATGCCATGATGCAAAGAATGCATCACTACATACACTTCCCCAGCACACAGGCGGAACTGCAGAAGACAAAGCTGGATTTTTACCAAAAGGCACAGTTCCCACATGTAATAGGGTGCATTGATGGGACACACATACCAATCTGCCCACCTGCAGCTACAGAGTATATATACCGGAACCGCAAATCAACGCATTCCATCAACGTGCAGGTGATATGCGATGCGGACCACATCATCACTGACATTGTGGCCAAATTTCCAGGGAGTACCCATGACTCCTACATATTCAGGAACAGTGGGATCTACACACGTCTGGCTGGGGGTGAATTTGGAGAAGGATACCTGCTAGGTAATCAATGTGACACACCCTGATGTATACCTTGGATGAATGTGTTGCTAACCTATATGAATGGCACTTCCTTTCTCACTTAGGTGACAGCGCATATGCCGTGCGGGCATTTATCCTGACTCCACACCTCAACCCATCCACACCAAGTGAGAGAAGATACAATGTGGCACATAAAAGCACGCGCAACGTTGTGGAGCGCACCTTCGGACTCTTAAAAAGCAGGTTCCACTGCCTCCACAAAAGTGGAGGTGCACGTCAGTACCGCCCCATCATCTGCTGTAAAATAATAGCAACATGTGCCATGCTGCATAACCTTGCCACAAAGAAAGGAACAGCAGTGGAACTAACTGACTCTGAGGACGAGGATGAGGACTGTCCACAGCCAGAGCACAGCGCAGCAGGTGTGGCAGCAGCACCAGATGGGAGACATAGACGGGCAGAGATAACACGCAACTATTTCTCAGTAAGTAAGGAGACACAGCCAGTGACGGTGTTTAATTGCCATAGCACACCACCACAACATGAAGAGCTTCACATGCCAGGCCAAATTTTAATGCAGGTTACAAAACCAAAAAGGGTTACATCACCCATATCGGTAAACCATGTGATGGCTGGCATTACTTCCTGCGCCCACGCGCTGCACTGCTGCGTTCATTGGGCTCACTGTCCTCACTGGCAGTCTGTCCTGTGGCAGCGCTGTGATGCTCGCTGCGCCTCCTGGACTCCGTTATAGGGGGTGTGATGCTACTGCGGCTAGTAGCCTCTTCACTATCCTCCCCATCACCAGTAGTGGCAACCTGGTTTGTCTGTAGCACTTTTAGTGCACTGGTCACTGTGACCAGCCCCCTTGCCATGTCACGGCTGCAGTGGGCCATCTCCTCCTGCATGGCCACCGAGCGCCTGCAGAGCAGAGAGGTGGCAGTGGAGAGGCGGTTCACCGCCTTGGTGTAGTTGTCAAGTTTTTGCCTCTCCCTGCGCCTGGCCAAACGGTCCTCATCCAATTTGCTGCACATCAGCCTCACTGCCTCGGACATGTCCCTCATGCCCTCAGCCACAGTATTGTTCATGCTACTGATGCGCTTCTCGATTCGCAGCATGTGCCCATTCATTCGTACCATCTGCCGCTGGACTGACCTTATTGCTTTGCCTTGCAGGCGCTGCACCTTGAGCATGTTCCCCTCAAGACCGGCAAACACGCTCTGATCCTCACCCTGTGAAGCTGGACTGGCTGCCCTTGCCCTGCGGTGTCTGGCACCTGTGTGGGGGCGCTCAGTGGGGGACTGTGAGCCTGCACCGTTGGCATCCTCAGCAACCGTGGACTGTTGGCCTCCCATGCTGTCCTCCTCGGACACCTCCATCTGCCATAGGCTGGCCACTGCATGCCTCCTGGCTCTCGGTGGTGGTGGTGATGGTGGTGGTGATGGTGGTGGTGGTGGGGCGGTGTGCCCTGCAGGCGACAGGACCTCCTCCTCCTGTGTCCTTTCTCTCCTGGGTGCCTTTCCTGTGCTCCCCTCTGCAGCCCTGCGCGATGGCTCGCATGTGGAGACAGAATGTACATTTGCTCACTTGTCTGGCAGCATTTGCGGAATAATAAATGTCATGCCTGCCAATCAAACTGACTGTCCTCTGCTTGCTAATTGCTGATGTGTGTCACATGCCTTTGGGTTCAGTGGACTGACTGTTCTGACATGTGTTACTTCTGACTACATCTCCCATAATGCATTGCTGGTTTTTAGTAAAACATGTACTGGAGTGGGAATCACAATGCCTCATTGGGGATTGGGGTTAGGGAGTGGGGGCACAGCATGCAGTGCATGCATCTTACCTTGTTTGTTGCCAGCTCTGGCTGAGCTGTCTGCATCCCCAATTCCACTCACACTCTCCGGCTGGAGGGTGGACTCGACCAGGAGATCCAGGGCAGTTGGTGCAGGTGCAGTGTTTCTCCCTCCACCTGTCAGGTTGGCTTGCTTCTTTCTCTCTGCCAGCCTCTCCTTTGCACGCTTCCTCAGGTCATACCAGCGTTTTTTGAGGTCCTCAATGGAGCGCTGGGTTACTCCAATGGCATTGATCTTTTCTTGGATGACCAGCCATATCTGCCTCTTCTGGGATTCAGGCACGTGCAGAGACTGTTTCCCAAAAAGTTTGTTGTGGTCCTTTGTCACTTCCTCAATAAGGACCTCCAGCTCCCTCTCACTGAACTTATGTTTTCTCCTGCGTTCAGCTGCCTCCTTCTCCCTCTCCTGATTGGCCATATTTGCTCAGTCTTGTCAGAAAAAAGTTTGAAGAGTTGCTCCTGGCTTGTTTGCTGTGCTCCCTACCTCTCAAACAGCTTCAGGATCAGTGCAGCTGCATGGGTGTGGCCACTTCCTGGTTGTGAGGTAATGAGGAAGCACAGTATTGGCTGATTCGACAATTACCGATTTTTTAAATTACCGATTCGCTAATTACCGAATCGGTATTAAGGAATCGGTAATTATTTTTATCGATTCATTCCGAATCGTTAATTTTTACCGATTATTACCGATTTGGTAATTTTTACCGATTATTACCAAATCGGTAATTTTTACCGATTTTTTACGTACATCTGAAATACCGAGTTCTTAATAGCGAATCGGTAAAATTCGCTATTAAGGAATCGGTATTTCAGAATTACCTACATCTGGCCCTAAATCTCCTAGGAAAGATGGAAAATTGTCAAAATTTAGTCAACCTTGTAAGGTGAAAAAGTGTTCAGAAATGTGGTTAAGACTGATGACAACAGAATCTGGAATCTTAATAGAGTGGCCAAGTGCAGTTCTGCATTAAGAAATGAGTTTGTACCCTTGTGCAAGGCTCTGACTGAAGAATCCAAAAGTCGGATCAAATGTGTACGAAAGCGCCCAGCTCGTTAGGGTGACTATGTTTAACATAACAGCAATATGTAGCTAGGTATTAGTATTTTCTTACAGTAATTATGTTTTTTTATTTATATCTTTTTCTCCTCCTCATCTTCCTCCTCCTTGTTTTGTTGTTGTTTCTTGTTGTTGTGTAAGTAAGGGAGGTGATGTGGTATCTTAGGTTACAGAGCCTTTGGCATGCAAGGTTCTGTAACCAAGGGTGCGGGGACCATTGTGAACACTGGCTAAGTAAGCGGTTGAAGGCTTCTCACTGCTTGTGCTGCAGATGAGGTCTCTGTGTAGAACTCTTACCTAAATAAGGGATTTCAACATCACATCATCTTTGGGTGGTAACTTAACAGGGTCTCTCTCAGAAAATACCTACCCTAAAAAGGCTAAAACAAGGGTGCCTCTTAGCACTGCTACTTTTTTTCTTTATATATATCTGACCTTTCCAGCCACCTGATTCAGAGAGAGGACATCCCTCGGATAATTGGCGGAAAGTCAATAGTTTGCCTATTATTATTTGCAGATGACATAATAATTCTGTATCTCACCCCAAAAGGGTTAAATGGTCACCTGCTGGTACTGCAACAGTTTGCAGATGCCCACTACTTAAAGATTAATATTTCTGAAAGCAAACCCATGTGCTTCCCTGGGAGGGAAAACCCCAAATACAGAAATTTTATATGCCACCTGGTTGCACAAAAGCTAGAAATTGGGAAATGGTATACTTTTTTGGGGAAGAAAATGTGTGGGAACCTTAGCGAAAAGGCCCATATTTAAAATAACATGAGCAAAGTTCAGTATCAAGCTAGAGGCTTGGGCACTTTTTATAGGGCAACAGGGAGAAGACATATTTTAGAGGTCTATTGAGCCAAAATCCCTGTCTATCTGCTCTACGGACTGGAACAGATTGATGTAACTAAATGGTGTGTAATGATTCACTTAGTCATTACGCGTGAGACTTGGAAAGGTGATTAATAAGAAGTTTATTGCAAGGTACTTCACCCACGACAAGGAGCGCCTCCTCAGCCCGAAGTCCGATCAGCAACTGCTTCAGCCCATCGAACCCCGAACCGAGGAAGACTCCACGTCCTACATTCTAATCAAGACATTCCACATTACCTACACAGCATTCCAATGACAAGTATACAAAAGGATAAGGTAACGCCATTCAAATACATCACCACTACATGGTGTTTTCTAGATTCGATGGAAGGACGAGTCCTCAGAAACTTATCTTCTATTAACTCAGCGATCACAGTGGTGGCCTTAAGATTGGAAATAGGCTTAAGAAGTGCTTTTGTCCAGGGTCTGGCAGGGGTGGTATGCTGGGTTGCCTGTCTAGTGAGGAGCAATAATGATACATTAAGGTCCTGTATAAACAAAGAAATTTTGGTTGACGTGAAGGATAAGTCAATAATTTGTAGAAACTTTGCTTATGCTGTTGATAGGCTTCAACTAGATCCTAATTTGGTTCTTGCCCTAACAATGCTGCAATAAAAGCCATTTTTAAAAAAGCTACATGGACCTCAAGCTTTCGTTTGGACAGGGAGACTTGCCTCAAAAAAAGAAGCTTTCAGAATATAATAGGTAAACAAAGCACAACCTTATATTACTTGGAATTTGCTGCATGGGTTGATACGCTTCTGGATTCTGTTGCGCTAGGGCATGCTCCGCCTTTATCCCCTTTTGGCCCAACAGTATGGAATCCCGGCTGAATGTAATCTATGTTGTAATGGTCTCCAAGATCTGAACCATATTCTCTTTGTCTTACCAGCACTTTTATTACATGATGTTATCAAAAATGGCTGAGACCTGTATGTCTATAGTTATCTATATTATATATTCTATATTTATAGTCTCTGCTTTACTACAGTCACTTTACGTACCTCATATTGAAATGTTTTGTAACAGAATCTTTAACTTTTTTAGGTGTTTTTTTAAATCTGTACTGAATCTATTGTACATATAGTAACTGGGTGTTATGCTGTCTTGGCATTTAATGTTCTTCAAGGAGCCTATTGAATATATGTTTTTAATGTTTTTTCGAATATATGTATTATGGCTAATTTTTATGTGGATCCCTTCAAAGTTCTGTAACATAAATAAAATAAACTTGAAACTTGATAAGTTGTCTTTTTGTTGCAAACAATTAGTGAATGTACTGTAATATGTCTTGGTATGTATACCTAGTGTTTTTAGTGTTAACAACTACTCATGAAGGGTAAAGGTTATTCCATTGTCAAAGAGCGATTTGGCATGAAGTAAATATAAGATTAAGGAAAATACAACCCAAAAACTTTACGAATAGTTTGAAAAGAAATAGCCACCTTTAACTGAACAAGAAAAATCTGCAAAATGATAAGCATCAGCGTAATTATAATTATGAATATATATTCTTTTTCAAAGCTTCATTTTTTCACTTTAAATGCACACCATTTTCCGTATTATACAGAAAGTCTTTCAGAAAATCGCCTCCACAGCATACATATTTAATGTGAAACGTTGGATTGTGTGCAACAAAATCTTTTATGTAATTTGGAGACCACTTTCTCAACAAAAGAAGAAATGCCAGTGCAAACCGAGCTAAATGATATGTGAAAGCTGCAGAAAATGATTTTTAGAGAGCTATAATGAAAAGCGTTTTTTTATGGCTAAAGCAATCACTCATAGTGCCATAATGCTATTTACAGCATCTCAAGATTACTTCAGCAACTTATTTAAAGTTTGTAGTCGTGCTCAATGCTATAAAATTATAGCTCATTTATATGTTTATATGTGTTCCAGTAGTTAAAAATAAAATCTGTTCTCACACCTATATGAAAAGTCAAACAGTGCAAAGAAGTTATGTATTTTGAACATACACTTAAGTGTACTTGAAATACAGCGTCGGCTTTAGCTCCAGTAGTGCCTTGTCTGACAGTCTTTTTTGGTGCCCCCCCCGTGACTTCCTTCTCCACAAGTTCCCTTAATACCACCCTCCAACATTGCTCTCATCTCTCCATTGCTCCTTTCTGACATACATTTAATTTTATATAGCGCTACTCATAGTTCACTCTCACGTCTGTCTTGTCATTTGCATGATACACGCTCTTTCCAGCAGGCACGTTAACCCTCTGTGCTACTTTATGATGAGTCAAAACTTTCCCTAGACAAAAACTCTGATCTCTCGCCAGAGTTATCTTGACATTTTTATTGTTGTCGGGCACACAAGGAACACTGCAGTACATGCTTTTAAACCAATAAGATATTTTTAAGCACAGCACCCCCCTTCATGGTCTGCGCCAGGTGTGGCTGCACCGGTTATACATCGCTAAAGCTGGCCATGCTGAAATCCTCTGTATGGAAAGTGAACCATTCCGGCCAAATTCGTTGTTAAAAAATTATCTTGTTTGATCCTTTAAAACAAAATAGCGATTTTTGTAGACAATGGTTGAACTTCCTATGGGGTTTTGAATATTGCTACAAAGTTGATACAAGAATTATTGGTGGCAATTGGTCGTCTTGTTAGTGAGGAAATTTGTGAAGCATGAGAAGTAACAGATGCTGATATATTTAGGGTATTTGTGCACAGACAGTAGGATCCATCCCCACTGAAGTCAGTAGTAGTAATCATCGCCTTAGATAGAAGCTTCAATGTTGCAGTTATTACCAGCCATCAATTCACCCAGGTATTGGTTTCTTAAAGAACACATCTGGATTTTTTGATATTGTAAAAGTGCTATTTCCTCCATGCTAAGATCATTTCAATTTTCAATAAAGGTATTATTAATATACATAGGTGCCTTTAATCCTGCATGTAGTGCTGCAATGTGCACACATTGTATTTCTAAAAAAAGAGCAACAACAAATAACAAATATTTGTGTCCTTTCTCGTAGCACATACTTCCTTGCTCTGGCAAGCAATGTTGTCTCTTGTAGGCTGGGGATTCCACAGCAGGGCAGTTGGAAACGTGAGGCATTGGAGGAGGTGTGTATTCCTCCTCGTGGATGGTTGACTTGTGACAGCTGAGTCATGAGGGCCATTTAGGCATGCCTCTTAACAAGTGAAGGTTGTGAGACATACATTGGTGGCCCATCATTGACAGGGATGTTGAAGGATTTGTTGAAAGATGCCCTGTGTGCTTATGTAATGATAAGAGTCTTAAATGTGTTACCCCACCCATGGTATAAGTTGGGTCTGGAGAGGGTGTGGAGTAAAGTAAGTCTAGATTTTTTGGGTCCATCCTGCACTCTCCCAAGTATTTAGCATTATGTTATTGTTCTAACTGATCATTTATCTAAATAGACAAAGGTTACATTCGTACATGAGACGAACACCAATTCTGTTCTCACAGTTCTGACAGATGTGCTTTCGAGAGAAGGGTTCCCTTCTAAATAATTAAGTGCAGCTTGTTTTTGTTCAGATGAAGGGTTTTTGCATTGAGAAGGAATCACACACAGGAGTTGTAGTTTGTATCATCCTCAAAGTAATGGTCAGGTTGAGAGAGCTAATAAATTGGTGAGTTAATGTGTGAGGAGTGCAATGACTGAACAAATTGATGTGTTAAATGCTGTTTGTGTCATGTTGTCGTAGTATCATATTACTGTGCATAGTGTGACAGGAATTTCCACAGTTCAAGCGTTGAGGGAACTATCTTCTCATGATTTTCTGAAACCTGCTTGGTTAAGGTTAATTCTCACATTGATGTTGACATTAATATCAGAAAAATACGTTCAAACATCCAGCATAGTCAGGGTACTAGCAAAACAAGATGATGTTTGTATTTTTCAAGAGGGGTGATTAGGTTTGGGTCAAGCTGTGTGACATTAAAATTGTAAAGGGTAAAGTGAAATTTGGTAGACCATGAAAAATTGTGGAAGTCACTCAGGATGGATGTGGGGTGAAGTTTGAGAATGGACAGTGGTGGAACAGTACTCGTGTGGAAAAGTGACCAGTGCTCCTGAAGGATTGGGTCGTTTTTCAACAGTTGATGGTAATGTTTTGGAAAGGAATGATGCTGAGGGCATGCGCATGAATTGTGTATGTAAGTTTCCTGGGAAATACATAGGGCCTGATTATGAGTTTGGCGGTCCTGGAGCAGGCTGCCACGCCTGCACCCTCTCAAGGACCGCCAAACATGACTGCCGGCCGTCCGCCCGCCAGATTTCAGCAATCTCGTGGTCTGGTGGGGCGGTCCTTTGGCATTCCCACGGCAGTGGCAATTAAAACGGCAACGCAAAGGGAACACCAAAGCCCGTTCCTGCATGGCATGGACTACAAAGTCCATGCCATGCAGGAAAGGGGGTGACTGCACACAGGGGGACACGACATGTGCCTCCCTGCAGGCACCCCTTGCCCCTGAGGAAAAAGGGGGCCCTGTAAGGCCCTTTTGTTTCCTCACCACCACAGTTTTCATGGCAGCCTCACCACCATAAAAACTATGGCAGTGAGGAAACTTGTAATATGCTTGACGGTGCTGCAGCGGCAGCACCAAGTATATTTCAGCCTCAAGGCCATCGCGCCAAAGCCAGGGATTGCGGATCCATCCTTAGCGGTTGCGTCTCTCCCAAAACGGTCCGTTCGCCGTAGTCGTAATACAGTGGTGGGACCACTGGTGCTGCGCGCCCCGACCACCACAGCACCTCCACCATGGGTTCGGAAGTCCGATGGACCGCCAAACTCGTAATCAGGCCCATAGATATTTTAGTGGGGAATTAGTGGAGAATTCGTTTTTCTATTTTTGTGTTTGATACAATGCTGTTATTCATATGTTCTTCATGTGTGAAAGATAAATGTGACTACTTCATGTGTCATTTCCATTGTTAGTTGTAATACAATGTAGTAATTCATATGGTCATTATGTTTGATATGTGAATCTGTCTTCACATAAAATTTGAAATTTAGGATTGGGGTTTTAGCATGGTTATCCTATCTGTTTTGCATTTTATAATAGGTTTTATGTTTTTTCATTTATATTTTTGTTTCTCTCTGTCTTTGGTTAAGTATAATGTTCTTTGTTTATTGTACAGGGGAAGGTGTGTTGTGTCCTGTCTCATGGCACTTACTGCCTTGCTCTAGCTTGGAATGTTGAATCTCATAGGCTGGTGATTCCACTGTAGAGCAGTTGGAGACACGTGGAACTGGAGGTGGTGTGTATTCCTCCATGTGGATGGTTGACAATTGCCTGTTTACTTACCACATAAAGTAAACTGTTTCACTTGACCGCTACAATTGCCTGATGTCTCCGTGACTTAGCTGAAACACAAATCTAAATGCAAATTCATAAATTTGTATTGGTGTCCCTCCTCATTTCTGAATGTGATTTGGGATATCTACTTCAAAATATCACCCTTTTGTTTCTTGCAATATCTTGGACTAATAATTCACTTGCATTAACGTAACTTTGTTCTTGACAGTACAATATTGGATGATGTGTGTACCATTGTACCCTACTGGTAATCTATCTGGCTCATAATCCAGTCTACTATTTTTTGCCCACCATGCCACCTCAGAGAGAAGCCAGCTATTGGCAAATGACACTTACTCATGCTTTAGAATGAACAGTTCAGCCCAAACCGGCCAAGATAGGTCCTGGCTGAGTAGGAGCACAATCAACCCCAGGCTGGTTTCATGTTCTTGGGCCTCATCAATACGGTGCAACTTGAGTCCTGTGACACATTGACATTTTGGCAAATGTCTGCACATCCCTCTTAGGTTGTCACACTAAGGACAACAGAAAAGTGCTGGATGGATTACTTGAATCAATCTTAACCACTAGTACTTACTCTTGCTCCCATAATATTTTTTACCAATATGCCACGCAAACATATATCTGCCATATGGCAATCACCTTGGGCCTGCTCCAATAGGATGAATGCAGCTAAAACTGCCAGGAAAGACTCTTCAGAATGGGAATACAAGCAATCCCAGACCGGTTTTGGCCTCCTTGGTCCTCATCAGTAAGGTGAAGTTTGAGTCCTATGGCGCAGTGAGCACATGATCCATGTTTGGACACTGGGCATACCCATCACACTAAGGAAAACAAAAAAGAAATGGATGGACTTCTTGAATTAATTTTAGCCACTGGTAATTACTCTGGGCTTTAAGGCTTGGTCACCTGTTAATGGGAAGACAAACAACCCTAGATTGGTTTTAGCCTCCTTGAGCTTTGTTAAAAGGGTTCAGCATGAGTCCTATGGAATAGTCAACCCCTACATACATCTGGCAATACTCACAGCTTTTAAGGCATCACACTCAAAAAAACAAAAATGTGATGGATGACATGCTTAAAATAATTTCAGCCATTGCGCTGTAACCTAGTCTATCTTTTTTGTCTGCCATGCAATCTCAACTAGGAACCAGCCATATCAAAATCATCCTTCATTCTGCTCCAGTGGGAACATTCCAGCCCAAACTACGAGGCTAAGATGGCTCCGAACAAGAACACAAGCAGCCACAGACTGGTTTTATTCTCCTAGGGTCTCGTTGAAGGGTAGGATCCAGCATAAGTCCTACTGCATAGTGAACATGTAGCCCACGTCTGAGCATGGGCATACCCATTGCACTTAGGATACCACACTAAGGAAAATAAGAGTAATGGGTGGATTGCTTGGAATAATCTCATTCGCTGGTAATTACTGTAACTACTGGAAATGGTAAGTACACAAATGGCAAATTTTACTCATAATATAGTGAGTTGGCTGCATTACATTGATGGCATATTCATTATATAGAAAGGGTATGTCAAAAACATTTCCTTTATTGTGACAATTGACTAAAACATACTAAATTTACATTTCATGTACACTGTGATTTGATAAATGTAGGTGTACTCTTCAAGGCAGATTCATGAAATGTAGCGGCAATGGAGCAGTCTCTGCAGGGCTCTATCAGCGCTATTAATATGATGGAGGACCCAAGCCTTTAGGTTTTGTAAGAATCAACTAACAAATAAGGCAATAGAGTAATGGTATTACCACATGTGACATATATTAGAAGGTGTGCCATCAATTTTATTCATTTTGTAAAAATAAATATACATGTGGTTGTGTGTTCTGGAGCTAAGTGGTTAATACAGCAGTGCAATGTAGGCTTGTTTCGTGTGGCATCAAACATTTCAAAGGTTTCTGATTTTCTACATTATCACTGTTTGATCCAGTACTGAACATCATCGACCATGAGCATGATTTTTGATACATCTCCTTTTTCCAATTCTGGGGGTACCACCTTGTGATCAAGCAGCCAGTCCATTTGCTGTGCAACAAGATTACTTGTCTGGGTTGTTTAAGGCTTTATAGTGCAGTTGAAGGATTACGAAGTACATCCATTGTAGATCATTCACCAGAATCAGTGACGCATGGATCCGTTCCAACATCAGCCATTATCTCAATCTTTAAAATACATCTCCAGCCACCATAAAATATACTTTTCATCAGATACATTCTTCCCATTTTTGTAAAACTGGCAATTCTGGGATACATGTTTTCATCATATCAATTCTGACAAGGTTATAATTACCTGTATTTTGTTTATCCTCATCCTTTTTACCATGCGTGTTCATTCTCTAACAATTCACTTTAGCCACATCATATAGAAACAGCAACATTACTTGGCGCAGACCCAGCCTGATTTGTAAATTTGGTTAATTTCTCTTTCATGAAATGCACAACCTATAGTGCAGAAACTTTTGTCATTGATAGCAGTGATGGGATAAGTGGACCATTTCAACAAATCAGAATATATATTGTTTTTTAATAGTGAATGCTCTAAGTTATCTTTCGTTACAGTTTTACGCTCTGAAATTATAGATGTTTAATCAGTAGATACTCATGGCCCCTGCAATTTCCCTTATCACATATATTCCCCTACATATGATTGTTTCTAAACTAATAAACCATTCCCTTTGAATTTGTTACATACTTACTGCAGTCTGTCTGCCTACACCAATCCAGTATCATTAGATTTAATGCAGTATTAGTTTTCATCGAAAGGATTAGATCTAACATTAGACAATGGAATAATGTAGTGTTTCATCATGAAAAGCCAGAGCAAACATTGTTCTAATATGGCCTGATTTGCCACTAAGATGACCATTATGTCTACCTTTTTCCAACCCGCTAATAATGTCATATTTAAACAAGAAATATCCTGTTCTGAAACCATTGTCATTCAGTGGGGTGAAGAGTATAGACCCTTTAATTGAGGTGCCTCCAAACATCTCTGACCTACATTTTCTCTGGCAGCCAGACAGAGCTGACGTTGTGGGGACATTCTGGATGATACTGAGGTTTCATGACAGCATCAAATCATGTTGCAGCCTAAATAATCCCTCAGAATAGATGTGTGTATTGTGCTCTAGAACGCATATACTGAGATAGTACTAAAAATTAATTATTTAGCCTACTGTTATAATAGGTCTTGACCATTGCTTTGCAGGAGAATGTGTAATAGTGTAGATGGTCCTTGAATGAGGGCTTAAACTAATATGGCCATGTATTGCCGAGTCTCCGCCCCCAACTGGCATCTATCCCCAGGCCAAGAGCCCCCAAGAAGACCACAACCCCTCCATTTTCCCCCAAGGCATAGAAAAACATTGAAACCACAACTGTCTTGGGTTAGGGGTCGGAACAACCCCGGCTGTATTTTATTAAATTATAAACATATTGAAAAATTGTTATATGTTTACAATATGCAGAAAACCCGCCAAACAGTCCCGAATCTTCATACACCAAACAAAATTCTGTACACAATGTATTTACATTTGTTTATGGATGGCTAACCTTAACATAGTTTCTAATACATAGCCCTTCCTCACCTAAACTAGATTATGTACATTCTGTTTTCTGTGTATCCCGAATGAGCCTACGTGCAAGGGCATGACTGGTCCAACTACGTTCTAGGTACACCCCTCCCACTGGACTGACCTTGCGCAGGAGGCCCGGTTGCCCAGAAGGTCACCTCCCTCAGACACCCCCTACACCCTCAAATACTACCCCCAAGGGGCTGTGCTGTTATGCCAACTTGGTGCCCATGCACCTTTGCGGGGATTGGACCAAAGGCCTACTGGAAGCAGAACATCCCTACCCCGCACCCTCCAGCCTACCAGCCTTAAGCACCCCCTGGAGTTCCATGAGAGACCACTGTCCCCCCAGGCATCCCCATTAACAAATGGTGATACCTACTAAGGACTGTAAAATGCCCCACCAATCGTGACCTTACCGCAGACCAAGGATACCATAACATAAAATACGACACTGACATTGCCCTGTAAGAGAAAAACTTTGTTATATATACCATAAAGACTGCCTTAAAAAGATTACCACAGGAAAATAAAGACTTTTAGACAACCTGTGATACAAGATACAAACAATGCAACCAATCAATCTGCTGCCTCAGATGATGGTGGGTGGGCAAAAGAAGGAAAATATCCTGCGCGTTGTCGGAGCAGCAGCTGACGACGAAGACGGAGGACAAGTGGAGCGGCGAGGGAAAAGACCGCCCGCCTCTCCTCAGCCCCCTTTAAAGGGGGCAGTAAAGGCTACCCCTGACCAGCAGGATCTGGATCAACCTGCCTCCCATGCCCCAGAATCACTTCAGTGCTTCCGGGGCATGGAAGACCACAGCCAATCAGGAATGAAGGTCGGGGTTGGCGCCGGACACGTCACAAGTGCCGTCACCAGCCACGCCCCCCTCCGGCATCAGGGACCGGCACAACCGCCATAGTTGTGGTGTGCCTTAGTCCCAGTTGGCGCCTTGCCAAATTAGTCTTTGATAAGCACACATAAAGAGACAACAAGAGGATATTCAACTATGTAATCTCAATGTAAGATCAAACTCGACACAGTCCAGTGGACAATAAACTTTTAAACAGATTTGGCATGGGGCCCAGAGTGAAGCTGGCGGATTGACTCTGTCGAGAAGAGCACCTCCGTATCTCTGTTCCCCTCGACTTCAAGCCCCCCCGCCCCTGATTTATCGGCCAAATTTTCATATGGCATAAACATTTGCCGAGAGCTGGATAACGATCTGAAACTGGGTGAAGAACATACTGACCTTGTTTTGAAAATCTAAGGGCTCTCCTACCAGTACCTGGCTTTCGTATGTGCTGGCGGTATCCCGCTTCAGCTTGCAACTATCTCCAATCAATTAAAGAAGCAAGGTGGTTTGCTTCGGTGTTACGCTCCATGGCCGGCATTAGTGGAGCCTTGGTGGATCCCGGCATGGCACCTCAACGTCCTGCAGTTTAGAGGTGGCACGATCGAGCTGGTGATGGCGTGGTTCCCAGTCAGGGGAAACCGGCTGCCGTTTGTGCCTCTGGACTCACGAGTGAGTCAGCATCTCTCCCTCGGCCCATCCGGGTGTCTGAGCCTATTTTACAGCTGATATGCTCTGGGAGGGCAGGCGGCCTGCTTCAAGCTTAAGGCTCCGAAATCACTACTCCTGCATCCGTAATGGCAGATACCCTGCTTGCTGTGGGGCAGCAGGGCTTGAAGTTTAGCTCTCCATCTAGGTCCCTGCCCCTTGCTGCAGTTGGAGGAAAGAACTTGTCCCCTGTTTTGCAGGCATGCAGCGGTGGTGTTGGTCTTAATGTTGGGGATCCTTTCCATCACAACCTGGGCCATCTGGGCCGTCCCGAAGCCGAGGCATGCTTCAACTGTTAATACCCGGCCCTGGGGTTTCTTCTCCCATGCCCTCTCATCAAGCGAGCAACTCCCGTGGGGCCAAGGGTGTACATGAGCACTTGGATCCTGAACCTCAGGATTCTTCTTCAGGTATCTCTGAGACATCTAGCTTCAGAACAGCGGAAATATTACCTGCCATGGAGATTGATTTAACATCAGTGTGCCCTATAGACACAGTAGCTCTCTGCCCTGAAACGAGTGTCCTGGTCCGCGATAAATCGGGCCCAACAGAGAAGAGTACGGGGTCAACCAAGGGTAACACCCCAAGGGGGCCAAGTCAACCAGGGCAAAAGGAGTCAAAGGGACCAGAGGTGTTAAAGGAGGAAGAGGATGGGGGGTGAGACCCTCCTCAGCTGATACAAAGGACCAGTTTAATAACTCCATCGGGACTCACCCCAAGGCAGGATTTGATGTTAGCCCACTCCGCAGATGGGTGACAGCTAAGGGGGAGGTTAAAGCTATCATTTCTCGCCTCTCAAATTCCAGCAGACTAGCCCCCCCAGAGTATCTCCCTGTGGAAGAAGGTTTCAATAATCTGAACCATGTCATCCAGGCCAGTTTAGTGCAAATCGATAACCCGGAGGTGAGCCTGGATCTACCTGACTATTCATCAGCGCCAATGGGCCAATCTATCTCTTTGGGAGGGTCAGTCGTTGGCAGCACGAAAATAGTAGACCCTGAGGAACCTTCCCTATCCATAATACTTCAGACTCTGCTTACTCAAAGAACAGAGGCCCAAGAATACTACTTACAAGCCATAGCTGACAGCAGAGAGATTAAGCAGGTACTAACGGATGTTACCGCCAAGTTTGCTTCACTGTCTTTGGATGTCTTGGAATAGAAACAGCAGGTTACAGTATCAGAAGAAGTCAACACCTCAGTTGTAAGAAATATCAAAACTCAAGAGACTCAGATGGCGCTCTTACAGACAGAAGGTTAAGATCTTGAGAACCGACAGCACTGGAACAATATGAGGGTCTTTGGCATACCCAAAGGGAGGGAGGGATCGGATCCCAGGGCGTACATGGTTAGCATGTTCCAACAGGCAATTCCAGAGCTGGCCGACTGGGATATGGACTCACAGGTGCAGCGGGCACACCGCCTACCATCTCTCTCGGCACAGGGCTCTCAAGCCAAGTTATCACACCCTCATCCAATTCTTGTGTTCATTGGTAAATTCTTGCTCCAACAGGCAATTTATGTTAAGGCTCGCCCTACCATCCCAGTTAAAATCGACTCAATCTCTTTGTTTGCAAGACCAGATTTGTGCAATGCCACAATGGAAAGAAGGGGGAAGCTTCATCAGCTGATTGATCCTCTCAAGGCAGTGTGCTTGCAAGTCTTTCTGCAGGAACCGACCCTGCTGAAGATATTGAAAGATGGGCAGTCACAATTTTTCTATACAGAGACAGAGGCTAAACAAGCTCTCTTAAGGTACCAATCTGACCCAGTTTAAGGGGGGGTGTCAATGGGGAGTTTTGATGAGGACACCTCGCTTTTCTGTCCCTTGCTTTATTTGATTATTGATCTTTTTTTTTCTTTTTCTCTACCGATTGGGCGGGGTGGGGGGTCGGTGGAGGTTGGGGGGTCTGACCGGAGGTCCCTCCCTGTAGTCTGTCAATCCGCGACAGCAGGGTAGGGGTATGATTCCCTCTCTTAGGCACGGGGTGGGTGGGTGGGGTTGGGTTGGGTTGGTTTGGGGGTCAGTGTTTTTTTTTAGATCAATTCTCATTTACTCTATTGGTTCTTTTGTGTGGGGGCGTAGGTTGGGATGGGGGGTCAAATATCCAGGTAGTCTGTGGAAGTACACACATAGACGGAATGTTGCAGGAAAACAGATTTAAAGGGATGACAGTTCAATCTAATGGTTAATATGAAATGTATGTGTTGGAACGTTGCAGAAATTAATCAAGCTAGGAAGCGTCGTCTGATCCATGAAGAACTTAAGGCATTTAAACCACACGTACTTGGCCTAACTGAGACCCATCTGGCCCATAAGGAAAGATCTATGTTGAATCAATTAGGATTTGATGTGTTAATATGTACCTCTCAGACAGTTTCAATTCGAAGGGTTGCCATATTGAAAGCTAAGAATGTAGCCATCACAGTCTTATGCATGCTTGCTGATCCTAAAGGGAGATGGGCAATAATTCAACTGCTGATCTTGGGACGAAAAAGTATGATTTGTGTGGTGTATGGTCCTAACATTGATTGTCCCCATATGTTTTACTATCAAAGTACTGAATTTTTGGGCTGGACCGGAGATCTGCTAGTTATGGGAGACTCCAATTGTATCTTGGATCATAAGATCAATATCACTAATCGAAAAACACAGGTGAGAATGGGTAGGACACGGGCAGCCATTCTTGAACTTATGCGAATCTATCAGCTGGATCATGCATGGAGGATTCTATTTCCAAGGGCACCATGGTTTACGTTTTATACATCCCCACATAGGTAGTATTTGCGCATTGATATGATCTTTATTAATTGTGCTCTCTTGGAAAATGCCTACATAGAGGTATGTCCTAAAATTACATCTGATCACAACCCTGTCTTGCTAACCATACAGCTGTCGGCAGGGGCCAGAGATGCCCACTGGGCCTCCTCAAATCCCCGTCACCTACTTGATAATCCGGAGTATTGTGGGCACCTCTGATTATCACTAAGGGACTATTTTGCAAATAACAAGGGCACCGCCCTCATGCCTGTTGTATGGGACTGCTTGAAGGCATTTGTCACGGGGGCTACCCTCCAGTTTATTTTGGGCCAGAATAGGTCGTTACATCAAGATGCGGATCACTGTTGTGTGGGCTACTTGGATCTGGAACGTCAACATGCGCAGGCCATCATAGCTAGGGATCCTGCCGAGCATTCGATCAACCTGAGGCTTTTAGAAATACGGTCTACATTAAATAGAAGGCTAACAGAGAAAGTAGCTGCTAGCCATCAGAATCACAAAAAGTTGCAGTATGAGTATGGTGAGATAGTTGGCCGGCTCCTGGCTATCCAGATCTCCGATAACAAGGCAAGATCCTATATTAAGTGTATTAAGGGTGAGGACTGTGTGCTTTTTATACACCCTCTGCTAATTCTAGCTTCCCGGAATACTTGCAAGAGAGCCACCTACCCCGACTCGATGCTTTCGAAACGGCATCGCTTCAAGGAGATGTAGGTATAGCCGAGGTGGATGAGGCAATTAAGGCCCTGCTTTCAGGTAACATTCGAAAAAAGAGGGTATCCTGTCTGCAAAAGATACTTTCAATAATGGCAAAAACTCGTAATTTAGGAGTGCTCAGGTGAGTCACAGACATGAGCCTAGGCCACCATTCCGCTCGCGAGGATTGCTATAAATAAAGATACAAATAATAAGGTCCAATAATGCACATCTGCATTGAATCCCACAACAAAGACAAAAATTACATTTCTTATTTATTGCTTTCGTTCGTATCAAAAATAATCATCAATTTCAGCATGCAACGGAAACCTCAGGATGCTGGCAGAGCTATACAGAAAATAAACTAAACAAAACAAAAATAGCAAACAACACCAAGATCAACTCTCATCTGATCTGTCAAGCATACCACATTCATACCACAGACAATCAACACATCTTAAAAACAGCAAGAAAAAATAAACTCTTTTGGAAAGACCATCCTCAGTCTGACATAGAAAGACTGCTAAGGTTCTGTAATATATCCAGTTGAGATAGTCTTACTTTCTTACATTTATATTGAACCCTAGACAACAGTTATTGACAATGACGTTATTAAATCACAATGAAAAATACAGAAAGAAATGAGGTTCTGTCTAACAATAATAATCCTAGCTACATGGGGCAGCTAATACATATATTTTTTATAATTTCCAGGTGGTCTTCTATAACTGCGCTGACGCACTTTCGGTATTAGACCTAACTAATAGGTGACACCTTCTTCAGGGCGCTAAAGATAAGAAGGTCTTGGGCAGGCAAGAATCAATTTCTAAGGAAAGGAATAAAACAAACAAAATTTCAAAAATTGGTGGAATGGAAGGCTAATGGGCACACTGCAAATAAAGCAGAGATGAGAAAAGTAGAAAGTCGCACATGCTTGGACAGATATGATGGTACGTGATAAAATGTGAAAAAGAATGTGCAAAGCAACAGATGAAAATCGTCACACCAGAGAGAAACGAGAATGAAGCACAAGGCTAAGGGAATATCATGCTATTCCTCAAGGGCTGCTATGCATGGAGGGTGGATAGTCTCACAGCGAGATGGGTGGAAAAAACTGCCAGAAAGTGTGCAAATCTCCAGACGTGGTACATGCCTCCAAAGTATAACAAGGGAGGTGGGGGGGAGAAAAAGGAAGGAAGGAAAGGGAAAAATGGGAGGCAGGGGTGAGAAGGGGAGGGGGGCCGCGGCCGGGTATTTACCTAGCCATAGGTCTAACTCCAGTAATATGCGTCTTATAACGGTGGCCAAAATATTCAAACAGGCCAGTAGGCAAACCGGGGTCCTAAAATGGGCAGAACCGAACAACGAATAAGAGTGAGAAAGTGGACAAAATAATAAAAAAAAAGCAGGGAGTCCATCTATCTATGCAAATCAAAGGATGCGTACCTAGACGGGTCCTTTAGATAAATACCCTCAAGGAACTGGAGAAAACAGAGTTCACAAAAAATACACTGATAGGATCCAGAGTTATATAGGTCCTCGGTCTCTCACAGTAGGGAGACTTCAGTGCGGATAAGCAAATGACACTGATCTGAAACACAAGGAAAACAAAGAAAATATGTAAGATTGCAAGCAATAAACGCAGAAGTGATGATAACACAACTCACGGTAACGCTGGGATAAAAAAAACTGGCTCGCAGCATGGGCCCAAAGCCCAAAAAGTATCTACAAATACAAGTGAAAGTGGCGCACACTGCAGGATATATAAGAAAAAAGACAATCTGCGTTTCCAAGTGGGATGGAGCGCATGTTAATAAGGGACGCCGCCGAGAGAGAGTGCCATGGGCTAGCAGGGAGGCCTAGTCTGGCTACTCACTACCAGCAGAAACAAAGCAGGGATGTGCGGGCGGGAAAAAAGCAAAGCAAAAGCATTCGGTCCCGGCCTGAAAAAGCGGCACAGGTTCCGTCGATACTTGGCACAGGACTGGAGGAGGCTCACACTCACCACAGCCTTCGCATTACACCGCTGATTAAATTCAGCGAGGGGAGCCGTCACTGGAAGGGAGGGCGGGGTGGGAAGAAAATAGACATAGAAAGAGGGCCTGAGATGGGCCTAGTAATAACAGCGCCATATATGAAAGATGAAAACAGAAAAGAGGCTAAAGTAAATGAACCGAGGGCGGGCAAACGCCCGAGATGAAAAGTCGTTAAAGGCATCTCCAGTTGAGACGAGAAGGAGGCTCTACATCTATATGTCAAAGAGTCCAGAAAAAGAAAAGGAAAAGGAAAGGACTCGGAAAATAAAAATAAAAGGCATACCATCAAAAAAGAAAATCAGCGCCAATACTGTGTTGGAAAAGGAATTGGCAGGCATGGTAAGACAGACGTTAAAGGCATCTCCAGTTGAGGCGAGAGGGAGGCTCCACATCTGTATGTCAAAGAGTCCAGAAAGCAAAAAGGAAGGGACTCGGAAAATAAAAATAAAAGGCATACCATCAATAAAGGAAACCAGCACCAATACTATGCTGGAAAAATAATTACAGGCATGGTAAGACAGACACCATGGGGGGACAGAACCAAAGTTGGTCAGATAGAACATTCCCAGGGAGTGGTTTCATTAAGTCCACTCTTTTCAGTGTCTAGAAAAAATATCCAGAAAACCTCCCTCTTTTTGCAGTGTATGGTGCTGTCCCTTCCTTTAACACAATGAATTGTCTGCAAAATTATCCATTGGAAATCTTTCTAGGAATGTTTTTGAGTCAGCCAGTCTTGAACTAAGGGGGCAGTAATTTTCTGGTTACGAATATTGGATTTATGTTCTCCCATTCTGACTCTACATTCACATACAGTTTCCCCCACATACCCTAGTCCACAAGGGCATTTCACAAGATACACTATGTCTGCGGTTCTGCAATTGGTCATACATTTAAGTTTGATGGTTTTGGAGCCAATGGCTATCATATCTGATACAATAGCATTTTCACAGGTATGGCAGGTCCCGCATTTGTGGTTCCCCATGATGTGTTGGGTCCCATGAATAGATTTTTGTGTGAAGGTCTCCGTCTCTTGACTTTAGCACTGACTAGCAGGTTAAGTAGGTTCTTGTTGCGTCTAAATGTGAACATAGGAGGGGGAAATTTTACATCCTCCTCATTAACATTCAGCAGATGCCATTGGGAGTTAATGGCTTGTCTAACCTTGTGATCAAATTTGGATTGCTTAGTAACACAGACGAGTTTATCCTCAGGCTGCTTCTGTCTAAGTTCAAACATACTGTCTCAATTGTAGTATCTTGCCCTCTTGTAGGCGTCTATAACTATGTTCTTAGGGTAGCCTCAGTCCAAAAGTTTGTTTTTAAACATCTCAGTCTGTAGCATAAATTGTTTAACACTGGTACAGTTTCTTCAGAGATGGAGAAATTGGCTAAAGGGAATCCCTTGTTTTTGGCACCATGGATGGTAACTGCTAAAGTGGAGAATGGTATTCCTAGCAGTAGGTTTGGTAAACAGTGGCAACTGTAGTAGTGAATTATTGTGCTCAATCCAGAGGTCCAGAAAATCAATTCTGTCTCTATTGGATTTGATCACAAATTTGAGGTTCGAGTCACAAAGGTTAATCCAGAGACTGAATTCTTTGAGGTCTTCTTCATTGCCATGCCATATGAAGAAGATGCTTTCAAAAAATGGAGCAACCTCTTTGTAAATGTATTTGTCCTCAAAGGATCCCATATAGAGGTTTGCCATGCTTGGGGCACAGGCTGACTCCCTTTGTCTGTTGGTAACAGACTCCATCAAACTCAAAGAAATTGAATGATAGTATTAGGTCGAGACTTTGTAAAATAAATTTAGAGTTGGTCAGTGTTTCTTCTTTTCTAAGGGTGTCCTCAATCACTGCAAGAGCTTCTTTCTGGGGAACATTAGTATAGAGTGCTTCAATGTCCATAACCACAAGTAAGTCTCTATGTGGGCTGAACGGAAGGCCCTCTATTTTAGAAATGAAGTGCCCAGTATCTTTGACATAAGATGAAAGCCTGCTGACTATTGGCTTCAAGAATATGTTGATGTATTTGGACAATGGTTCTGTTGCGGCCAAATCGTGGACACGATTGGGCGTAGCAGAGGGTCATTAACATCTTTGTGTATTTTAGGAACACAGTAGATGACTGGAAGTCGGGTATGAGTAGGTGTAAGATATTCTGCTTCCTTTTGACAGATTAGGCCCTCTAGGTAAGTACTCTCTACCAGCGTCTGTATTTTTTGTTTAAGTTTGTTTTCAGGGTCACCTTTCGGGCGAACATAGTGTTCCGGGACATCAAGCATACGTTTCATTTTTTCTTTATAGTCTAATGCTTTAAAGATAACAATGCCACCTCCCTTGTCACAGGGTTTGATGGTGATGTTGTGGTTATCCTTTAGTTAGTGCAAAGCCACAGTTTCTTCATTGGGAAGATTAGATGGGGGTCTTGGTACGAATATAGTGGCTTTCGTGATTTTAGATATAACTGCCTTCTCAAAAATGTCAACTTCGGGGCCAAGTTGGTCCAACGAGGGGATAAAACTAGATGGTGGTTTCAGCCCAGAGACGTTATCATCACAGATGTTTTCACGACCCCCCAAAAAATTCTTTAATCTAACACACCTAAAGAAGGCGTGAAGATCTTTCATCAGATCAAATTTGTTCATGTGTATAGAGGGAACAAATGATTGTCCCTTGGAAAGGAGTTTTTCCATATTTCTATCTAAACTCCGGGTGGACATATTGAAAACTGGTATGGAGTCTAGTTTCTCCAATATTGCTGGCTTCTGGTTTGTAGGTACTTTTGTGGAGGGTCCTGGTTCTGATTGTAGTTCCTGGCTTGGTTTAAATACCTTGGTCAGAAGGTGCCCCATCTTTTCCCTAAATAACAGTAAAGCAACGGGCGAGAGACACCATCCCCCTTGACTTTTATAGGATTTTTGGGGATATTTTAGTACCCGAGTTTACTGAATTGATCGCATATATTACAGAAGGAGAGGAAGCCCCTATTTCTTGGAGTACGATCAATATAGTTGTATTCCCCAAGAAAGGTAAACCAGTGGAAGAGAGAAGTTCATATCGTCCAATCTCTTTGATCAACTCGGATGCTAAAATCTTCTCAAAAATACTGGCAAATCGTCTGACCCCTCTCATACACAGATTAATTTCAGATCAACAACACAGGTTTGTCCCCGGCAGTGACACATCCGCTCACGTTAATACTGCTATCACAGCCTTCGATGTATCCGGCAAATCAAAAGAACATATTGGCATTATAATGCTGGATGCCCAGAAGGCTTTTGATAGAGTTACCTGGGAAGCGCTCTGGTCTACTATGACAGCGTTGGGACTTGGAAGCCGGTACATTACCCTGGTTCAGAAATTATACAAGAACCCGGTTGCTAAAATTGAACTAAACATACTTTCCAGTCCGGCGAGGTACACGGCAGGGGCGTCCACTTTCCCCACTCCCATTCACCCTGTATATAGACCCTTTTATAAGACATCTTTTGCGGAATCCGGGGATCCTTCCAGTGTGCTTAAATGGAATAGAGCTTAAGCTTACTGCTTATGCGGACGATATTGCTATTTTCTCTGCTACCCATTGGACGCTATAGCTTGTATTTCAGAAGAGGCTGAGCTGTTTGGCTCCTTCTCTGGGTACAAGCTAAACCTGGCCAAGACGCAGACAATTTTGAATTATAAACCGAATACTCTGTTTATACCCCTAGGGGTTTCAGGTACTGCTAGATATTTAGGTATCTGCCTCAGAAGTCAAGTTGAGGATATAATCGCATTGAACTATGAGCCACTCCTTAAATTGGTTACAGTTAAAATACGATCTCTCCATCGACTCCCGCTCAGTATCCTTGATACCTATTCTGCTTGATTCCCTTACGGGTTCCAGGCTCTATTTTTAAGCAGCTAGAAAGTGTTATCAGCAATTTCATCTGGGGGTACAGGCGGGCCAAAATGGCTTTAAGGTTTATTAAATTGCCTTATAAACAGGGGGGCTTCACGCTCCCAGACTTTAAGTTATATTATTGGGCTGCTTGTGCTGGGAGGATTCAGAGCCTGGTAAATGGGCTGGTTTCCGGGGTGTCTTCATTTGCCTACCAGCTAGCATGTGGGCCATCGATCGGGTTAGCTCTTTACAAGACCTCAGATCCAAATTATTACAAAAGGGTCAGATTCAAGGTAGTTAGGGATCTAATCAGGATATGGCATGAAATCTCAGTGGCATACTCTTTGCCTCAGCTTCATTATTTCACTGTTCTATGGGGCAACCCATTACTTCCAGGAATAATTCAGGACAATGTCGGGAAAGCTTGGCAAGGCATGGGTGTAATTAGTCTGGGTCAGTTATATGACGGTCAAGGGTTTCACTCTTTTCTCTCTTTGAAAGAGGAGTTTGGGCTCCCTCAGCATGTTTTTTTTTAAATACTTGCAAATAAGGGACTACCTCCTACCTTCTCAGAAATTGCACGAAATGCCATTCACCTCTGAAATTTTATCTGCTATCTATGGGAAGCCTGTTAAAACCTCAATTAGTAAATTTTATCAAAGTCTTATTTCATTAGTACAGGATGACAATATGCAGATCTCTGTCAAATTAAGTCAGCTTCTGATATTACTGTACAAGATATACCGATGGCCTTAGATACGTTAGATCAATCGGTAGCCTCTGTCAGTCTGAAGCTGCAGCAGCATAGGACAGTTTTTATTCTCTACTACATGCCAGAGCTTATTTCTAGGTGGGGAACTTCCCGAGTATCTGATAAGGCATATTGCCCGAAATGCAAGCTCTATTCTGCAGATTTAAAGCATATGTTTGTTGACTGTCCCATGCTGAAAGTATTCTGGGAAGATATATACTCTCTGCTAACTGGACGTTTGGATCGGACGTTTCATCTGACAGACAAGGAAATTATTCTTGGGTTTAAGCATGAGGCTACTCGTTACGAGAGGTCACTGGTTTCCATTATCATTGTATGCGCCCGCATCTGCATTGCCAGGGCCTCGATAAACCCTATTTCCCCAAAGGTTAACAAATTCTGGGTCTTGCTTAGACAGTTTGAATTGGCTCTGGCAAAGGCCAGAGCTCCCCGTTCCTATCTACGGCTAAGAAAGATCTGGTCCAGTCTGCGATGGGAATAGTCCTGTGAGACTACCATTATTATTACAATGTTTTTACTAACAAAACCGCTGTCCTGTTTTAATGATCTTGCTTTTCTTTTCATGTTCATTTCTTCTCAATTTATACTTAAATTATGCTCTAATTATGTGTATCACTTACTGTGTTTGTCCTAAAGGTTAAAAATCAAATTCATTGTTATTTTTTAAATGAAAACATCAGGGCCGATTCACAGAACTAATCTGAGATAAAATCCTACACTTACTACTTTTGGTACTCACAAAAGGCATTTAGTAGTAGTAAAGTTAGGACTCCTAACTTTACTACTACTAAACTGAGATATAATCCTAAACTTACTACTTTTGGTATTCACAGAAGGCATTTAGTAGTAGTAAAGTTAGGACTCCTAACTTTACTACTACTAAATGCCTTTTGTGAATACCGAAAGTTGTAAAGTTAGGATTTTGTCTCAGTTTAGTAGTAGTAAAGTTAGGAGTCCTAACTTTACTGCTACTAAATGCCTTCTGTGAATACCAAAAGTAGTAAGTTTAGGATTTTATCTCAGATTAGTTCTGTGAATCGGCCCCATAGTTGTTAAGCTATGTTTACAACATTTAATTTATTCAGGTTAATGCCTTTCAGATTGGAAATGTTGATCAGGACTAATCACTATGGAGGGACTAGCCCGAAAACTATATGGAAGGCTTTAGAGAAGACTTTGAATCACATTTGATGGGTAAAGAAAAAGCCTCTCATTTATGGAAAAAATGCAACATCTGTAGAAAACTTCACCAGTTTAATTTAATCTACTGTAATGCCTGTATGGTGAAGGAAATTCAACCCCCTCTGGGGGATTCGATCCCCACTGGATTTTACTTTTCCCTGCAGATATTTGTATTACCACCAAACTCTACATCAGGTCCTTAGGCCTACATTATGACTGATCTGGTTAATTGTGATAAGTGCAATCATTGTTATAAATATGTGCAGGTCAAACGTGCCTGTGCATTTCAGGGGGAAAATGTTCAACATATATCAGAACATGTAGATTTTGGTGAATTACCCACCAAAATCCATATAGTATTTAGCCAAAACTCACAATTTGATGGTAGTTATGGCACTCAACACAGACTCAGTGGAGATGGATGTTATGATGTGTGATAAATATCACACTATTAGCTGGTCCTCTCGTAATGAGGACCTTAGTCTCTAGGACAGACACTAAGATCCAAGTGGACAAACCTTTGGTTGGATTTCTGATATTTATATGATGAAGCCTAACATTGTTGGTTTTATTTACACTCTGAATAAAGTTGCTAAACCATTGGAGGAGGGCAGCAATGTAGAATCTACTGAGAAGACAGTAGATACACCTTTTATTTATTCATTAGCATGTATGTTCTGTTTGGATTTGGTAGACATTAGATATTGTGCTGGTGTAAATTACTCATGCTTAGCTTTGCCAATTTTCAGACTGTAGAAGCAATTGCACTAGAAATAAAGGTTGGTCCTCTGCATAATCTGGAATAGTCAATCAACCCCCATGTAATGCAGGGTTACTTCGGGAAGTGAATGCCTTGTAAATGGGGGCAGGTATTACCAGAAATATATTGATGGTGTCCATAAAATGCTGAAAAACACTGACACATTTTTGGTGTTCATGAATCTATAAATTACATGGTATGTCAACTGGCCTCTTTTCTGGATAATCTATCCAAAGTTGCTTTTGCTCTATCCTATTTGTCAATTCCTGTACTGGAGAAGAATGGACCGCACTTGTACAATTTTTCTCGATGTTATGATACAAATCATTTGCTAAACATATATTTTGGCATCTGCTGTCAATGACCTCTTAAACCTAAATAGGAGGGCTGATGAGAAAAGGTCTTCACTATTTTCTCGAGTCCTCCCTGAAGATATTAAACACCTGTAAGCAGAAGTTGTAGACCCAGCTGAAGCCTGCTCAGAATTGATGGATTTCATTGCTAAATTAGATTACTGAGTAACAGATAAACAAGGTGAAAAGTAAAAGAGTGACCTTAATATAATAGTTATTGTGAAAGTACGATAAAATAAATCCGCACATAGGAGTTTAGATACCAAGGTCCATACAAATCAGAGGAATTAAAGGAAATAACCCAGAATAAAACTTGTGTCAGTAATACAGAAAAACACTAAACTTCATAAAGACATGTACACCGTTAAAAATAAATGATTGACAACCAAAATTATAACAATCTCCTGGATAGAAAATTAGTTTGCTAACTAAGTACCTTGAAGTTGGAGGTCACATCTTCAAGTTCATCTGAGTTCTCAGCCTCTCATCAGTTGGAAAACACCATCAACCGCCATCAAAAACTTCCAATGTTATCATTGGTGCGAAAAGGACCAGACCTAGTGCCTACTAGACTATGAATCCTAGGGCCAGATGTATGACCCTTATAATTTGCGAGTCGCAAATTGCATCATTATGCGACTCGCAATTTGTGACGTGCAAAATGTAATTTACAACAGTGTCTCAGACACTGTTTGTGATTCCTAATGGGGTCGCTAATGGCCTGCCTCATTAATATTCATGAGGCAGGTGCAATTTGTGACCCCATTGGGAATGGCTAGCACTCCCAGGGATGGTGGCCTGCTGGGGTTAGCAGACCACCATGAATGTGACTGCTTTTTAAATAGAGCAGTTTTTATTTTTCTAAAATGCAGCCCGTTTTCCTAAAAGTCAGTAATTGGTTACCGACTCGCAAAATAGGGTTTGTACATGGGGCAGACCTATTTTGCGGTCACAAATGAACCGATTTCCCGTTTGCGACTGCAAGAAACAGTCGTACATCTGGCACTTAGTGGATTCAGGAGGCACAAATAATGTTATTGACATCACCCATGTAAAGAACTTGTTGTTAAATTTTGTGATCAAAGAAAAAAAACAGAGCCAGTGAGTTCCATCATTGGTGGAGAGTTGACTTCAGGTTCCATGATAATATCTACTCCTAGACTGGTCATGGACATATATCAAACTCATCAAGTGTGCACAGAAATTGATTTGGTTTCGCCAATACCCTCAATAGTGAGAAATGTTGGGAGTGCCTTAGTTGATGGTGGATAACCCAGACAATGATTTGATAGAAGGAAAGGTCATTATGAACTCAGATTATTGTTCACATAAGTGTACACCATTTAATCATTGCCATTGAATGTGAACCTGATGGTTTTCCACCAGAATACAAAGATTTTCAAGATACAAACAACAAATTTAAAGTGAATGCTCTATCTCTGCACCCAAAATTTTGACTCCAGTATATATTATAATATAGTATATTCGCAAACCAGTGTGTGGATACTATGTAACAGAGTACTTGCTGTGACTCAGAAAGAAAACAATAAATGAAAAAACTACATTGAAGAAAACCTTGTTAAAGTATTTATGCAGCATTTGAAATCAACTTTGTCATCTCCCTTTCCTTTGTGTAAAAGAAAGGCAGCAAGCATCAAATATGGGTTGACTATAGAGCAGTTAATAGGCCATGATCAAAAACAGATAACATTTGCCTTTGATAACTACCATACTGGATCAAGTGAAAGATGTTAGCATTTTATCAAGTTTTCAAGTTTCAAATGTCTTTATTTATGATTACGGAACTCCGAAGAGGTCCACGTTAATCACAAAGCCACCAACACATAAAAAAGATTTTGTTTTGCAAATAAAATAAACACAGAAGAATACTCCTCCCCAACAAGAGATCAGAGACTCCCAGATGAAATTTAACGATAAAAGAGTTTTCAGTCATATCTAATAGCACAAAGTATTAAAGTGTCCTTCGTGCCATGAGTGCAGGAGTTTAGAAGATAAATAACATACGATAATTTATATACCATGAAAAACCATCACAAGATAAAAAGTAAAATCGTCTACATAAAACAAATATTAGCAACTACTTCCTATGTATCTAATGTACCTTATTATAGATTTTAAAAACACGTAAAAAAGTTGAAAAGCCTATGACAAAACATTTCGTTAGAAGGGTCATGAAGAGATTCTACTACTGCTGAGGCAGAGAGAATAGATAGCTGTAGTCATATTGGTCTCATCCATTTCCGTCTGCAAAATAACACAGCTGGACAAATAAATAACACATGATTAACATCCTGGAGACCATTATTGCAGATTACAGATCGGTGATGAACCACACCATTTAGCCAGTAAAGGATTTAAAGAAAGCATACCCTGCCTCAGAAGTAACCAAAAGTGGCACACTCCGTGCAGCAAGATCCAAGAAATATAAGCCTGTACTTTATTTATCAAGCAGGAGTCAATAGCCGGGTGGTTACCCTTCTTTAAAATACAAGCTTCCCTATCCCTAGAGAAACTTGTATCCCAAGTAGTCTGTTTCAGGATGGCATTTAATGGATACAGCGATAAAGTAAAAATCAATTACTGGTTTAATTGTAGCAAATCAATCGCAGTCATAAAGTTTCTAAAGATTAATGACTGTTCTTTTAAACCTTCTAAAAAAATTTACAAAGCCAGAACCTAAGTGTACCATAGTCACTCTTTGCCAAACCCAAGGCCCAACGCACTATTCCCGGAAGGCCATGCACCCAGGTACTTCTCAATCCAAATTCTAGCCTGAAGGTGGCTGCAGAACATGCCGAATTAACTGAGGCTAGACTTCTTAGAATTCGACATTCTGCTGTATTTAAAAGGCCCCATTTTCCTACATCGATCAATTCCATACCATACACCAAGGAGGCAGGGATTTTTGCACGAAAAAACTTCAATAAAGGTGTAAAATGTCTTCTCCCAGTAGACCTGTAAAGGTAGTCCAAGCTTTACTCCTGAGTGGTGGCTTTAGAGATATTGTTTTCTATATGGGCTTTGTCCCTTAGGTTGTCACACACTACTTTTCCTAAAAAGGTATATGATTTTACAAGTTCCAATTTTTGGCTGCCTACAGACCATACAAAGCTTCCATATTTTGACTTCTGTCTCCCATGCATGTACATCATTTTCCTTTTTGATAGATTGATCTTTAGGTGGTGAGCCTCAGAGAATTTTTGGAGCGCCTGCAGAGGACTATTTAATCTCTTAGGGGTTAAATCAAAGATTATTATGTCGTCTGAATAGAGTAGACACAAAAACGATTTTCTCTCAATTGCTGGAGCGATGCCCTCACTTTGGGCTGGATAATCAGGGAGATCTGAAATATATAGGGAAAAGAGCAGGGGGGCACGTAAGCATCCTTGTTTTAATCCATTTGCGGTGGGGATGGCTTGCGAAAGGCCTCTATCTCCTCCTACTAAAACTCTACACGAGGTATCAGTATGGAGCACACAAACTAACTCCAAAAGTGTGCCCGGCATGCCCAAGTTTAAAAGCTTACTCCACACCAAAGGACGATCTACTTTGTCAAAGGCTGTGGAGAAGTCTAAAGCTGTATATACCATTCCTTGTCTAATTTTAACATATTTTTCATTTATTACCTGGAGGGCGGTCAAATTATCAATCGTTCCGTGTTTCACCCTAAACCCAGTTTGCTCCATAGGTAAAATATTATTGGCATCTGCTCAATTGATAATTTGGGTCAGGAGGCATTTAGCGAAGACTTTACTCACCGTGTGAAGAAGCGCAATCTGACGATAGTTTTGAAGAAGGTCACGGTCTCCTTTCTTAAGTAGTGGAACTATGGTACTTCCCTTCCAGGAAGGGGAAGCCATTTTTCTTTCAAAACAGTGTTTACAAGCAGGGCAAAGAATTTTACTCCACAGTGTACTATTTTGTTTTATGACAGTGATTGGTATTTCATCGGGCCCATTCCCGCTGAAGTACGCATTCTCCTGATCAACATTTCTATTTTTTTTTTTCAGGAGGCAATGCATACAATGTATAGTCTTCCTTTAACATGAGATACTTAATTGCGCCCTCATTTGCTGCAAAGAGTCCCTAAATAAAACTAACCCATTTGTGAGACAGGGAGTGACTGAGCTCTGGCTCCAAAACCCTCCATCACAAAAGACCAAAATGTCCTTATCTGACCTTTTGAAACTGCTTCCATAAGTTTTATCCAGATACTATCTTCCTACTCCTTTCTTAACCTAGCCTTTACCCGATTCATCCTCCTTTATAATAATAATGTTCTATAATATTTTTCCGAGGTATAGTTCAGATACTGTTCCCTGACTAGAGTATTTATTTAATAATTTAACAGAAGAAGGGATCGGGGTACCCCATTAAAACTTTTTCTTCAGTTCACATATCTTGCAGTTTCCACTACTTATTGTATAAGTGCATTAAAACTTTCTACTTCTTTTCCTGCCCAACCGGGCAGCTTTTCTAAAGTAGCCTCTAGGATGCCATTGAGGCCTAGAATAGCCCTGTTATCCCAATGGCATCTCCCTGTTTTCTTACCAAAGCTAACGGACTCACCATCTAATACCCAAGGGTCACGAGGAGACAAATTAAAATGTATAAGGAGAGTTAATAGCTTGTGATCACTAAAAAAGGAATCAGAATCCTTTAAGTCTCCCAGCAGGAAGAAATAAACACTTTCCACCAACATGTAGTCCAAAATTGACTCTCCCCTACATGTTTTACGTGTAAAAGCTGCTGGTGAATCAAAACCAAGCCTCCCATTTACTATAACACCATCGACCTTTTTCAATTCAACCGCTAACATTTTCCCTCTCTTATTAGTTGTTATTTTTTGGGGGGAAAAAGCTTGTCGGATCCACATGGATTCCTCCTTTTCTTTATTCCAAAACCTAACTAATGTAAAATTAGAAATCTTACAATTCAAGTCCCCTACCAAAATTATGTGTGGGGGAGATTCTTTATCATAGGCTTTTTTGATATAGGAGAAGACCTCACTTAAGAGAGCATCATGAGAGGCATCTGGCAAAATATACGCATTTATCAGCATCAACTGAGGTCTTCTCACATTTACAATAGAGTTAGATAAAATTACTACCAGAAATAAATTGCTAGGATCTTTATAGCAATCATATTTCCATTGGATCTTATTAGACAGTAGACAGGCCACCCCCCCACCCGTTTCCCTCCTGGAAAGTGTTGCTTTGCAATCTAAAGTGAGAAAGTCCTTACAACTCAAATCATCCAGGCACCAGGTCACCTGGAGACACAATACATTGGCATCTAAAGAACTCAAATAAAGCAACTTCTCCCTAATATTCTTTATTACTGCCGCATCCCAGGATATGATTTTTAACCAATTGCTAGTAGGATGGACGATGTGAGTGGTTACTGTTAGAAACACTTGACAATGCACCGGGTAACTAATTCCATTTGGGGCTCTCATCTTTAGAATTCAACTGAAGGGGAAGGGAGGAGAATTCTTTAATTGACACATGTCTACTATATTTATCTATGCTGATTTTTCTTTCCTTTGCATCAGATAGTGACCCCCCCCACTGACTGGTAGTAATTGAGTTGGCAAAAACCTATTATCCAAGGCGCTTCTTCAAAAATTGGGACAACATCAATCCCCCTACCTTGAAGATCTTCAGACCATTTCAAGACCAAATTTACAGTAATTTTGGTATTGAAAATCACCCTCGACTTATGACCAACTTCAGTGGTTAAAAGGGAGACTACATGTATGTCACTACCTTGAATAAGTCTCAGATTCTCGATCTCTGAGAAACATTTAAGCAGTGAGGTCATATTTAATATCAAATCTGCATCAAACAAAGGGATAACATCCAATCTACAGGTATCCACATTACGCCAGGCAGGCTCTACATCAACTAACTGTGAATAACCTTCCATTTTATCCGAATCGGTTAAAGGGGCAGCCTAAGGGTGGAATATAGTTAAAGGACCCCCTTTATTCTACTGTTTTAACTACTACAGGCCCCTCAACTGGATCATTAGCATAACTAGTTTTGGGAGCCGGTATGTTCAAGGGGGGTGTGATACAGAGGGAAGGGGCCTCATATGCAGCCATAGACTCCACTGTTAATTCTTCGTCCGGTAGGTTCACAAAGTCACTTTCTGGCTCAATATCTTGTGGAGCTGTTTGCAGAGGTTGGATAAAGGCCTCCATACTAGTTATAACCTCTATGTTTTCTCCAAAACTGATTCTCCTTTGCCTTTCTTTTTAAATTTCTGGATATTGATTTAGTCTTTTTCCCTCTCTTCTTTTCCTTCCTCCCTTTCTCCTTCAAATGAGAGGCCCCTAAAACGTAATCTTTTCCACAGCTTAGCTGGGATTTAAAAATAGGAAACACTTCCTGGTCTACCCTTCTAGGTAAGCCCTACAAGCTTTTTACTTTTGGAATGGTGTCTGAAGTAGCTTGTATGACTTCGGCTATAGGTTTAGGAGGCCTCTCTGACATAACAGCTTTATTAGCTAACTTTTTGCATTGAGGATTACCAGCCTGGGTACTAGGAATAGTTTGACTACCAGCGTCCACATCTACATATCCAAATCCATTCTCTGGTACCCCTTCCAATGCCACTTGCTCTACTTGCTCATTTGGACCTGTCTCACTATTCTGTTTACTTCTTAACATCTCTTTTAGTATTTGAGTTACTGTTTCAAAAACACTGTCAGAACCTCCCACACTTTTTTCTAGTAACTTTAAAATAAAGGATAATAATCATTCTAGGCATACTAACGAATCAGAGACTATTACCTCTTTCCTTAGGGGTTGGCTAGGTTGGATCTCACTTGTGTCTATCCAGGAGTAAGAGAGGTGTGATTGCAAGAAAGAGTTATTAGAAGGCGAACTGCTAAATACTTTCAATCCTACAGGGGCTATTGCAGCTGGGGTATCTACAATCTCTATGATCTTGCGAGTATCATGGGAGATGTATCTCCTACAGAGCTCCATACCCAATCAGGTAGGGTAAAATCCTTATTCTGGACATTCTCTACTAACCAAAGCCCAAGGGGCTCTTCAGTATTTACATGTGGCGTTCTGTGTGGGTTTCCATTTGCCATCTCTGAAGATGGCAAGAGAACACCTGAAAATATCAAAAGGGAAGGAGAGCTATTTAGACCCCTAGAGCACCGTACTGGATCCTTCTGGAATTCTGGTACTTCCTCCTCCACAGAATCAGCTCCAACAGTATGCAATTTAACCCCCCATCAGCAGTAGTGTCAATGTCAACATTGATATCATCATTCATAATCACATTAGCCCCCGATTCAAATCAGTCAATACATTTGTTTCTACTTGGGGATATTCTATCCTTTTCTCCTTCCCATTAGCTGAATATTTGGCTTTTTCCTTTCAGCAGCATGACAGGAGGCCTTTGTTCCAGAGGGGATTAGATTTGGTCTTTACACAGGCTCCTGCCAGGAAACAAACAACCAGATCTCAACTTTCCTTCTCTCATCCTTTGTATAAATCAGGCACAAAATCAGCTACATAAAGTACCAACCGCAGGTATACTTTATGCAATCTTATTCCGAGTCCCTTTAATATCAGGATGAGGCAGCTGGGGACACCCAACAATAAACTGTTAGCCAAATATAGGGCATGCAGCATGCGACTGAGGAAAGAGTGTGGCATACAACCCCACCCAGAAAGGAGCAAGCCACTCCAGCCTAACGGCAGTGGCTTCTATGCCTACTGGGAGCTGACTGTGGCCCTAGAGCCTCGCACACACCCACCCTCCTGGTCCGATGTTGCTTGCCCCTCTGTGCACCAAGAACACACTCCACTTAGTTCTTGCCCTCCTTCAAGATACTGCTGATTGTACTTAGAGCCACACCAACCACACTGTTTAAAAGGGATACTCCTCGAGTCCTGGATAAATATAAGTGACACTCCTCTGCTTCTTGGTGGTCTCTAAACAGCAACTACAATTATTTAGTAGGGAGCAAGGCATCATTTAGCACTTTTTTGGATCTTCTGCAAGCCATCAGGCATTGGGCCCACTCCTCTCTCCTCACACCAAGGGGACAAGCTGGGGCCTAGAGGGCTCCCGAAAGTAAGATACCCCCCCTACTGCTGGCCTCTCTGTTCTGTCGGACTGAGGCCGCTGGAAAAAATTCCCCTAAGTGAAGCCACCTTCTCACCTCTGTGGGGCCTGTGAGTGAGGGTTCTGTGGGGCCATAGCCGTAGCTCTGTTTCCACTGCAGTCTCTACAGCCCACCCCACAAGGGACGTCTCTGCCTTTTCTGCCACTAAGATTGACTCCTTGCTAACAGCGCGACTCCTCCAGGAACCAGGACGGCACCCTCATCGAGGCGAGGCTGAAGGGTGTCCAAAGGAGCAGAGCATCCGGAACCAGCTGGTTTTCCAGTGGGCTGAGTTCAGCGGGGCCCTGCAGCTGCGGGTTACGGTCAGTGGAATCATTGTGGCCCTACAGCAACAGCAGTGGCTGCTGTTTGCTCACGTTGTATCGATGTCAGAGTCAGCGTCCTGCATCCTGCATCCTGCATCCAAACAAGTCGGAGCAATTCGCTGCGAATCAAAGTCAAACATGCAATCATTTGCATTTGTACAAAACAAAACTTGTGTGGAGCTTACCATCTTGTTGGGGTTCGAAATCAGAATGAGTGTCAGACCACATTTCCGATGGAATACAGACTCCAAGAGTACCACGTTGTGCATTTCAGGCTCTTAAATGCTTCAGCTGCATTCCAATATTTCATAAATGTTATGAGTGTTATGATTAGTTATTGATATTTGTTTGTAGTTTATAATATACAGATCTTATTGTGGGGTTCACCCATCATCTTCAGAAGCATATAAGCATGTAGGAGCTGCATTGTTAGCTTTGAGGCAGAACCACTTATATGACATATTGGAAAAGTGGGTTTTTCATGGCCATTCTCTAAAATTCCTTTGCTTTATAATTTCACCTTCTAGAATAAGTATGGGTCCAAAAACCATTCCAACAATTGAACATTGGATGGCACCCACATCAATAATAGAAATCCAGAGTTTTAAAAACGATTTATTGATAACCTCTGTTCTCCTGTGGGCCCAATCATGAAACTATTGAGAAAAGGAATTCCTTTGGTAGGAATTCCATTGATCTGATGAATTCTAACAGTCTTTCTGTGAAATGAAGCTGAAGTGCATATCTGCACCTATTTTAAAACATCTTGACCCCATCTCAGTTGTTTCTGGTGGCAGCAGGTGCATCACAAGGGGCTATGTGTGGGGGGGATCCAGAATCAGGCCACATAAAACCCAGTGATATATTTTGTTTCTGCAGGTTAACTCCTACAGAAAGCAATCGTGCTGTGGCAGAACATGAACCTTTGGCCATTACAGTGCCTTTTGATTAATGACAGCAGTATCTTCTTGGAGCAGGCCATGGTACTTCATTCCTCACAGATCATAAGAACATTCAGTCCTTGAAAATTGGCAAGTCCATTATCAGCCAGGCACCTACAGTGGCCCCAATTCTTTAGCAATAACGGTTTTCTGATTCAATATCATTCTGGAGTTATTCTATCTATGGCTATATAGCCCAAGTGACTAAAATCCACTCAGAGTCACCTTTGGTAATAACTACAGAAAATATTATTGGTTCGACCACAGAAGAATTCCTACATCACATATTGGATGAATATAAGAAAACAGACACACAGCATTGGCTGTTTACAAAAAGAGACATATATTGATGGCCCCTAGTATAAAAAAAAAGTTCTTAAACAATGTGATGTACTGGTGTCATTCAACTCCCTTGGCAGGACTGCCCGGGTAAAAGAAAATCATGCACCTCATATACCAAGATTTTTATGCCTGTCAATGACATCTGAAATAAAATATTATGTCTCAACTTATGTAATGTATGCTTAATGGAAAATCTCTAATGAAGCCCAAACAAGATGACTTCAACTAATACCTGCTCCACCAAAGTCATGGCTTACAGTGCCAATAGATTCCGTGGTTGAGTTATGACCGTCATAAGAAGGGTGACAGAGTTCTTACTCACAGTGGATCATCTGACGAAAACTGCACATTTTGTCCTTTGAAGACATTACTTAACGCACATACATCCTCAACAGTGTTCCTACAAGACACAGTTCTTTCCACCGGGGCTCATCTGCATTAGTCACTGATAGAGGCACACAATTTGTATTGTGAGTTTGGTGAGCACTGTGCACTTGTTGGACCATGATGCAAGACTATCCTCCTGTCAACACTCACAGGCTGCTGGATAAACCAAAAGGGTATATCAGATTTTGGATCAATGCCTGTGTTGCAACTTTTAAAAGACCCAAAGGATTTGACATTGATTCTGTGGTTGGCTGAATTCTCAGCAATTACACCCCTTATTCATTTTATAGTTTTCCCTCCTTTTATTGTTCATTTGGTCTCATCCATGAATGGCCCTTGTCGATACTGGAGTAATAACCGCTGTGCGTGAAGTACAGGTTTAGAAAACAGACTCCAGTCTGAAGCAAGCTCAGATTAATTTGACTGAAGACAAGCAATCTTCTAAACAACATTCAGAAGCTCAGCAACACCCAACACCCTAGTTTCACAAAGGAGATAAATTATTGTTGTCATTCAAAAACATTTGTTTCAAGGGAAAATCAAAGCTTCAGCCAGTACCCAGCAGCGTGAGTCATTAGACCTGAAGCTCTACAGGTTGCTTTGCCAAAGATCTTTCAGATACACTTGTAGTTTCACATATTTTTTATAAAATAAGTATGAAATGGAGCACGATTAATGTCTTCTCTACTGCATATAATAATCAGTGTAAACTCTGATTTTGATGGAAAGCTATCCTCAATTACTAAACAAATGTGAAGGAAACTAATGTTTTGGATAGACTGAAATATTATGGCCCAGAGAACAGATCATGAACAGTCCACCAATATCATTATCATTACCCCGCAAAAAGTAAAGATGGTTGGGAGTTCTTGGGAGTAATATGCTGTCAAACCCCAGTCCCTACAATCATTGCTTCAACACTTGCAGACAGTCCCCCCACGTTCATATGGTCTACTGGGTCCTGCTCTGACCAGAATGTTGCCCCTTACCTTGTCTTCAGTGTGTCCTTGAGTCTGTGGAGCTTGGGATTTGTTTGGTAGTTCTAGTGAGGTTGTGCTCATGGTGGTTCTAGTTCTGCTGGAGATGTATTATTACATGGTCTGCTGCTTCAGGTCCTTATGGTGGTCAGATGTCACCCTCACCTGAACTACTGAATCATCCTGTTATGGGATCGCCTTTAGGAGTAGAAGCAAAAAGCACATAAACACTCAGGTAACAGGTTGTGCTTTCTGCTAGGAGACGCCTTGCAGTTTACTTACCTTGGGTATAAAGCTTTTTCTTGCTTTCAATAGAGAATTGTAGATGCTCTTCTGCCACACTTGCAAAATCACCAGAAAAGAAAAAACACCTGATTTAATAGTTTTTGCTAGTCTGACGTCTTATCTCTGCATTAATAAAAGCACAGCACTGTGTACATACTTTGATATCTTGTAAGTAATAGCAAGCAGAGAGAAATGTTTTAAAACCCAAATGTTTGATATTGTCAGATGTTGAACTGAAGGATGGTGTATCTAACTGTTTTCATAGTTCTGTTGCATACTAAATTATTACAAAATAGTTTGAGAGGTGAATCTTGAGGAAAACTATACAATGTTTAGAATCCATTTGCCAGAAAAAAATTAATATGAGTTCTAATGCCCACAGGTGCCTAGAGAAATACAAAAAACAGAAGAAGACATTTAAAGTAGAAAGACAGAAATAGAAGACGGCCTTTAACAGTAGCAGAAGATTTTCAGAGATTCTCAAAAGTGACTGGTACAAACAAAAAGACAAGTAAAAACAAAAAGCATACACAGTAAAAAGAATGTTAAAGAATGTGAACCCGTGTGTTTTTGATTTATGTCTTGGTCTGGATTCCAACTCAGTGACAGATTTGAGATTATCAGATTGGAGGTAAAATCCAAAACTTGACGCCATGGTTCGGACATCTCTCCATAGACCAGTTACCCTTTTCCTCAATCTCTCATTCCACTCCTTTTTCCCTGCTTTGTGCTGCAATAAGGCGTTTCCACTTTTGGGCATCCTTGGGTCATATGTGTTCTGGCAGATAGGAAGCAATAGGACTGGAAATCTTCTGAAATTTCCCAATTCTGAGGGTCACTAGGATTAGCACGTGGCTTTTAGAGCCTAATAGAAATCTCTGTTTAACAGATCCAGTGCCAGTCACTGCAAATTTTTGAATGAGCGTCTCCAAGGGAAGAGGTGTGGCGCAGCAGCCAGGGCGACTGACTCCGGATCCTGGGGCTCACGGTTCGATCCCCGGCGCTGGCAGCAGTTCAGCCCAGCACCATGTGACTCTGGGCAATAGCTCGCTTAATCATCCCGACGACCCCCAGTGCTGGGACACCTCTCCGGAGGTAGCTGTGCGCTTTACAAATACTGGACATTTACATTATGATTTAAGTGTTTAAATCGAATAAAGCTACTTTGACTTGAATTGAATTGAATGAGCATCTCCAAGTATTTTTGTCAATAAACTATTTTATAGACTCTACTCAGGATATCAGCTCATCTTTGTTAAGGGACTAGTCCACCATCATCTGCTCTGGTGTGAGTGTTGACAATTCTGCTGAATAAAAGGCTTACAAATATTTATAGAATACTGAATTAATTTCTGTTTTTGTGCATGCTAATTTTGATCTTCAATAAGGAGAATTAGTTATCTCTGAGTTTCTCACTCAAACAACCATGCCAGCATCTGGTCCCCTTCTCTGTGTAGACTTTTTCTGTAGAACATTTATGAGAGTTTATCTAAGACTGTGTGTAGGTTGCCATGTCTAAGCTTACACTCTAGGAGTCTGTTCTTCCCCTGGTTTATGTGCTACTTTCACTTCTAGCTCAGCTACTAACTCCTTTGATGTCAGTTTTCATTTGCTGCATCATTCTTTGGGTCTTCCCAATACATGTAATCCTCAGAACGACCTTTATTGGATTCCACTCTTCCTTTCGTATTATTTTGAAAGTACTTGTTTCAAACTTTGCCTATCTCAGTTCGGTATGTAGCCTCCAGCACAGGCTACTGACATCCACCTATGTACACAGGAGGCCATGTGAAGAATGATTAGATAGTAGTCTCCCTCAATACAATTAGTCTGTACATCTATTTATAATGGCTCAACAAACAAAAACATAGTTAATCCTTCTGTAAAAATTGTGTGGGTTCTGAAAAAAATGAGCACATCTTGTCACAGGATGAGGATGTTCCTGGTACTTATCTATAAGATCGAATCAGTTAATTATATCCATCAGTTATGTAGTGAGGCTAGGTTTTTGTCTCCAGTCTCCGTAGCAATCTATCTAGCACACCAGAATACACACAATTGAACTCTTCGGATACAATCTTCTGGACATCCAATCATGGTGTGACTATTTCTAATAATGTCAGAAAAAGTCTCAAATCCAAATGTTGGGTGTGTGTATATTAAGCAGGCACCTCTTGTCCACCCAGGGTGCCAAGTGCCACAACATTTCTCCTGGACAGGATCCCGAACCACCAGAATCTTCCTGAAGGGGACACTTTGATGAACCCATATAGTAACTCTGGATCACTGACAGTTTTTCGGAAACAAAAATATCACTTGGACAGAATATTGTGTCAAAAATATCAAAGACCAAAATATCGAGAAGGTAAGTGCAAATAGGTAAGTATAGATTTACTATTCTTAACTCCACATATACGTACCTTAAAGATATATTTATTCTAAATATCGCTACTCCTCTAGAATAAAAAGAAGAGCTATATTAAATGCCCTTGTATCACAGGTTAATTCACCTTGCTCATAGTGGCTCAAATGTGTCCCTTGGATGAAGGCAATGTCCGCACTCCGTGTTATAAGGTTTTAAGAATATGTGCACTCTGAATTAGTTTTGCAGTTATTCAACCCACTCACATTATAGGTCATAAATTTACCAACCCACCATAATTTCAGGAAAACAAAGATTCATTCTAAAGCACACAACTTATCATATATCTCTGTTCTGCCATCACAGAACCCACACTTGATAATCGCTGCCAGCAACAAAAATCTCCATTATATAAACCCTCTCTCATCTCTGGAGCCGGTACTGACTTTTTAAGTTAATTAAAAGAAAATGGGAGATCCTGTAGATCCAGGTGATACAAACAAACAACATCCTACCTTAAGTTTCCATCCCCTTATAGTAACTACTCCCAATCTGATCATTTCTAATGATTTAGTGCGGCTAACTAACCAAAACAAGAAACAAAGACAGGGTAGTGGTGTCTGGCATCTCTGATAGCTCATTCCTGACCAGAAGATCCCAAAGTGCACTGGACTACGAGTCTGGTCTTATTACTATACTGAAACTCAGCACATCTCCCATCATATACGCTACCAGCATGCACCTGGCAATCGTTCAAATTGTCAATTTTCTAGAGACTGCACTCCATAATAATTTACCATCACTCACTATGCTGGAGACTTGATATTTGTAGCTAACTCCTCACCACTGCTGGAATTTTCCATTCACCTACCCATCGCAAGCTGTCTCCAGAAACGTGAAACATTGTGTATGCCTATCTTTGAGCACCTTGAGCTTGGAAGGGATAACATGTATTTTAAAGCCAATTTGAATACTGTCCTCTTGTGTGCTTCAAAAGTTCACGGCTGGACTGGTGGAGCTGTATATAATTCAGTAATATTTATATATGTAGTCTTTCAAATTGTGAAGTCTCTTGCACTGTGTGAGGTTACATCGTGATTACGAATATTTAGAAAGTGCGTAATAATTGCTTGAGGTGGGACCAGCAGATTTGAATGTGTGCTCTAGCTCTGAAAACATTTAATGGAGAGGAGCATAATTAAACATTTGAAGTTCAGCACTTCCTGCTGACATTTTTGAAGTAATATTTAGACAGAAGGGCCTTGTCCCCCTCTGGGAATCATAGAAAATTGAAGTTACTTCTTCGGAACTTCAATTCAGCATCTTCTACTTTTGCTTCAAGGTGTTGGAAGTTCACTTGAAATCTAAGGATAGTTGTTCTCATTTCCGATAGTGGAGGATTTTATTTGCATGAGTGGGTCGGTCCGGTTTATCTTTAACCATGATGGCTACATCATATGTTTAGCCTTGAATTATTCTCTTTCAGACAACAATGTTGAAGCTGTAATAAACATGCAAGCTGTCACCCAGCCGGAGTTCACCACACTCCCACACAACATGCTGCAGTTGTCTGATGATAAATTGGGCTTCTCAATTATGTGTTGTGACAGCTTCCTTCTAAACGAATTCTCAGAAGTCAGACTCCAATCTTGATCAGGAGCTAATAGACCACTGTGTACTCCATTTCCACTGTGATTATTGAATTTTGCCAGTGCAGCTCCGCATGACTGCAGCCTCAGATGACTGTCATGGCAACATATCATTTCATCTGATGTTATATTATCAGCACAGTGGCCCAGAAAGTAGAGGAGTGTTCTAGTCAGGGTCACCAGAGTGAGGCAGAGACCAGGTGATAATCCAGTATCTTTCGGTATTGCCTGACCATCCACCTCATCGTGTCAGGTGCACTTAGAAAGTGATCAAAATCCACTCACACAATTGGGTGAGCGGGCCTCCCAGGTGCAAATATCTGGTAGGCCTGCATCTTTAGTGGGCTATTTTAGGGCTCTCTGTGACATCACCCCAACCCCTTTTCATTATTGCCTATCACTGTAATCTCTTATGAAGAAAGGAGCCCTTCCAGATCAAGAGCAACCCTCAAGAACCCCCCTGCAGTGTCCCAGACCAGTCCACTATTCTCTCTTCCTCTGTCACTAGATTGTCAAGTCACATCTACCCCTGTCATGCATCCCAAGGAGATTAGTTTCAGGAGAATCTATCCTAAGTACTTCTGCCTGCTGACCATCTTGGCCTGCTCATCTTCTCTGTGTCAGCAGTCACCATCAGCCCGACAGTGGGGGGCACACTCAGCACTTAGTTGTCACAACCAGGACATCTCAACAACAACACGCTCTCACCTTTAGCAGAGGATCATCTTCATACCCAATACCACATTTCAGCTCATAATCAATGAGGGAGGGGACTTTGCACTTCACTACTTCATCTTCTGTAGACTACTGCCCATTAAATATATATTTGCTTCCTCCACATCAGCAAGCAGCAGCAATAAGCAAAGTATACAGACAGGATTTCTGTCAGGAAATACAAGTACATGAGGAGCAGCTGAGGTTCACCTGTTGCTGGACATCATGCTGACCACACCTTCCTTTAACAAGCTAAATATGAATACAAATTATCAATAGAATGTTCTTTAACATACTATCCCTATGGTGTTAAAAATTCAATCACTTGATTCTTCTTTCAATTGTATACTTCTGACACACATTGGAGGGTTCTCTGTTACAACCAAACTCTAAGTTAGCTGGAGGTCTGTTGACATATTTTATAACTTACTGGAGACCAATCTCGATTGGGGCCCTAGGTATGCACATTTTTTATCATATCATATTCGGTCACTCCCACTAAGACTCTAATACACCTTTAACAATTCGGAAATCAATATAAGTTCTGATTGTCTTTCTTATGTAAAACTGCACTGTCAGACTCAAGTCATCACTAAACTGTAGATACAAATGATTTTACAAGAAAGGTATGGGGCCCGACAGTACCATCCATCTAACAGGACTGAATATGTTCAATCCTGCTTGGTGCTGATAGCGAAGATTGAGGAAGGGAGTTAGGGATATGAGAGCAGACACACAAGAGATGTTGTTGGTTTGTAGTCACACAGCATGTCTCGTCAGATTGAAGTTCGCTTGGATTTTCAGCAGTCTGTCACGAGTGACAGCGTTTTTATTCTAAACAGAACAAAAGATTGCTGTTACGCTCTCCTCTTACTTCAGCTTAAAATAAATTCAGTTTTTGATTTAGCAGGTTTTTGCATGAATAGCAACATTATACACAAAATGAGATGTAGACAAGATGTATTCTAGCTTCTGATGCACAATGGCAAACATTCTGTCAGTGGCCCAATCCCTATATTTTACTAGAACTAATACTTGTCTTGTTCCTACATCCTATAGAAGTTAATAATGCACCACAACTTGAGGCACTGATCAGAAAAAAAGGTTAGCATAGGATCTTCAATAAAATGTTACTATTCTTATCTATCTCTAACCTGAGGCCTCTGAGAACAGCACAAGAAGAAGTTGAATAATTCCAAGGATGCAAGGAGAGTATCTGAGGTGACGCTGCAGAAGTAATTTCAGACTAGTACATAAATAGGGCAACCCACTAGTCCCCAAGGAACTGGGTATAATCAATAACAAAATACAAATGTTCCTTGAGGAATCATTTAACTATACCTTGATATTTCAAATCGTCACCTATGAGAACAAAATAATCGACAATCAGGGAATTTCTCATAAATTAATGTTTTTTATATTTGATTCAATCAATTTTATCAAAAAATAGCAAGAAATACATTTATTATATTGTGTACGGCAACAAATTTACTACTGACTCAATATATATATAATACACAGTAGTAACCAACACCTTTTGTTTTGAACAAACGTATGGACAGTACATAAAATCAACCATACATTGGAATCAATTAGTTGTTTACATTAATTTCATTATGCATCAGCAAACATAAATGAAAACAAAAAGGTGTAGTAGTGTCGACGTTTCGGTCTCATTAACGGTCTATAAGATCCACAAGACCATCTTCAGGACGATAACGTTGCACCATGAATTTGATGAAAAACCAGATATCTCTCGGTGATTCTTGAACCTTTAACACAAAATGTCTCCAAATAGGGCAGCCGTACATGTGAATCCGCGGTTTTGGCTTATTAAAGACCCGGAATTAATCCGTTCTCCACTCGGTCTGTTAGTCGAGTGGAGAACGGATTAATTCCGGGTGCAACGTTATCGTCCTGAAGATGGTCTTGTGGATCTTATAGACCGTTAATGAGACCGAAACGTCTACGCTACTACACCTTTTTGTTTTCATTTATGTTTGCTGATGCATAATGAAATTAATGTAAACAACTAATTGATTCCAATGTATGGTTGATTTTATGTACTGTCCATACGTTTGTTCAAAACAAAAGGTTTTGGTTACTACTGTGTATTATATATATATTGAGTCAGTAGTAAATTTGTTGCCGTACACGATATAATAAATGTATTTCTTGCTAATTTTTGATAAAATTGATTGAATCATATATATAAAAAACATTAATTTATGAGAAATTCCCTGATTGTCGATTATTTTGTTCACATAGGTGACGATTTGAAATATCAAGTTGAAGTAATTTCAGAAGCACCCAAAACAGAAACATCTAGGACGATGTTCTTGATGTCTGATTTGAAGAAACTCTTTACTGGAGGGCCAGAAACACAGGTGAAACACTGAGTCCAAAAGCACAAGTGATGAGAAGAGGCCAAATAAGGCCAAGCACCAGGCCATGCACTGGTTCTGGCTTTTTTAGACTTAAAATCCTCGAATTCTGTTGTAATCTGACCATCAGAAGGAACATCTGTCACTGCTTTTGAGGTTTCTGCATGGGGACAGGTTCCACTATTCTGGTTATGTAAGGGGGTAATAACTGGGCAGCACACAATGACAGTCACAATCATGCTACCGAGGATGACATACTAAGTGTCAGTGACCAAATCCGTCTAGGTGCTGTAATTTCCACAGAAATTGTACATATCAATTAAGGGTTACAAAGGTTTCGAATCCCAGGAACATATTATAAAGCAGATATGAGAATGTCTTTGTTCCATCAGGAAAATGGGTTTATTATAATGTGCCAAAAGGAAATTCTGTACAAAATAAGACACTTCAGGCATTGTGACTGGCTGTTCAAAACAGTTTGCAAACAACTTAGATTTTTTTATTCCTACTTTCTTATGATATTTTTCATGATTTTCTTGCCTGGAGAGGATATGGCTTGACATTTCAGGCTGAATAGTTCATTTTGAAGCTGAACCAAGGCTAAAATGCATACTGCTGGTCTCTCTGAAGTGGCACAGTAGATGAAATGGAAAGGACTTAATGCAGGCCTGAGTGATAGCGAGTGGCTAAGATTAATTCAAGCATTCATTCACAAACTGTGGGCCTGATTCACAAAGGTAAAGTTAGACCAAAAGTATAACTTGGACCAAATGTCTAACTTTACTACTTTTCAGTATTCGCAAAGGGACTTAGGAGCAGTATCTTTACACTTGTGTAGGTTCTGCACTGGGGATGGAGGTTCCACACTCGGGGTGGAGCCTCCATACTCGGGCAGAACAGTGTAATTCCATACACCTGCAGACAATTAATACCACCTCCAACCCATGCACTGCTCATCACTTAAAAGCAGCACAAATCCAAGGCTCAGTTTTTTCCAAACACATTCTTCTACCTGACTGCTCTCTGCCTTGCCATGTCTTTCCGTGTCTTCCCCATCACCCTGCCAGCATGTTGACTGTCAGGAGGAAGAAAAATTTCACAGAGGGGGAGACCCAAATGATTGTGAAGTTTTTAGTGGAAAACCACAGAAAGCTCTGTGGCCTAATTCCACACCTCACCAGTGCAACATAGAAGGCAGCCCTATGTCAGCAGTTGGCTGATGCAGTCACTGCATTGGGGAAGGATGGCCGGAACATCACTGAAATTACAAAGAAGTGGCAGGATGAGAGAAGTCGGGTGAAGGAGAAGTTCACCAGGATAGAGGTGGCCAGAGGTCTCTCTGGTAGACAAACTGGAGCCCGTTTCTATCTCACACCACTTGAGTAGGACATCCTCTCCACCATGCACCCCTACCTGCTACATGGGCTGCCTGTGACTGACAACCTTATTGTGGTGTCAGGTTAGATGTGATGGTTAAACAATAACTGTATTTGAAAAATGAATATTATGAAGTGCAATTGTGACTATAGAAGTCACTGCAAGCTTATGCAAATAATCATGGTGAAATCTACTCTCATGTGTTTCATTTTGTCTATCACACTACAAGTCCCAAAATCCTGAGTTCTGCAAATTTTCACTTCCAGTTCTTTCTTCAGAAACAGTTGACCATCTCTGCTGGTAATTTCAATGAAGTTCTGTAACTGGCACATGAAACTGTGCATTAATTTGTAAACATCATATTTGTATTGTAAATGTAATTAAGTAGGTACGTTAAACGTTGTACACAATCATCATTTTTTGTATTTGTCTATTAATTTCTTCCTTTGATTTCTACATACAGCCGGAGTAAATCCACCCACTGGGGCAGAGGTTTCTGCACTTGCAGGAAGTCAGCATCATAGGGCAGGTCAATCACTACCACCTGCACAAACTTGTACACACTTATGCCCACAGGAAGTGGGTTCTATGTACTACATTATTATTAGAAAACCTATAGATTTTTTTTTAAACTCCATCATTTGTTTCACACCTGTAATCTTAAACAATATAACTTGGTTTTAACATGTGTCAAATAGAATGATAATGAAATTATACTCATATCGTTCTAGGACTTGTGACGTTGGCCAGGACAATGCATGAAACAGTGACCTCTGCTCCACATACGGGTGTCACCAATGGTCAGGCACTACACAGTGGGCGTATGTAAGACCCTGGTAAGGGCACTTACATATAACTTCAGATAATACTCATAGTCTAATATATAAATCTCCTCCCCACAGCCACTCGCATGCCAACAGTCCCCGTGCTGTTGGACCTGATAGTCATATCAGGGGGTTTCCCATGCAGAGGGGGTGGCAGATGCTCATGTTGACCAGTGGGAGGAAGAATTTTTCCAAAAGCCGTCTGAGGCAGGACATTTGTGCAATAGGCACTACACTGCCTAACATTTCAGACTCACTACAAGTAATGCCTCAGATGATTGATAGGGAGACAAGTGCTTTGGACAGTATTGTGAAATGTTGCCAAGACGTGTTGGGAATGCACCATGACCAAATATCATTGTATAGGGAAGAGAGTGCAGGACACCATGCCTTGGCCATGAAGATGATGAAGGGCATGTTCCTTCAAGGTCAACACAAGGAGGGGACCAAGCACGTCAACATGCACCACACCCCACCCATCCACATGTACCACCGCCTGAACAGGTACCCCCACCTACACAGGCACCACCCCAAATATACAGGCACTAGCCCAACTGTACAGGCACCCCCACCAACTACACAGGCACCCCCCAACTGTACAGGCACCCTCACCAACTGAAGAGGCACCCCCACCAATTGTAGAGGCAACCCCACCAACTCTACAGGCCCTACTCTCAACATCTGAGCAAACCATCCCACCTGCACAAGCAGATGCCACACACCCACCGACACATCACACCAACCCAGAATGCGTGCTTACTCACAGAGATCCTCACCACCACATTTGCCTAGTCGTAAGAGATATCCCAGCGACTACTGCAAATATGTATTCACTTTAATGACATGTAAATAAATGTAATAATGTGCACCAATCAAAACTTCTATCCTAAGTTGATTTATCTTGGAGAGTGTTAGGCAACATCATGAAAAACACATCAGGAAGCATCAGGAAAACAAAGGTTAAATAAAATTAAGTCCCTAGTCAAAATGTTGTCCTAACATAAGAAAAAAATGGTCACTATAAAAAACAATGTCCTCCCTACATGCTACATGTAATTTTACTACAAGTGCCCAGGCTTGGGGACACACAGTCACTGGCCATCCTTACTGTCGTCTTTGACGACAATGTTGAGATCCTCACTCATTGTGGCTGGCCGATGCAGGATCAGACACCTCAAGGGTGGATAATACATGAGGTGTAGCATGGGAAACAGAGTAGGAAGATACACCTTGGGATACAACAGTGGTCTGGGTGGGTCTTTGGGACAAAACATAGAATATTGCTGCAACCAAGGAAGTGATAGAGGCATTGATGTTCTCCAAAAGCCTGGACTGTGACTCTCTGAACAAAAGGATCTCATCTGTAATCTCCTATAAGCCGGAGAGAACACAGTCTGCCCCATCACTCCCCAGGGTGCAGACAGAGGAAAAAACACACATGGAATGGTTTGGGTCACACATGAGGGGCATGGAGTGTTGGGGCAAATGTCTCTCTTGGCTCTTCTTGGCATGCACTTGGAGGGGGAGCAGTGGCAGGGGTTGCAGTAGGAGACCCCGATGGAATGGGGGCCTCAGGCATTAGGATGGGGTCGGTGGCCGGCCCAAATGGTGGTGGGGTGTGCTCAGAGGACACCAGCTCCATTTCCAGTTTTTTGTGGGCCAGGGGGAGACCCACATTTATTATCCCCCTGGCTGGTGGTGTTCCTCTCAATGTCCCCTCCTTCAGCCACCTCAGCCTCCATCCGGGCAGTTGAAGTAGATGGTAATGTCTCTGTCAGGGTAGGTGCACTACACCTACTTGTTTTGTCTCCCTCCTCCTCCTTGCTGGTGGTATCCAGAGGACGTTTTACTGACGAGCCAAGGATGCCCTGGTCTGTCTCTGGTCCTGTCCAGATAGTCCTTGGCCAGCCCAGTCCACTGAAAATGAAAAAGAACAATTATGTAGGTGGTGTACAATTTTTAATAAAAGTAGAGACAACATAAAGGAAGTGCTAACGTTGTAGTTTCTTAATCCTACTAAACAATACTTTGTGGTTTGAATAAAAAAGTAGGTGTGAAGTCACTGTAATGTCAAGAAATTAATAGAAAAAAATTACTTAATTTTGGTCAGTATAATCTTCAGTATTTACCAACCTCACCTTCAGCTTTAGTGTAATGTGAGGTTCCTAATATGTTCAGATAGCAATCTTCCAATGTTATTTTACAAGTAGAAAGAGTACACAGTTAAGATGGAGATTACCACTCCTTAAAGTGGATCCAGGTTTATCCTTTTATGTATGGAGTTCTCAGCCCCGAATGCGCAGTCTCAAACGTTTTATACTTACTATCAACTGTCATTTGTTGTGTAACATAGCGAGAAAAATAACATACATGTTAAGTTTTCTGTACCTATGCAAATCAAGACCTTGGAGATAACTTTTGCAAAGATGTGCTCAAAAACATTTTTTATCTTCCTAGGAAGCATCAGACACTGTACATGGTGAGACTGTTTTGTTTGTGCTGTACACTGCGAATCATACGTGCTTACTATTTACAGCTACACATACATTGGAAATGACATACATGTCAATGTTGAGGATAAGTGTGCATTTAGTACACATTAGATAGGTATTTATCATTTCGAGTGAGACATGTGACACAATGTCAGCCTTTATTTTATTTTACAACACATTTTAGCAGTTATGACAAAAAACACACAGAAAAAGCATGCATGATACAGCATACAACACACAAACACTAACATACCAACAATGGACTTTGTCAAGTCCATACATTAACCATAGCATACAACAGTTATAGGGTCCTTAGCTCACTAGTCATGTTTACGAAAGTACATGTTATTATAAAAATGCAATTGTAATGCAAATCTACCCATTTATGTTCGGAAACCGCTAAGTCCCAGAATTCCTTCAGAAAACAGCATTCAAATACCTCTATTGATGCATAGACCTTATACGTTTTGCAGCCATTACTCAGATAAAGTGAAAGATGACAAACAACACATGATGGTACATCTTACTCACCACTCACATCATACTTCAAGACACATAATGCAGTTTGGCTGCTCAAAGTCCTCCAGCTGAGCATGGAGGGTCGACCAGGCTGTCTTCAGGACCATCAAGTATAGTTGGCTCATGCAGGGCCATTGTGAATGTAGCTGGTAGGACACACCCATGATCTCCTGGGCCTTGATGTGGGCCAGCATCGCAGGTCCTCCCAGTGCTTGTGGCACATCTTGCCCTGCCGCTGGTACACACCGGCTGCACTGCAGAGAATAGTGATATCACATCAGATTTGCATACGCACTGTATTATCCAACTGGCTATTTCAGCCCCCATAATGCTGAGGGTTCTCATCAAGCACCCCCTCAGTAAGGATGTCCAATTCAGACTCACTGAAGGGGGATGCCTTGCCATCAAGTCCATGTTAGAGGTATGATAGATGAAAGGGCAGCAGGATGGTGGAGGATGTTGCACAGAGGTGAGGATGACAGAGAATGAACACGAAAGGGCTGCCTTCAACTTCCTGTATGTAATTTCCTATATGTCACTTCCTGCGTATTTTCATTGGCTTCCGGCCTGATCACAAAGTATCTGCACTGAGTATGAAATTTCCGCCCTACCCAGCCAGAAATAAGTGACAATACACAAGAAGTGGCATACAGGAAACTACATACAGGATCTGTAAGTTCATCATTTACATCTCAAACAAATGGCATTCACTTTTTGTAAATTATTTATCATGCTCCACAAAACAGGTACATGTAATAATAGATGCACATTAGTCTTTATTAGTGTGTGTGCTGCTTTTGGCATCACACACACAAATCCAATCAACCTTTTACTTTTTAGTTGGCCTCATGAAGGAGTCCCTTTCTGAGCAGAGACACTCCATCTCATTACATAGGTACACTTTCCTCATGCTGTATGTAGGACAGACATATAGCTACACTGCCACATGAGTAGCTGCGTACACAGATACAATATATATTTCCCTATCTGTACATACATGTTTTAGAGTTTCGATCACTAAACACAACTCTGCAGAAATACTTATGATAATGTATTTAGTTCTGTCTTAGTTCATCACATATGCAACTTGGAGATTAAATGAGTGTGTAATAAGGCAACATAGTATAATGCTACCCATCATGATACAATTTTGGTAAACAGTAGATCATGCCCACTAAGTGTTTAAACATTCCTAGCCCCACTAGGTCTGCACCACTGACTACTGTGTCTCTAATGCTAACATTAAGTTCAAAATTAAATTAACAGTATGTAGTTTGTTACATTTTGATCATTAGTTGTCCCTAAAAGGTACAGTGAGTAAACCAATAAATTATCATCACTGCCTGCCACCCCCATGTAACATGTTAGTAAGGGCCATTATAAATGGTATAGTGTGCCACACAACATGGCACATATAAGTCATGATTGTTTGTAGTATGTGTAAGCCAAAATTTAAAAGATTAAAAGTTGCTGTTTACATACATTAAGTATGGCTTACAGAGTTGTTTTGGGATGGAATTTATGGGCAGAGTGCTAAATGTCCATCAATCATCATTGATAACACACGGTGAAACCACATAAAGGACGTAACACAACTGGTGGTTCAAGAGAAAAAAGTGTCAGCCAACTGGGTACGCACATGCATATCCTGCCCTCTGATGAGGACAACACCCCAGTTCCCTGAATTCAGACCTTGGTGAGGGTTCAGAGGTGTTTGTAAGCCTTGATGGACTGCAATGTTGTGCAAGACACAACAGGCTACTATTATCTTGCACACAAATTCAGGGGTGTACAGCAGCATGCCCCGCTGTACGGTCAAGACATCTGAATTCCACCTTTAGGGGACCAAAATTGTGCTCTATGTGAATGTGTGCACTATTGTATCTACGCTGAGGTACAATAAATGCAGAACTGTATGGTGCAAAGAGAGTAGGACAGAGTGCATATGCAGTATCATATGTGTAGGAAAATGAGGAAACATTTGTACAAGTCTCTCTTGCATCTGCAAAGTTCAGAATGTATAGAATGGTACATGCACTTCTGTTGGGGTCATGTATGCTTCATGAGAATTAGACATTTGAAATGGTTGTGGATATTCAAACAACATTTATGCATATCAGACTTGCTTGGTGCTTGAGTACTTACCCAGAAGCCACATGTTGCCATATTCTCCCACTGCCAGCCGCCGGGCATGAGGTGACCTGCGGAATAGGAAGCTGTCATGTGTACTGCCTGGGAACACTGCATTCACATCAGTAAAGCAGTTACTGTCATCACGCACACACACTGCATGTTGATGAAGTGCCAGTAGTGTCTGTTGCGGCAGATGTGTGCATTGCAGTGAGGTGGCTGAAGTGCCACATGCGTGGGAAGTGGGAAATATGGTAGAAATCCCTAGCAACCCTTTGTCTTCCTGCCAGTGTATGTGGCATACATATGTAGAGATGCACTGTCCTATTTATGCAGCTCAAAACCTGACGCAAGCATTGGGACCGGCCTGCTTGAGAAATGCCCACAATTGTCACTTGATACCCTCTGACATGACTCTGTAGCAAGGAAATGGAGAGCTGCTAGGTACTTGACATAGGCTAGGATGGCATGGAAGTGTCATGTCTCAGAGGCAAGATCCTGCTTCCACTCACAAACCATGTCGAAGATGACGACAGGTGGAAAACTGAATCTGGAGGATACATCTTGCCTGCTCAGCCCAAAAATGCTGATCCTTTGTCTGAAGATCCTCTCAGCTCTCCTCCTCCTCCTCAAGTCATTCTCTCTCATTACAAGGGGGAAAACTGACAAACACATCCAGCAACATGTTGTAAAATCTGAAAGGGTTTGTTCGTGACTGCTCATATTTTATGTATGCAGCCAGATTGGTGGAGCTGGGTAGGGGGATGGTAAACACAGACACTGGTGCGTGTTTAGTGTTTGTGAGAAACTTGGAAATCTGAGTTTTGAATAAAGGTTTCGACTTGTGTATAAGATTCACATTTGAACTGATTCTGGAAGACATTCCATGACAGATAAGTAATACTTAAATGTGCCGCTGAAGAAGAGATGTTGTAACAAATATACTTGTGATGCTCTTGTTGCCACTTGAAGAGTTATATGTTTATGGTATTGTATCTTACTTGATATATCTACACTATTGTAGAGGTGTGTCTATGCCATCACAATTGCCCCTCCAATACACTCCCTTTGTAGCTGGTCCTACTTCCATCACATTTTTACAACCGCTTTTGCTTTTCACCTTCAAGTGACGTGTGCCCCTCACTCATTGTGTAATCCAATGTTTAGTAACATTTTGTCATACTCAGCTGTTACCTAAATGCACGTAGCAGCCAGTGCCTATATATAGATGTTTTAATTTTTAAGTGATGCACTTTGTACTATGTTGGTCATACAACCAAATGTTGCATATATGATGATCTAGGCATATGTGTTGTGGCATACACCAATGTTTGCCCTGTTATTTCACTGTGCTGTGGTCCAGCCCGAGTGTGGAACCTCTGCCCCAAATGTGGAGCCTCCGCCTTGAGTACAGAACCTTTGCAGTCATAAATATACTATTGGTAAGTCCCTTTGTGAATACCGAAAAGTAGCAAATTTAGACTTTTGGTCTAAGTCAGACTTTTGGTCTCACTTTACCTTTGTGATTCAGGCCCGGTGCTGTTGTAGGAGGCTCCATAGTGGGACAGGCATGCTTAGACGTGGGTCTCATTCTTACTGTACCACATGACTGAGAGATATCTCTGCACTCATTGATTATAGAACGGATTATTGTAGTGGTATTTACTTACACATTCACCAGTAATTGACAGCCTTAAGTTTATTTCAAAACAACTGCATTGTTTATGGTGGGCGCTCCTCGGTTTTAACCTACCACTCCCACTTAAAGCTTATAAAGGCACTACGGAGGCTTCCTTTTTTAAAGCTTGGATTGGTTTCAAAGTGCTCTGTCTTATTCACCTTTACCCTCACATTATCCAACTAGATCTCTTCAATCTTCTGCACAGATTATTTTGCATATTCGTAGATTTCACAGGGTCTGTCTGACTGTTCATGCTTTTGTGCATTCAGCACCTCCTATGTGGAATGACCTGACCGCAAGCATTGGAACTTCTCAACAGATTTGCGTTTCTCAGTCAACAGTACATTTTCTTGTTTTGCCATTATTTGGGTAATTCCTGTTATTTTATGTTGCTGATTAATATGATGTTTATCTGAAATGGTGATTTGGGGCTTTTGTCTTTTTGACACATACACAAAGTTTTTGCCCATTGTGAAACTCATCAAACCTTAAATTTCTCTTCCATCTTCCCAATATAGGAGCTTGTCTTCGGAAAAGAGTAGCTCACATAAACTTTCTCTGTGGATACCCAGCATTCAAAGACATGAACACACTGATGGTGATGGTTCAAGAGTTTTTCTACAACTTTATATATTGTGAAGTTTTGACTTTTCATTACAACGTATATAACATATCACATAAACATAGCAAAGATACATCATTTAAGGCTTGCACCATATTTGGCTTTAGTCCGTGAAGCACTAAAAAGTCACCAACACTATCAGTACTTTATAATCACTTGTCTAAATATCACACAGAAGCATTTGCAGACCAATATATCACCAGCTCATAATTGTTGTTCTGCTACTATATTATTGCAGTATATGGGCCCAATCATTGTTTTACTTTAGAAAACAGCCCTGTGTCCTTAGTAGTAGACAGAAATGTGTTGCCAAGTTTGTCTGTGCTCACTTGGCTAATTCATGCTTAGGTGTATTACATTTTATATTAATGACATGAGCTTTGCTAGCTAAATATGTTGTAGGTCTCAGGAATCCTGATAGAGATCTATCAAAAAAAGACAAGGACTTCATATCAAAGTTGTAGGAAAATCACCCTTTCTGCAGAGTCAGCATGGATATTGCCTGCCTTTTTGCTGGACTCTCTTTTTGCTGTCTGCAGAACGCTGTGCACTTTGCTCCTTCTAAACAATGGTAAAGGGCGTGTGCTCTGCCTTTCAACATGATGATACTGGCATACCCCTGATTTGCATCTTAAATTTAAAGATAAGTTACTCGTCTATGGTTCAAATGTGTACCCACAGCCTGTACATTAAATCTCACAAGTGGACTACAGTGGAAGAAAAACTGGGCATCTTTACAGAAATAGTATCTATGCACATAGCCATATGTCAGTCTCTGTTTTTGTTAGATGCTTTTGTAGTCAATTTCGGCAAGTAAATATTAAATATGAATACATTAAAGTATGGTTCATACTGACATCATCAATTCCATGTAAATCCTTTAAAAAGAAGTGTCAAGGACAGTGCATCAAAGATATATCCTGTGTAATCCAATTTTCAAAGAAGAGATTTCCCTGTATTTGTTGCTCACTAGTCTCTGCTTGTTACTTAGTCTTCCATGTTTCTCTTTCTTGTTGTTGCTGCATTATTGTTTCTCTTTTTACCTCTGGTTCTAGTTCTGTCTGAACACTCTATGTCCTACCCTCGTTGGTGTGAAGAGTTTTGGATTTTTGTTATAAAATGTGCTTGGTCCAGTCCTATCTCTGTAGCTTCCCTACATTGGATTTCTGTGTTACCAGTTCCACAGATTTCGAGTTCACTCCTGTCCCAGTTCTTGAATCCGGTCCTACTTTTCACTGAGCAGAGTTCCTAGCTCTATTCCCTTTTGTCCTCTTTTGGGATTGTATTGTTGACTTGATTATTATTACCTAGAGTGTCTGTGAGATTCAGAGACTTGGTGCCTCTTCACAGAGAGTCACCCAGTGCTGTTTTCCTATTGGAGATGCTGGGTGTCTTTTCAGATTCTGTGAGAGTAAGCAACTATTCCTTACCTTTTGGACAATATTTTCCTCTCATAGATCAGTTTCTTTAGCGCATACACAATATCATGATAGTTTGTCTGCAGTGCTCCTGTCTTTCCTTCTTATTGTTTATTGTTCGGTATATATCTTATATTCACGGAAAAAACCACAGGTTACAGGAATGTTATAGTTAGGCTGACATTTCACTTGTACAAAACCTCTGAAATTCAGCCGTTATAGTTAGCTGAGCTAACTATAACTCACACCCCCGCAATGCACTGCTAATGATGTCACATATTACATCACTCATGACATGGTTAGTGACATCACTGATGACATCACTAACTATAATGTTCCAGTAACCTGTTTTTTCTGTGAATTTCTAATGTTTTTTAAATGCTAACACCTAACTATAACGTTCCTGAAACCTGTGGTTTTTTCAGTAAATTTCTAAGGTTTTTTAAATGCTAATTCCTAACTATAATATCCTTGTAATGTATTTTAGTGAATTTCTAAGGTTTTTTAACTAGCAGTCACGTTTGCAGAGTGGTGGAGAAAGGGGGCTGGGCCTTCAACCTGCTCTCAGGAATTCTTCTGCGTAGGGCTTACAGGATGTACCAGGAGGGATTCTTCGCCCCAAGGTCCCTTTGGAGCCAAGGGGACTTTATCCCGCAACTAGTAGTGCAATGGGAGGCACATTTGCAGAGTGGTGGAGAAAGGGGTCATGGCCTCTGATAACTTCTCAGCAATCCTGCTGTGTGGGACCTACTGGAGGTAACAGGAGGGGTAGTTGGCCCCCAAGGACGTCCTTGGGAGCCAACTACCCCTCTGGTTACCTCCAGTAAGTCCCACACAGCAGGATTGCTGAGATCTGATAACAGGCCACACCCCATTTCTCCACCAGTCTGCAAAAACACCTCCTGGTGCACTTTTGGTTGGGGGATGAAGTCCCCTTCACTGCTGGGGGTACTTAGGGGCTAACTAGCCTTACTGCTACCCCCAGTAAGCCCCACATGGTGGGATTGCTGAGAGGTGGTCAAAGGCCACGCCCCCTTTCTCCACCACTCTGCAAATGCGCTTCCTGGTACACTGCTGCTTGGGGAATGAAGTCTACTTAACTCCTGAGGCCCTCAGGAGGCAAGGGGACCTCATCACCCCACCAGCAGTGCACCGAGAGGCGTGTTTGCAGAGTGGTGGAAAAAGGGGTGTGGCCTTCGACCACCTCTCAGCAATCCCACTGTGTGGGTCTTACTGAAGGTAACATGTGGGCTAGCTGTCCCCTAAGGACCTTTAGCAGTGAAGGAGACTTCATCCCCCACCCAAGAGCGTGCCAAGAGGTGCCTTTGCAGAGTAGTGGAGAAAGGGGGAGGGGCCTCCAGGGGATTTTATTTTAGGAAGTGGGGCTGTGCGGCCCCCCCCTTCCCTTTACCCTTTTGGGCCCCGGGGACCCCATCCACCGGGGCCTGACCCATTTTTTAATTTAGAATTGTTATAAAACTAGAGGGGGCCGTGTGGCACCCCTCCCAAGGCTGATTTCTGCCCCAGGGACCCCATCCCCCATGGCTGGGCTTTGTTTTTTTTCCTTTTCAACGGGAAAGGGGGCCGTGTAGCCCCCCTCCACAGGCCTATTTCCGCACTCCCGGGGCCCATCCATTTTTTACATTTATTTTTTATTTATTTTAAAGTTTTGGATCCAGGGACCCCATCTCCCGGGGCCTGCCCTGTATTTTATTTTGCATTTTTTGAAGGGGGCCGTGTGGCCCCCCTCCTAAGGCCAATTTTGGCCCTGGGGATCCCATCCCCCGGATGTAGGCCTTATCTTTTATTTAAAAAAAAAATTAAAATGGGTAGGGGGCCAGCGTGGACCCCCTACCTGGGATGATACTGCCCCGGGACCCCATCCCCCAGGGCATGGCCATGACGTTGGGTAACACGGGGAGCCTCCGGCTACCCGCCTCCTGCGGGAGACAGCATTGCTTTTGGGCAGAATGCAGCTCCCTCTGCCCAAGAGCAATTCTGCTCTGCTTCATGGACGAGAGAGCATTTTTACTGCTATAAAAACCTTTGAAAAGAAAGTTGCCCGCCACAGAGATGATCCAGCCCAGCAGCTTTGGTTAAATTTAGGGCGGTTATCAACTTGATTCACCTGAGCAGAGATAGACTCCAAAGCCTCCTCTCCAAATTTTGCCCAATTATCGCTCACAATTATCTCCCCAACCTTATAAATATTACTTAAAAAGGTTACACAATCATTTTATGGAACCATACACCTTACCGGGAGAGTTGCATTGCTACACCCCCTCTGAACTAACTTCCAGAATTTTCTTGTATCCTTAACCTGGAGGGTACTAATCATGAGGTCCCAATTTGACTGATAAAAGGCATGGTTCTTAGCCCTAAGCAGGGCCTCATATTCCTTTTTTTACAGTTATAACCCTCAAAATTATTTATAGGATCCAAGGAGCACCTGGCCCTTCTTACTTTCCTTAGCTCCTTCCTAGCAAGTAAGCACTCCTTCTCAAATCACGGCTGGTTTGAAGAGTGGCAGAGCTTATCCTTTTTAGCCTTGTTATTACACATCTTTACTAATGAGATCAAATGATTAACTCCCACAGCCATGGTTTCAGAGTACCATTCCAGGATTGTTAGACCTGGGTCCCAACCAAGCTCCAGACCATTGAAGGTTTGGTACTGCGTCAATTGGACCATAAACCTTTTGTCTATTCTTGTAGAAAAACATTTAGGAAAAGCTACTTCCATCGGGATCACCCGCTCCCTATGTGGTGAGACTGCAACTATGGCCATTTTAAAGACTCAATAATCACTGCCCCCTATTCTTAACACCTCAAAACATGTGCAGAGGTCAAAGAGCTATGCCTGTATAAACATATAATCTATTGGGCAATGCTGGTTCCCATGCAAAAACGTTTGAGCTGCAGGTATATCCCCCTTAAACCGGCCATTTTGGCAGACAAGTCCTAACACAGAAAGGAATTTTATAAATTTCCCTTCAAACATGGTTTGGGTACACTCTGGAAAAATGTAATTGGGGATACTATAAGTCTCGAACATGTCGGAAACATCGACCTCTACCTGCGCTGGGGCAAGGTGAAGGTTGAAGTCCCCTAATAGGAATTTGGGTGGGAATTCTGTCAAGAACATCAAATCCCTCTGGAACACCTCCCACATCTCCTTCCATGACTCATGCTGATTTATATAGACTTTAACAACTATTAAACTATTTTTCCGGTGGCAGCAGTCACACAAATCCAGGAGACAAGCCAAAAGCCACTCACTACTTGTCTGGATGATTCTTGCTCCTTTGCTGCATTTGGTTGATACCAATATTATAGGCCCACCTTTTACACACCCAGGTCCATTTTAATTCCTCCTTTTACAAACTGCATGAACCCACTCAGATGAATTGGATGACCCGCAAACAGGTCTCCTGGTAACAAATTATCTCATTCTCCTCCCATAATTGTGTAAGATCCTTACTCTAGAATTACCTTATCCTTGTTTGTCAAGTTTAGTCCCGATCTCTGCTGAGGTATTAAAAAAAATCTTTCAATATAACCAAAAAATCGATAAAATTTTACAGGATAAAGTAGTACTATCTCACCAACAATACACTCCCCATGAACCAGGCACAATATAGAAAAACACACAATGTGATTGGTAGCAAGTAGCCTAGACCTAAACCAATTACATTCCTTACATTTCTGTTAGTGACAGGCTGAGTTGCTCCCCCAGTTCCCAGTTACTGTTCCCTTATTAAGTAATAATACACTGAAAATACCTTCTATAAAATGGGTGAAGCTTATGAGTGCGCTCCAAGAAATAGCCTATTTGTGCAGCATATTCAACTTTAATCTTGGGGATAACTTTGAAAATATCAAAATAGTTGGTGTGGCATTAATTTATCCAGCTATACCATCAACAGCTCTTGAATAGATAATCTTAAAAAGTAGAAACCAACACTTTAAAAAAAAGATTATTGTGATTATTAATACTGTAATTGGAAACACAAACACATTGGGCATACACAACTTATAGTATTATAAAGAAAACAGTCCTCATTCAAATTAGAGAGACATACATTGGTCCTACTTCTGAGAGAAAACTCTTGGAGATCAAGAGCTAAGAAATGAGCATTTGCACAAAAGACACAATAATGTCTAATCCAGGCTCATGCCTATCTCAGTAAAAGTTATAAGCACTAAAGTACTTTAATTTCACAGCAAAATGAAATACTGCACAGTTCAATTAGGAAAAGAGTTACCCTATTTTAATCTAATCTATGACTCGAAGTGCTACGCCCCCTATTGTGCCCAATCCAACTCTAGGAGTTCTCCTAATGTCTATGGTCCCTCATATGAAGAATAGGCACAGTGATTGATTAACTGGATACTACGAAGATCAGTTCAACAGGTCATGTAAGTTTAAATTCACCCATGCAAAGTCCATGGTTGTTAACAGCAGATTTGGCTTTACTCATTCATTCACTCGGCCTCTTCAAAACTAGGCACTGTTTTACAGCTAGGTAAAGATGTGTCTCTGTGGCATTCCTGGGTGCACTCTGTGAACCCCCTCCCACAGCAGATGCTTTGATGATACAGGACCACAGAGGCAGCTCCACTTGGCACATGGGCTGCTGGAGATGAATTAGTGCAGCAGATTGCATGGTGGGTGCTTATCTTTGGCAGTTGTGGCCACTTCACACTGGATGCAGACAGTGCTAGGTTTCACCAAGGCTGGATCGCCACAGGAAGTTAATCTTCACCAACTGGGGCCTCTTAGGACAGTTACCCTGTTGGTAACAATGGCTCATTTCGCTTGACAGCCCCACTGCCAGGAAGCAACACACCAGCCTCTTAGCACATGACATTGATGTGCATGACTTAATATTGCTCTTTACTCAAATGTCTTATTGCAGTTTATTACAGGCACTGCTCAGGGAAGCCAAGAGATCCCTCACAAAATATGTTGACTCTGCCTTTGCTCCCTTTGGCAGCCAAGTTCTTCTGAGTGTTTCACCAGCTGGAAATATGCTGGGCTACTCCTCCTGGACAGTTGCTTCTTGTGCAGGTCCAGGCAGTCTCCCTCTTTTCGGGAAAAGGCAGACAGGTTTCTGACTTGAAGTAAACAGAGCACCAGCTGCTCTAGCAAGAACTGCAGACTTCAGGAGATATCACCTCACCTATTTGAGACTGGCTGCCTTGCAGACTCCAGCCCTGCTCACTCAACAGCTTTTCAAGTGCTATGCAGAGAACTCCCTTTTGTTGTCATGAAGAAGATGGAACTTGAATAAACTGTAGGAGCTTGAGTTCCTCTGACAAATGACAAAGGAGGGGTCCTGCCTGACGAGAGTCTTATCTGATAAAGGCAAACCCTGGGTGAGGTATAACAGATAGATGGCGCTGTTACAGTGGAACCCAAGAACAGATACCTCTGCCACCTTTGCTGAAGCCACCCGGAACTGGGTTGTTGCATTCAACTCACACAGAAGAGATGGCAGTATCTAGAGAAGGAGTCAACACTGATTCCAATCCAAGCTACACAAGGGACGACCTAGTGGACAGTGGTACTGAGCAAGGAAATCACTTTTCCCAGAGTTCTCTGCTATTAAAGGTGGTGCCACAGAAAAGTAGGGGAAAGAGTCAGGTTGCAAAGGGGGAAGGGTTAGGAGCAGCTCTTATGGCCAATTGCCCAGATAAAACCATGGTGAAGTTAGGGCTATTCCCTATAGCTAAAACTCCACTGGAACTATGGAATTTGAAGCTTTAGGCCCACCCTGATCCTCTTTGAACTTCACCTTATACAAAGGTGAGAGAAAGAGATGGCAGAATATTCAGGCTACACACCAGAGATGACCACTGCCTATTCTTTCTGTCAGGTAGAAATCGTCAAGAAAATAAAAGGAGGTGATTTCTAAAGGGTGGAGAATGCGCATTCAGGGTACACACCAGATATAACTAGTCTCTCTTCTTTGTCTTATGAGAGGTAATAATTTCCCGAGGAAGGTTAGGAGGGAGGGTGTCAACTAATTCCCACCATATGGTCAACTCATGGATACAGTCTTCTTTACTAGCAAAGGAATAGGACTATAACTAATTGAACAGAATGTTATTAATATGAAAGATATATTATAGGTGTGAAAGACACAGAGCAAAATAATTTTAAAGTGATATTTTATTTATTGAGATTTTTAAAAACATTATTGGAAATATGAGGCTGTGAGTAAACAGAGAGTCTTTTTTACCTCCATTCTTGTGACCTACTGTTCATTCATTTTACAGTTCCGCTCTCATTTTCCAGACATGGAATGTGGAGCCACTGCCTAATGATTGAGATGCTTGTCTTTCAAATTCCATTATCTGACTGTAGCTTAGACATAACCTTTGTGCGTGGTGATGTCTCTCACAGAAGGTAACATAGTTACTGGGTCTAAGCTGGAATATCCAAAACAAGGGCACATTGAAGTGTGAGATTTCTGTATTCAGCTGTCATCAACATGCCTGAAGCAGTCATCTAGCACAGAAAAAGGAAGGCCCTGTTTAAAAACATCCTCACCTTCAACAATATAAACTGCTAACCTACCTCTTACTCCTACCATCTACCAAATGTCATTGCTCAGGCTTTGCTAACATGGACCGCCATGCATTTATGTTGCTAGCCCTTTCTCCCTCCTTCCTCACATCAATGTCTGGGTCTACACCCTTCGATCAATACACTTTCCCCGTTTGGTGAGCTATATCTACTCTCCATTATGTGCAATAAAACAGGGGCCATTCAAGATGCATCCCACTGGTCCTTGCACTGAGACTTTTAGCATATATATTGTCCTATTACTATACACTTGCTATATATCCACTGCACATACATACACGTAACCTGCATATGGAATGACAGAACAGTTATTTGGAATCAGACTAGAGAGGAACTTTGCGCAAGTGATATCAGTAGCCCGAATTTGTTGATACTAAAAAAAGGTTTGGTCAAGTCTAACAATGCACACAATAAGGTACACTGCCACCACCACTTCATGTGAGCACTTAGACAGTAGCCACATCCCTCCAGGTCACAGAACAGGTTCTGAACCTAGAGTTTCCATTGACACACTTAGGACACCCTGCACATGCTAGATTAGTGTGGTTGCAGGGGAAATAAAAAAAGTCAAGATACAAGTTTCTCAAGCAGTCAGGCACTCAGAGCGGGTGTACACACATGTATACCATGCAGGGGACATTCAGTGCACAATTCCATCACAACCTGTCTTCTTCTTCAAAATGTCATCAATATCCCCTTATTCACAGGTCAGCAGAGTCTCTCTGCCAAGTATTCCAACCCCTACAACACTGCCTGTTAGTTCTTCAATCTCCCCTTCTAGACTTCAGACCATCTTGTCTATGCTATGATTACCTTTTCCTTAGGCCAGCCCTCAGAAGCTTATCTGCCAAGCCTCAGAGCCACCCTATTCATCCTGTCAACCTTCCTACTTTTGAGATAGCCATCAAACCTCCAACCATCTTCAAACATGCACCTACCACCAACCTCCTATGACAGCCATCGGCTCTTACACCACCTCAAGCTACCTCAGCCATAATATCTCTGACAATTCTGAGACCTCTCAAACCACACTGGATAGCCTCTTCTAGAATGCCTACCACTGACTCTCAGACCAGTATCCTGATTGGCTTTCGACCCTGCAACTGCCACTATGAGTCTTTGACCTCCTATGGTGATCCTATGTTCTCAGACCACCTCTCTCTTCTGGCTCTCACCACCTCACTATCATTACTCTGTGCCCAACCCATCTCTCTGACCACTACCAATAATTTGGAGAACTTGTAGGTCAGTGGCTATGGCTCTTGGAATCCCCTTTCTGATCAACATTATCACTCAGAATCTCTTTGTGAATGGTGAATGCGCTTCTGTTGATATAAGAGCTCATCAGCCCCCTCTGTCATCATTACGACCTTTCAGTAACCCTGAAATCTTCTTTTTGTTAGCATTCAGAGCCTCTCACAGACAACCTCCTGCATTGCTATATTTCAGTGCCTCCTCTTCTGCCTGTCTGTGGCCCTCAGCTGACTCTCTGAAACCGTGGTTCCCAAGGGTCCCCAAGAAGTAGATCAGGAGCTACTGGTAGCTCACCAACACCCTTGGAGTAGCGTGTAGAGGTGAAGCCAAGTTCAGTACTTTATTCAAAGGGTTTATGCATATTAAAGAAAGCACCATTGCTCATCACAAGACTCTTGAAATGGCAGCCAGGAAAACCATAATAACACTCAAACACGCAATGTCAGTCAGTGGAGTCTGTCACATGACACTCTGGCTCTACTCTCAACCTAGCAAAATCATAAGGGAATTTGCCATAATGTAGGTCCTGCTCTGTCAGTCACACCATGTATGTAAACAATGGGTCATGAAAGAAGAGAGTTAGCAGTAGGCTAGCCATCAATGCTAATCTGCTAAAGCATGGGACTGCAAGAGCCAGATTGAAAATCTGTTAGTTGGGTGAATGATGATCTCAAAAGCGGAGGTGGGCAGGGTATGGATCCAATGTAGAGCCTCATGTGCATTCCTCTGTATATGTATGTTTTCAAATTTATGTGTGTGTCTCAGTGAAACATTGTGTTTCTCTCTAACAAACAGTGTTTTTCCCTGGAAGTTATGTCTGGTGTGAAAGACAACCCGAAGTATATGAAATGCCCCATCTGGAGTGATTAATCTCTAGCACAATTGTATCTGCCATGGCATAATAGTGGCAAAGGCAAAATTATGGTCATCCTTTCCACATGTTAAGACCCTGTTGTAACATAGTACTATCATTGTTGACTCAATAAGAGCATGACTTGCCTACTATTAGCCATTCTTGACCTAAATGATTGTCTTCCCTCGCATAATATTGCCATGACTGATATTTTTCTGCATCTTGACCATTATGGTTCCCAGCCTTGGTACAATGGTGGCCTTGGTGTACTTATGGGCATTATTGGCATATTACAGGTGTCCTTGACATTGAGGTGAGAATCCATGGCCTATAATTCTAATACTGGGGCATTTGAAGCAGCATCTGTCCATGTGAGGCATACATGTGAGTGCTGATGTTTAGGGACTGTGTTTTCCTAAAAATAAAAATTGACATTTTGAAGCCAAACATTATTTTTGGAGAAAGCATTTGTTTGCTAAAAATGGAAAGTAATATTTAATTTTAAAAAAATTGTATTTTCAGAAACTAATATGCTGATTACAAAAGTTTGCAATTCCAAAACATATTTAAAGTTGATAGTTATAACTTTCAAGCTGAGTAGGGAGATTTATTGCTGTAATTATGATCTTTGTGTCAGAGGACACATGATGGTTTGGCTGTAACATCAATAGTCTGGTGGAGGCATTTAATATTGATTAAAACAATTCTGGCATTTCTGCTGATAATCTCGCCTGAAATGCTTGGGTTGTCACTAATGGTAATCCTGCTTAAAGTGGTCATAGTGTAATGGGCACTACTTTACAGTGATTACAGTTGCTACTATCTTGGGAGGACTTTCTTGAGCAGATCTAGCTCTTACTATAGTAAAGTTTGCAGACCCTGCTCTGAAGACTTTCTTTATGGACCATTCTTTGCTGGTCCTCACTGCCCTTTGGCTAGCCTGTAATCCACTGTTCTGATATTGACATTCAGTTCTTCCTCCAGCAACCTGTCAGACTTCACATTGTCATGCAGGCCCTCAAGTATTCGGTTTTGCCAGCTTTAACTTTTATTTGTCTCCTATGACCTCAGCATTGCTGCTCCTGAAGAGTCTATTTACCCCTTTGTTAGTCCTCACAGACTACTGAAACCATCTGTTGCCCAATAAAACCGTACTTGGCTGATTCTTTCTATTGACCTTATGAGTATATCTGTCAAACCTCAGTACACTTCTGCATCATCTCTGCTGGTCTCACAGTCTTTCCAACTCTTTCTTCAGCCTTAAAAACCCATCCTTCATCTTCATATTGCTCTGACTGCCATGTGTTTCACAAACTCCTCTACTGGTCTTAATATTCAGAGTCTGTTTTCTGGCCTTCACACAATGATACTGCATATGCACCTTCATCACCATTATACTTGCCATCATTGTTTCACAGATCAGTCGTCTAGTTCTGAAACTACCACTGCTAGCATGGTCCTCAGTGCTAACACAGCTGGCAATCGGAGCACTTTGTTACTCAGAGTTCTTCTCTGGACCAATTGAATTCATATATACTCAGCTGCCCTGACACCCTCTACTGCTCGTCGAAGCCTTCTTATGATCCAGAGCTCCCCTTTGCTTCTTATTCGTCCTGTTGTATGCCATTAATAACTTTTGCTGACTTCAGCCCTCTGACCTTCTTAAACCCTACATTTGTATGAGTCTTTCGCAGTGGTAGCCCAGTCCTTGGGGTATTTGCCAAGCTAAATAAACCTTCAGCTTAGACATAACATAAAATAACATTCATCTACCTTTAAACCCTCTGCCAAGTTTGAGTCCTTTTGCCTTCTGATACACCCTCAGACCACTGTGCCAATATCAGACAGTGTTTGCTATCACTCAGTGCGTGAAAACTCTATCTGTCTATTGACTTTCATGGCCTCATATTTCAGCAAATACGTATCACAGTTCTACAAGTAGATGAAAAGGTGGGAGTTTCTAGGAGTTGAAAGCATGAGAAGTTTGAATAAGAGCAGTTTACAAAAGGGTTTATCCTAATACATGTGGTCTAGAATCACATAGGTCTCCTCCTCTTCTCTGTTTTGTTCCTTCTCCTCCGGGTCCTTCTTTGCCTTCTGGTCTTGGCCCCCCTCCTGGTCCTGTTTCAAATTTTCTGTTTATGGAGATGTGTGGTCTTCCTAGTCTTCCATCTGATCCTTGTACTATCCCTAGTTCTAGTCAACCTGGTACGGGTTTCCTCAATCTGGTACTTATGGTTCTAATCCTTCCTGGCCCTAGTCTTTCTGGTTCTGCTCCTTCTTGGTAGTTCCTGATATTGTCTCTTTCATGTATTTGCCCTTTTTTGAACTCCTGGTCCTGGTAACTTCTAGTCAGGTCCTACTGATATTCCCCACCCTGTTGAGTCCTTCTCCACCTAGCCTTCCTGCCATGGTCCTCCTGTGTCTGGCACACCCAGTCCTCCTGATTTGGGTCATCCCAATCCTCCTGGCTGTTTCTTGTCTTCTTGGTCCACCTGGTACTGTGTTCACTGATCATGGTAATCCCTATTTGGTTTTCTTGAGCTGTACCTGATCATCTTGGTCCTAGTTTGGTCCCTTGGTCCTCCCGGCTCTGGTTGTCCTCTTCCCCCAAATCCTCATTACCATGTTCCTGCTACCCCAGGTCATGGTTCATCTGCTCCACTTGGTATTTCATCCCCTTGGTACTGACCCCCCAGTCCTCCTAACCTGGTTTCAGGTCCAGGTTATCCTTATCCTTCTAGTCCACCAACTCCTTCTCTATGTGGTCCCTGGTCCTAATGGACCAGCTCCACCTGCTACTCTATGTGACTGTTGCTCCTAGTCTTTCTCAATTTGGTCATTATTGTCTTGGACCTTCAAGTCCTCCTGCTGCTGTCCTGGTTCTAAACTAACTCATTGAAAAGAAGTTACTTGACCACTTAATATATTAAACTGGGCTTATTCTAGTATGCTATGACAATGCCTCATCCACCATCAAGCCCCATTCTGCAACTTCCAACTGCCTCCATGGGGACCTCTGGCACCCTGCATTCCACTACCTCCCGTTCCATGTATCATTGGATACCTGGATACCTCACAACTCCCCCTTTACACCAACTTGATGTCATCACTACCAACCTTCTAATCAGGTACAGATGACGAGGATCACCTAAACCAGGAAGAGGTACAAAGGAAATATCATGAATAACTGTCAGGATTCCCCAGGCTGTGCATCGTCTTCTCCCCTCTAGTAGGGTTGGAGTCATCAGGCAGGGGGGCCCTCAACATACAACATACATACTTCCCAAGAAAACTGCTTGGGCTTCTAACCAGTTTCCCGTTTCCTCCCCTCAACACACCCTCAGCACGCAGTTCCCATATTCGCATGTCACTCCTCCCTGGGTATAGACCTCACCTGTAACATGTGGTATGGTGGTACAGAACTGTATTTGTGGTCTTGTTCCGGTATTTGCAGTGTTTTTTCCTTATGTGTTTGTCTTTCAACCAGCACAGTCCCCGGACAAACATTGCCGGCCCTGTGCGGCTGGGGCTGTGCTCTCTCCGGAGAATTTGGCAGGCCTTTAGCAGCTGGACCGGCGCACCTCTGCCACGTCCCTTGGATGGCCCGCTGCGGCTCACGCTATGGGACCTGCAGGGCCCATCAGACATACACACGCGGGTATTTAAACCCGCCCTAGCAACGTCCGATGCTTCTCATTGAGATCTTCGCCCAGAGTGGTCTTGTGTCTCTTCTCTTTGTCCCTGAAGGCTCTGGTTGGCAGTTCCTGGCAGCAGCGAGTCCAGCCATCGCAAGCTAAGTCCTAGAACAGCTTTTCCTCTCTTGATCCTTTTTTGATTTTGGCAGTAACTGTGGTTTTCTCGATCCAGGAATGGGGCTGCTAGTTTCTATCTCTGGAAGACATTATCTTTTACGTGCCCAGTGAAGACTTTGCCTCAGTGTATGCAAGTTCATGCTCACTTAAGCTTAGCCTGTTTAATGTAGAAATTCAGGTGTTAAGTCGAGCAATCTATGTTCTTTGATTCTTATTATTTGTTTATTCTTTCTCTGATTGGTGCCTCAGTTTCCTACTGGCAAAGGTTCTGGTAACGCTCCCAAACCTTTTAGGAAACCATTGCTGTGGTGTCAAGTTTGTTTTGAGGATTAGTGCCTATAGATACGTATCTATACCTTAGTGTGTGTGTGTGTATGAGTGTTGTTTATTATTCATTCGTTGTGTATATTTCCTGAGACTGTGCCTGCTTCTAAAAGGCACCTCCAGATGTTTGACAGAAGGGCATGTATGAATGTCTTTTGAGTCCGTGCAAAGGTTCTTGGTGCATTTGTGTCAATAGGAGCTGGCCTCCTCTTCCCTTCCAGGGTCTGAGTCAGCGCATCTCTTCCAGGTGATTTCTGTGACCCAGCGTTTGCGTTTTCCACCAGCACGAATGCGCACCAGTTGATACCTTATTTATTTTACCTTTTTATTTTAATTTCTTATGTTAGTTTATTGTGTGTTCCCAAACCTCCTTCCCTTGAGGTCATCGAATAAGCACTCTTCCCTTGAGGTCATCGAATAAGCACTGGGGTCTCTGATTCAGTGCTCATTGGATGGTTTCCGGGGATTGTTGGGTTCCAGCTGCCTCTGCAAGTCTAGCAGAGAGAAGAACGCATTCCAACGTTCATCACCCCAGTTTCATTCCTGATAATAACATTCTATATACATGCATTGACTCAGAACAAGAAGCAGAAGAAAGAAAAGAAATAAAAAGCATCAATGTTTGTTTCAATTATATTTCTACATCAATAAATTATAAGCTTACCAATACAGATCCACCTTAAAAACTAAGACAGCACAACTAAAATAGTACATAGTCTTTTAAACATTTAGGTGGTCTTTCACTCATGTTGGTGTGTCATGAGCTAACCCCACCTGATGTTATGTTTTTCTCCTATGGAGGAATGCCATCCTCTTGGTTCGTATTTGGACCTATTTTTGTGATATTCATGGTATCCCTCCTTTGTGTCTCCACCCCATGTTTTGCAACCACCACCATTCTACCCAAATTCCAAATATGGTTATCTTCTTGTTAGACTGCATTCTTAAAAAGTGAAACCACTTTTTTGGGACTGCCATACCTTGTTGTTTTTGTTACATCCGAAGGCAGTTTTATCCTAACCAAATCATCCACAGACACTACTGTATGCTTTACCGCATGTTTCATGTCATACTGGCATTTCCTGGACAATAGTTTTTCCTGTTAGCCCTTTTTCCAATCAGGTCCCACCTCCTCATCCTTCCCCTTGAGAAGACTCATTCAAGGTGGGCATATCAGAGAGCTGGGCTGTCTCCCCCTAAACAACTCTATAGGTACCTTACCAGTGAATGTGGGGTGAGACGATACTCTTCCACTCCTGTCTGAATCTCCCCCCTCCAATCTTTTGCTTCTTGTTTGGCTATTGTGAGCCTGTCAACCACCCCATTAGACTCTGGATGGTATACAGCAAATTTCTTATGGAGAATACCCCTTCGTGAGAGAAAGCTTTCCATTTCTCTGGAAACCAACTATACTTCATTGTCCGGAAAAAATAGATTCTGGAATGCCCTCTTTTGTAAAAATCTCCCTTAAAAACATCATTACATTACTTGACCCAATACCCAGAGTAACTTTTATCCCAGGCCACCTGGAGAACAAGGGCACCAAAATCAAAACATAATATTTTCCTGAGTTGTTGGTCACTGGACCCAAAATGTCTAGCGCTACTTGCTCCCGCGGTCTCTGCGGTTGTTTTATTAACACCATAGGTTGGGTCTTTGCTTTGAAGACTTTGTCACTGTTTCTGAAATTCATGTACTCCCTAATTTCATGTTTCACCTGTTTATCTAAACCTAGCCACCAAAGGTGTAGTCTTAACCTCTCTTTGGTTTTGCTGATCCCCATGTGTCCCTGATGCACCAGGTTCATCAACTGATACCTTAGCCCCACTGCCTGAGCCAATTTGGTGCCCTTCCACACTAACCCATGATGTGTTGCTAACTCATTCCTGACCTCTCAATATTCCCTGCATGATGGAGACAAATTCTTGTGTACACGCAAGCCTTACTCAATGAGTTCTGTCACTTGTGTTAACTCCTCATCTTTAGCCACCTGATCTTTCCATTGTTCCCTAGTTATAATCCCTTCTGTGACTTCACACACCTCAAACTCGTCCAATTCCCACAGCTGTACCTCAAGCGATTCCTCCACCCTCTGTATTTACACATTCACCAATATCAGTGAGCAATGTGCCACACAATTCTCAGTCCTGGGTGTGTATTCCACCTTAAAATTGAAGTCTTGTGATGAATGTATCCACTTGCAAATTCTACTTGATACTGCATCAATTCCCTTTCTGTCAAAAACCTCTTTCAGTGGTTTGTGATCCATTCTCACCACAAAGTGTATGTCCCATACAAAATGTTTAAAACATTTTATGGCTCAAACTATACACAGAGCCTCTCTCTTTCACTGAGTATCAAGTCTTAGGTCCCTTTAATCTCCTTGACAAAAACATTATAGTGCACTTTTGGTTTCCTACACCTTGTTTTAGGACAGCACCTAACCCTTTTGAAGTAGTGTCTGTAACCAATACCGATTTTTCCTGTGTTCTGAAACTTTTCAATGAAGGGACATCAGACAATGCCCTTTTAAGATACTCAGATTCCCTGTCACACTGCATAGACCACACAAACTTTACCTCCTCTTTTAAGAGCTTTCTCAAGGTTATATGCCCAGGTTGCAAACTTGGGGATAAATTTGTGATAATACTCTGCCATACCTAAAAACCTGATCAAGTCTTCCTTACTATCCTGGACAGCCAAATGCTTGATAATTTCCACCAACTCTTTACTTGGACTGATCCAACTTGCTGTCAGTTTGTGTCCTATATAGATGATTTCCTCGTACCCAAGCCTACATTTGTTTTCCGTCAGCGTTAGGCCACGTTGCTTAAATCTCTCCGAACCCTTCTCACGTGCTGATTATGCTGTTCAGTTGAGTCCCCAAATACCAAGACATCGTCTTGATAGACTTTGACACCTTCAAGACCCTCCAGTAAATTCTCCATGGCCCTCTGAAATGCTGAGGCTACAGAGACTAAACCAAAGGGCATCCTTGTGAACCTAAACACCCCAAAAGGCTTGGTGAATGCAGTAAGATCTCTAGAATGTTCTCCAGTACAATTTGATTGACCGAAAATCTAACGTGGAGAATACTCTTCCCCCTTCTAGCTGTGCTAGCATGTCAGATATGTTCAGCAAGGGAAACACATCCACCACAACCTCCTTGTTTAAGTCCATGAGATACACACAGAATCTAATACCACCCAAAGCTTTGCGATCCAGTACTTTCAGAGCAACTGACTCGAATACCTCCACTTCTTCAATTATACCTTCTTTCTTCATCTTTCTTGGGGTGCCTCATCTCCAGGGGAACCCCCGTACCCTACTGACCACTGGCACCACATCCTTTTCCAAGATTATGTCATGAGTGTAGCCCTTCAGCATACTAACTAGTCATTTCTTTCTGCCAAGTCCCAGTACTGACTTGGCCCATATCACCTTGGGATACCCCCACAACACACAACCTAGAACTATCTTCCTTCTCTTGCTCCACTTTGTGTTCCTCCCATTCTTAAAAGAATTTGTGGTGAACTGTTCGGATGTAGCTTTACTTCCAAATCCATACCCTAGATGGATCCAATTGATGATGCGGTCTCCTTTATTGGAAACGTAAGTACCCTTTCCCTGCTGTTATCCACCCTTTATACTCTACTTGCCCCATGAAGAATCCCACTTGTTTGATGGGTCGCCCACCATAGGCTGGGGGTCTTATATCAGGCTTGAACAACTTTTCCTTACCTGCCAATTTCTCGTCAAAGAAACCACTGGGAATGAGAGTGATCTTTGCTTCCTAGTCAAATAGCATTTTAACTTCACACCCATTCACCTTCACATTAGCTTCTGGTCTTCGTCCGTTTCCTTGTTCACGCACTTGTAAGACAATTTCACTACCTTGCAAGTCATCACACAGACCAACTTCCTTTACTTTTGTGCTCTTCTTTTGTGACCTGCTATTCCTCGCATAGTGACCTTTCAAACCACAGGACTAGCTAACCATACCCCGTGCCAAGCACTTTTTGTCATTGGCCATGTGGCCACAATCCCACATCTGAAACATTTCCCAGAGAATTTTTTCCTTTGGGTATCTTCACCTTTGGATTTCACCCCCATTCTCTTTCTTATTCACCTCCACACATGCCATGGAGTGTTCTATTTTCTTTGCTATGAGCAACACTTCATCCAATTTAGGATCATCTTTTTGCCAAAGTGCATCTCTTACCTTACAACACCCTAGCATGAATAGATACCTAATAAGCTCTTCTACACTCCCCTCAAACTTGCACATAGATGCAAGATTACGCAACTGAGTACCATAATTTTCCACAGACTCTTGTGCAAACTGGACCCTCCTCCCAAAATGGTAGCACTCCAAAATCAATATTATATATGTAATTGATAATTAATTATGTTAATTCCATGAATAATGTGTTTTACATTTTAGGTGCGGGTTGTGAGGTTTATAGGGGTACAGGGTGGGAAGTAAATTAATTCTAAACAGATAATAATTTGTTGTTCATTAATGTTAGTTATTTAATTGATAATTAATTATGTCAATTGTGTAATTCTTTTTATTATTCTTAATTTTAGGTGTGGGTTTATAGAGGTACAGGGTGGGAAGTAAAATAAGAGAAATTTATATTTCGTTTTTAATTAATAATTATTATTTATTGATAATTATGTTAATTCTGCAATTAAATATATTTATTTTAATTTTAGGTGTGGGTTGTGGGTTTTGTAAGGGTATAGGGAGGGAAGTAGATTAATTTTATTTAAGTTATAATCCATTTTTAACTGATATTAATTATTAAATGTATAATTAATTATGTTAATTGTGTAGTTAATTTTTTGTTAAGTTACATTTTAGGAGTATGATGTGTGTTTTGCAGGGGTATATTGTGGGAAGTAAATTAATATTTTAAATAATTAGTTTTTTTAAATTTAAGTTTTAGGTGCTGTTTGTGAGTTTTGTAGGGGTGTTGGTTGCAAAGTAACTTTATTTAATATTTGTTTTTTGTTAATACATTTTTTTAGAAAAAAAACATTTATTTAAATGATTTTTTTAAATTTTAATTATAATAACATTTGTAGTTATTTATGATATGTATTTAACATTGTCACGTGTATTTATTTTATTACATTTTTAATATAAAATATATTTGTATTTGTTTTTACATATTCATATTTTCATTTGTTTTCTTTATTTTTGCAATTATTTTATTGTGTTGAAGAGAATTTGTTTGTTTATAATGTTGAACTGACCGGAGTGGGAACAGTACATTTTAACCCCCCCGCCCCACAATCCAACACTTTACCTTCTGTTGCACTTATTGGTGAATTTTCCCCTGCCACAAGCCAACACTTTCCCTACTGTTGCATTGACTGGAGTGACAATAGTAAATTTGACCCCTCCGTAATCCAACATTTTCCCTAGTGTTGTATTGACTGGAGTGGGGATAGTAAATTTGACCCCTCTGAAATCCAAAATTTTCCCTAATTTTGTATTGACTGGAGTGGGGATAGTAAATTTTACCCCTGTGTGATATAACAGTTTTCTCTACTGTTGCATTGCATGAAGTGGGAGTAGAAAAGTTTATACATCTTTAGTAGAAGAATTTGCTTACTTTTGTATAAATTGTAGTGGGAAAAGTATATTTATTAAATGTAAAATCATATAATTTGTTTTATATTGTTACACTTTAGATTATTATATTTTTGCTTGTTTAAAAATATAATATTTATAATTATTAATATTAAGGATTTATATAAAATTGTAAGAAATTTATGTTGTTTAAATTTTTTTTTTTTTTAAATGGTTGGTTTTAATTGCCACCTGCAGTTCAGGAGCAGAATCATAAAGTTGTATAGAATTGTGAAGAATAAAGTAATAGATTCAATTGAGTGTTGGGAGAGGAAGGGGGTGGGAAGGGAGGTGTTTTCATTTTTTGTCCATATACACAAAGGGCCCGATTCCGATCTTGTTCGGAAATCATTCCTACCGAATCGGTTCCGGACGACTCGGATCGGGGGAGTCCGATCGAGCAATTTGGATGAATTCGGAAGCTTCCGGATGCGATTCGGTCAGCCTCCCATTGACTTCAATGGGAGCCTGTATTCCGAACGAGAACACAGGCTCCCATTGAAGAAAGGGGTGGCTGGGGAAAATCGTGCACCCTGTGGCGGGCACCCCATGGTGCCTGCCACATTATGTATGGTTGGAAAGGGGGGTCCCTTGGATACCCCCACAGGCCTGATTCGGAGGGCCCTGGGTAAAGGGGGGCCTGCTACGGGCCCCGAAAGACACATTCTGGTAGCCGATTGATTCCAGAGAAACCAAATTGGAACGGCTGTCCAAATCGGTCATCATACTCGCTCGCTCGGAAACTGAGTCCATAGAGCTGCACGATTTGGCTCCGAAAGACGGGACTTTCTCCGAATGCCTTTCGGAACCGATTCGGACAGCCCTACCGGTTTCCAGGCATTGTACTCGGTCATTGGGAAGTGTGTACGATACAGTCTGAAACAAGGGCTCCGGATCGGATTCGGCAAACACAAATCCGATTCAGAACCCTTCCGAATGACATCGGAATCGACTCAAAAGTTGTTTCTTGCTGACCAGCTCAAACTCTGTATAAGAACTGTCATTTATTTTGAAAGTTGGCACAAAAGAATAAAAAGATTTAAACCATAAAATGGTTTGTTTTTTAAATATTATGGGGGTTATGATGATGTTGGGCAGAATCACTTCCTCCTGACACCGACTCAGTCATGGGACCGACCGACACCCGGTCAGCGGTCCCAACCGCCTCATTAGGATGCGACCGAACACTGTTCGGTCGCATTCCTATATTTCACTATGGGAGCATGCATTACAGCCGTAATCTGGTTGTAATTCATGCTCCCATAGTGAAATGGGAGGTGTGGTTCATCCCTGCACCCTGTGGCTAGCACCTCAAGGTGCCTGCCACAAGGTGCAGGGATCAAATGGAGGCTGTGCAACAAAGGCGGCCCTGCTGGGGGCCCCCAAAAACGCTTTCCAAAATGTTTTCCATGTGGGACAGACCGGCATGGAAGCCATGTTGGAAACCTTGATCGCAATCTCAAGAGCGAAAGACTCGCCCTTGAGATTACTTGCCGGCTTCCGACTGGCAGTTGGGCTCTTAGAGCCCGTCGGAAGCCAGCTGGAATGACCGGCAGGTTTAGTTTCCGACCGCCTCCAACATACTGAGGCGGTCGGAAAGTAAACCGACCGGCCCATTACGCTGCTGCCTTAAAGACTCCGACTGCAGGTCGGGGCCTTTACGGACTGTATCGTACTTGGCACCTTTATGTTATTGGTCGGGGAAGCTGCACCGCCTTTATCGGAGTAAAGGTCTGCTGTGTGGAGACCGGACTTCAACACAGAACAGCGGAAGGAGCAGTATAATTTAAATGAACCGGAGGTCACAGCCTGTAGCTCACTGGAGAGCTTTAAACATGCTAAATTTATAATGTTATGGCGGCAGAACCCACTGAAGGGTGTAATCATTGTGCTAGTGTACCACGAGTCCCAGAATGCCTTTTGTGAAAATACGCCCACTGGAGGGCTGGCCACCAGAGAATTTAAAAACAGTTTGACTCGGACATTGCTCATTCTGCCTCATTAACATGCAACTGCCCGTGATCAAGGAATAAGTGATTCCGAAACGCGTTGGGCTTTAATTATGAAGGTTGCTGCTTGCCGGTTTTTGGAATAAAGAAATCTACTGAAATGGAGTGGAATTTGACTGTCTTCTGTAGTGCGCTTTCAATGGTGGGATACCTCTTTGTTGTTATATATATATATATATATATATATATATATATATATAACTATATACATAATTTATGCATCACTCTTAGCCCTATTTGTCCTTTTCCTTCTGCATTAGATCATCCTTGTCCTTCTGGCCCTGTGCCTTGTCCCTGTGGTTCTTCTAGTAATGTGCCCTCTGGTACTGTCTCTCTTGGTCCTGGTTCAATTTGTTTGGTTCCTTCTCAGCTTGGTCTTTTTAATCTTGGCTCTCCTGGCCATGCAGGTCCACTGCCCTGATCTTCCTGGTTTTGGCTGGCCTTAATCTGCAGATCTTCCTCAACCTAGTCGTGCTAACCCCAGTTCATGCTACACTAGGTTCTCTGTGCCCTGTTCCCCTTTACACTCCTAGGTCTGTTCCCTGTCCTCTTGGTCAAGATCCTTCTAGTTCTCCTTGCTCTAGTTCTCGTAGTCCTGGCTCTGGTCCTCCCAGTATGCTTGGTACCCCTTGCTTATTCTGGTCCTTTGATCTTTTTGCCCCTAGATCTGATGCTCCTGATCTTCCTAGTCCTCTCCGATATGGGCTGATCCTTCTTGTCCTGGTCCTCCTGCTTTTTGTCCCCATGGTTCCACATCAACTGGCTATGGTCCTTGTTCTGGTCCTACTGAGCCTGACCATCCTGTTTCTCATCCTATTCCTAGTCCTCTGCGTATTACTCTTGGATGTGGTCATCCTGGCCCCGCTATTCATTGTCTTGATCCTCCTTTTCCTCCTCTCTCTGATCCTCCTGGTGCTTGTAAGTTAAAAATATTTTTGCCCTGATTTTCTTGGGTACCCTGGTCCAGGTCTTTCTGGTTATCTGTTTCCTGGCCCATTGTAACTTATCTTCCTGGCTATGGTTGCTAGGGTCTCTTATCTCTTCGCCCTGGTCTCACTGTCCATGGACGTCCTATTCTTGGTTTTCATGGCTCTTCTCAAGAGTCTGTGCACACTGGCCCTGATCCTCTAGGTTCTATTCCTTAAAGTCTGGGTTCTCTTGAGTTTAGTTCTCCTGGATGTGATTCTAATAGCCATCCTAGTTCTGGTCTCCTTGGTCTGGTTGTGCTGGCCCGTCTTGATCTTGTCCTCTGGTGCTGCTCATCATAAACCTCATCTTGGCCATCCTGGCCCTTCCTGGTTCTCCAGTTTTAGTCTTCCCTGGCCCTGCTCCTTTCTGGTCCTAATGGCCTTGGTCCCTTTGTTCTGGTTCTCCCCACCCTATACCTTTTGGTCCTCCTACTAGAGGTCATGGTCCTGCTGGTCCCCCTAGCACATCTGTTTTCCCATGCCCTGGCCCACCTAGCACTTGTTCCCCTTGTTACGGTCACCTTGGTCCTCCTGGCTCTGTTTCTTTTGATCATACCGGAACTGCAGCCACTTCTCCTGGCCCTCTTAATTGTGGTTCTCCTTGTTCGGTCCTCCTTAGCCTGGTGATTTTGGTCCTTGTCCTCATGACCACCCTTGTCCAGTCCCATGGTCTTCATAATTTTGGTTGGACTTTTTACAGCTAATCCTCCTCACCCGGGTCTTGTTACAGGAGATGATCAAGCTGGTCCTTTTCGCCCTGTTTCCAGTCTCCTGGTCATGTTACATTTTGTCCACCCTGTCTTCCTTGTTTTAGTCTGGTCCTCCAAGTGCCCTTGGTGCTGGTCCCACTGGGCATCAATCAATCAGTCATTTTTAAAGTGCTTCAAATCACCCGTGAGGGTCTCAACGCACAGGAGTTGCTAGCTGCTGCGTGGTGATCTGAGCATTCAAACTACCAGATCTTGAGTCCTTTTCTGGATTGCTGTAGCAATGAGGCGGTCCTGAGGTGCAGTGGAAGGTTCTTCAAAGTTTTGGCCGCCAGATGTGAGAAACAGCGTTCTCTGCCGTTGGCTCGGCGGATCTGCGGGGTGTCTGTGAGGAAGAGGGAGGGGAATCGGAGGTGTTTGGTCAGTTTGTGGAAGGTCAGGCATTTATTGATGTATGCTGGTCCCTCAGTGTGCAGGGCTTTTTATGCGTGGTTTAACACCTTTAATTGGCATCTCTTCTGGACCAGGAGCCAGTGTAGCATCTTAAGGTGGGGTGTGATGTGGGTCCGTTTCGGGAGGTCGAGAATGAGTCTTGCTGCTGACTTTTGTATTGTCTGTAGTCTCTTCTCCAGGCCTGCAGTGATTTGTACATAGAGTATGTACCGATAGTACAGGCTGCTGGTGATGAGGGCCTGCTTGACAGTCCTTCTAGTGTCGACCGGGAGTCAACTGAAGATCTTGCGAAGCATGCGTAGGGTGTGGAAGCAGGCAGATGAGACTGCATTTACCTGTGGCTTCAGAGTTAACTTGCTGTCCTAGATATCTAATGGGGCGGGGTGGTTCTGAGTTCTGCAGGCCACAATGCGGCGACATGTTGTTCCCAAAGATGAGGACTTCTGTCTTGTCTGTTTTCAGTTTGAGGTAGTTGTCCTTCATCCATTTATATATTCAATTCTCCACAAAAATTTGCAGACCTATTCTTTTTTCTACATTGACTGAAAATGCACTGTTTCATGGTGGTTAGTTAAGGGGGTGCAAAGAGAAAAGGGGGGGTCCCAAAACACGTTTTTCAACCAATGTATTTGCCATAGACTTTTTATTAGATGTAACGACAAAACGACTTAACGGATTTTCATGAAATTTGCCAGGAATATAGATTATGGTCTGGAAAGGATCCTTTTTACAATTTCCTGAGTAGTTTTCTAGCAATAAGCGACAAAAACTTAGTGATTTATTGGGCCATAGTATAACTTGGAAATTTTGTGGTATACCATAGCACATGTCGATGACACAACACAATATTATTGGCTAATGAGTAATGACTGCCTTTACAAAAGTAAAAGAGAGTCATATTGTTTAGACCACACTGTGGCTGTGTTCGTGGTTTGGACTTGAGATATATGTTACTACTAAGTTTTATACCTATAGGAAGACCTAAGGCACTTAAAAAATTGGTAATAGTTAAGGAAAGGTAGTTATATTGTTCTAATCTAGAAAATACTGATGTACCTTTCGAAAAAAAAAAAAAAATTATGACAAACAATAAAATAATAATAAACAATAATAAAAAACATATTGTTTTATTGTTTGTTATAAAAAAAAATATTTTTTTAAATATATAGAAAAACAAAAATTAATTTTCTTAACTATTCACACTTTTGTAAAATGCCTCATGTCTATAGGCGAAAAAAATAGTAATAACGTCTGTCTGATGTAGAAACCAAGAACTAAGCCATTTTGCTTGTACGTCTGTCTATACAATCAGTACAAGATAGCACTCCTCTCTAAAACATGCCAATTAACTCTACATCACGTCATTCCACTCTATGACACACCACTCTACGCCACTCCACTCTACTCTATGGGACGCCATGTCACACTATACCAGTCTGCTCTACAACAGAGGTGCAGCTTCAGAGGGGTGTTTGGGATGTTACAACCCCCTAATAAATGTACTTTCTGGTAAATAGCTGGGTATAGGTGCTTTTAGTCGGATATGGTGAGGTATCTGTCAGATTTCAGCGAGAATGTTTTTACATAAACACAGACAAAAAACACACATACTATCTCTATTTTGAAAGTCTTTAAACATGTTGCTTATTTGATAAAATATTGTGTTTTCTCTCTTAGAACCAATAAGCATTTGTCTCCTTTTCCACTGGCCCTAGAGTCCTTCTCATGCTCCCTGCTTGCTTTATAATCTATTTTAACATTATATGCCAATGTGATTGTCGGAAAATCTAAAGTTCACACCCCTCAATCTTACTGACCAAGCTACGCCATTCTTCTCCAAGCCACACCACTCAATATTATTCCACTCTACTATGCGCCATTCCACTCTACGCCACTCAACTCTACCGCACTCCACTCTATGCTATTCCACTCTACTCCACTCTATGTCCCTCCACTGTAAGGCACTGTACACCACTCCACTCTAAGACACTCCACTCCACTCTACTCCATGACACGTCACTCAAATTTATGCCAAGCCACTCTATGCCACTCCACTCAGTGCCACTCCACTTTATGCTATTGCACTTTATGCAACTCTGCTCCACGTCACTCCACTCTACGCCACGTCACTCTATGTTCCACCACATTAAGACACTATATGACTTACCATCCTATGACACAACACCCCACTCTATTCTACAACATACCACTCCACTCTACGCCACTTCACTCTAGCCCATCCACTGTAAGACACTAAACAACAAGCCACTCTATGACACAACACTCCACTCTACGACATGCCACTCCCCTCCACTCTATGCCACTCCACCCTGTGCTATTCCACCCTACACCATTCAACTCTACACCTATCCACTCTACGCCCATCCACTATTTGCCACTCCACTCTATGCCACTGCACTGTACGCCCCTCCATTGTAAGACTGTACAACACGCCACTTTCATGACACTGTTAATATTGATAAAATCGCTGACAATGTTTATAATGATACACTAGCATATACTATTAACAGACTCGCCAGTCATGAACTCTCCATCAACCCCGACTCAAAAATACATGGCCAGGCAGGCTCTGTGACATAGGCCTGGGGTTACTAATTGGCACATCACAGATGTAGTGGCACGTGGCTGGCAGAAAAACAAGTGAACAGGAAACTCCGGTCGATCCCCCAGATAAGCGCAGTGACCAACAATAGTTCAGGGAGATTGACCCCAATAAAGCACACATGGCCGGAGGCGTCCGCACATTCCCAATTATCATTAAGTCAGATGCCACATGAAGGAAGGAACACAGAGCCAATCAGTACACAGCACACACAGTACATGCAGTGATCACACGCCCCTCATGCTGGACATCCGTACACATTACCAACTGGCTCACATTGTGTCCAAGCAAGGTCGAGGCCCACCTGCATATTCATCTTGGGCCTTCTTTACTACTCCACAGACATGGCCCGCATTCTTTTACCAAACAAGGTTCACCAGAAGTATTTTTATGATACCCAAAATTTGTATAAATCCTTGCTCTGATTGACTGTACTTTGAGACAGTCCTCAGACCTGAATCTGTAACTGTGCTCCTGGACGAAGTGTTTAATTGGAACCAACTGTTCCTGTTTTGCCAAACTCCTCTTGTCTTCTGTTTTTCCAAGGTAAATTCATATTCAAGCAACATTTTGGCAAGCCAGCCAGGAAAGATTGGCACCTCGGAGCCAAATGCGGCCGAAGGAAAGGGACCCCACCCAGACGAATTCACATCTGTGCAGCAAGGAAGGTGAGCAAATGCCGCAATTGATTGGAAGTTCTGCTGAATCCGGAGGGTGGAGGTCCATCCTAAAGCAAATATCCGAGGGCAAGAGACCACATCTGATCCTTAGTCCCCAGCATTTGGCATATGGCATACTAGGAAGAAGAGCAAAAATGTAACCTGAGCGCCCTGCCACTGACAAAAATCTGGCATGTTACCTATTTTATGTGTCCGAACTGAGTAGTCGCAAGGCGGCCTCAGAGGTGTTCTAGCTGAGTTCACCTTTTTTTGATAGTCAGCATGATAGAAAGGGTGAATATTGGTTGCCACTTGGACCGCTGGGCGTGATGCAGATGGTACACTTGTCCCCTGGTGTGATATAGGGTTGATACCTCACTGCTTGGACCACTGAGTGGGACACAGATAGTATGCATGGGACCTGGGTGTGATAAAGGCCGGCAGCTCAATCTTACTTTTTAGTTTAAAGGGTTTTCTCAGTGCTACCAGTTTCTTAACACAAGTGAACGGTCCTGTTCGCTTGGACCGCTGGACGTTACACAGATGGTAGGCTAAGCCGCTGAGTGTGAAACAGGGTGCAATTCGGACATTAGGGAAAAATTGGGATTTGGGAGATCAGGTGTAACTTGTGTTTGGCCAAGAGGGGCCTGTGGTTTTTCGAGATGTTCCATTTCTCAGTGAAAAAATGGTTGTTTTCTTTGTTCCAGAGCTGATGTTGACAGACTATGAAGCTCACTTCGTCCCGGGCACCATGCAGGGCTTCCCCCGTCACAGAATAGCATGCATTAGGAGCGGGCTAAGGCATTTTTGACAGTTATCATTTTTTCTCGGTCTGTTTTTATCTTTTATAGTGTTGAGATTGATGCTACGTATATTTGTTGTTGTGGTGCTGGTATTGTGTTTATGTCAATTTCTCTATGTGCGATATGAAGGTGTTGCTATTTTCACAATCAGTATTTCATATCACTGTAAAGTCTGCTGTTTTACTACCAAATTTCATGACGTTTTAACAATTGCACTTTCTTCCAGGCTGTGACCCTTCATTTGCATTGCTTTTTGTTTTTGTGAAATGATTGTATCGATGTATCTATAAATACCATTGAGCTCATAGTAAGTAGTTAGACTCAGCAATCCCTGTGCTTAGTTTTTTCCCTACAACCAGAGTAGAACTTCAAAATTACCTAAAAAAAAGAAAAACTAGGGTGTCTCTGTCCCTTAAAAGTAATAACCAGCTTGTCATGGAGTCGCCACTAAAACACAATGCATCTAGGTTCCACATACAGGCTAAAACACCTAACAAGTATTACCACGAATGGCATGTGTTTCCCTGCCCAAAGGAAGGAATATTTGACACCAACATAATCGAAGACATAAGAACACACATACAGACCAAATATGCAAGACAGAAAAAGGACAGGAGAGAGGCACTATTAGAGTTGTGGGCCATATTCAAGGAGGCCAAGACCAATAATCCTATCCCACAGATAATAAGGAAAGCATTCGCACCACCCCTGCCATATGCAGGTATGGAGGTGCTCTCTTCGATGCCAGATATCCCAGCATTAAAATACACCAACCCACCAGTTGAGGGGTCCAAAACGTCCCTACTGAACAACGAAATGGCAGTTTGAGGCATGAAAATCTAACAGGTCAACAGGCTCGGGCAATCTGAGCACCAGTCCAGTGCTAGAGTTCGCCGAAGTACGACTCCCCATCTGTCACGTTCAGCCCATTGAAACTCAGCAACATGAAGAACACGCACTCCCACCAGGTCAGGTGAACAAACCTGAGTAACAGGGAGATTCATAGTAGGTCTGGCCAGTGATAAAACCAGCGAGGATGAGGGCCCCATTCCCACGGAATACGATGGCAAGAAAAAGACTACAGGGTTGGCCCAGCTGACCAAGGGGGGAAATTGGGAATTGATGCCAGAAGCAGAAGAGGCTCCCAAACACACCCACACCATACTTTCCATCCTAGACCGATCAGGGATAGAATCAACTGTCACAGCACTTGCGAACAACACCCAATACAGTTTGCTAATAGACACTGGGAGACAAGGTTATGACTTAGGGAAGGGATAGTCCCCTCATCAAGAAATACCACAGTTGTGGGGCAAGATGGCTGCTGACTGACCTCAATGAGAGCTGCTGCCGAGTCTCTCCTCTCTGCTAGCGTTTAAAGATGAAAATTTGAAGAAAAAAACATCTGCATTGGCGCTTACCTTTTGGCTGGTATGAGGCTGCTGGACATTGGTTATCTATTTAAAACCAGATCGCTCTCTGCCGCAATCTGCTCCTTAACTCGTGGTTTCTGGCGCTTCTCCTGTACTCTTCGTGCAGACCGCTGTTGGCTTGCCAGGAATATGGCTCCGAAAACTGCCAAGGCTACTAAGGCTCCCAATCTCCCTGGGGCTGTGGGTGCTGGTGCTGGAGGAGCGGCCGGAGCTCCGGGCGCCAACATTGCTAACGCTGCTAATCCCACTTTACGCTCAGCAAGGGCTCCGATTCATTCACGGCGTGCCGGACAACCCAAGGGAGCAGACGGCAGCGGGAAAGACGCCAGTGTCCTTAATGAGAGTCGGCTTCCCCCCGCAACTGTGGAAGTTCCGTTAAGGCAGACTACAGTGATTGAAGCCTTCTCCCTGGTCTCGTCCATCGCTCCCGCTGCCATCACTCAGGTGGCGGATAGCTTCACAAATCGTCCGCTTGCAGGAACGGAGGCCTCAGAGGATGACGAACACCACGTAGAGCTGCATGCAGAAACCGGTCAGGAGCAGGGCTTGTCAGCGGATCGGATCCTGTCTGCAATGGATCCACAGGTAAACAACTTGAGCTCTATGACTGTGAATCCTGGGGGCTCTGAATTGGCAAACTCAGATGCTCCTGATCTGGTTATCGGGGGTGCCTCTGAAGGCGATAACTTGTCAGAGCCCCTTACAGGTATTATGAATAAAGTAATGATGAGCGGCAAGTACAGAACTAAAGTTACTAGTGGAGCTAACAGCAACTCCCCTCGTGCTGTATTAACTCAATGTGTCCCTTCTTCAGAATTCATAAGTCGAGGCAAAGGCAAAGCTAAGGGCCCTGAACGGATGCATGGATCCCCCGAGGGGGATCAGTTTTATTCACTCAATGACGATTCAGAGTCACTGGTTTCGAGTGATGCTATTTCTTCAGAAGAGACTGACACTGGAGGATCCTCCACTGTGCTTAAAAACTGTCGCGCAAAGGCTGTTTTTTCAAAACATAGATCAAGATCTAGAAGGAGCCCGGCTAATGTGGCCGCTGCAAAAAAGCTGGAATGGGATTATGCTGCTACTAGCCAGGTTTATGATACTGATGCTGATGCGCAGGTTGGATCTGGTGGCTCAACAGCCCCCCCTGGTCTATCAACTCCGCCAACGTTAGACCTAGTTTATTCCACATTAAAACAGATGCAGGGGAGGCAAGAATGGAAAGCAGAAGATCACATCAGGCTACCAAAAGACTACAAATTTCCATTCGCAAGGCCAACAAGCTTTGCACAGAAATGGCAGAGAGAGTTACCCATGTGGAGGATAGAACAGTGGCGCTGGAAGAGGAGGTTGTAAAAATACAGGAGTCCATTAATCTGCATGAGAAACAATCCACTGATGTTGCCTGGAAACTCGAAGATTTCGAGAACCGCCAACGGCGGAACAACGTTCGCCTACTGGGCATTGCCGAAAATTCAGAAGGGAATGACATAATGGCCTTTGTAGTGTCTTTGCTAAAAGGTGCACTCCCGGAGCTTGTCCATTGGAATTGGGAAATGGAAGTTCAACGGGCTCATCGCTTCCCTATGGTTCAGAGAAAAAACAATGAGAGCAGGCATAATGAGCAACCCAGAGCCATTCTGATCTATATCGGAAACTTTCTTCTCAGACAGGCTATAATGGATATGGTCAGACCCAATTCCAAACGGACATTTGATGGACATACCTTCTTTGCCCGCCCTGACTTCTGTCATGTTACTGTTGAACGCCGGTGGAGGCTTCGACAGATGATACCCGCGTTTCAGGGGTTGGGCTCTGAAGCATATTTATTGTTTCCTGCCCGCCTTAAAGTTATTACGAGTGGGCGGGTACGAATGCTTTCATCAGAGGTAAAAGCTCAAGAACTCCTGGCAGAGTTGAAGGATGTAGGAGGGCGGGGGGCCTCAGGGCGATAAGTTGATTGGGATCTACAGGATGGCTGGGGGCTGTATTGATTTCTATTCCTCTCTACCTGACTAACACTACTGAGCTTTGTATTTTTTAAGTAGTGGTACTTGCTGATTGATGTATATTTTTTTGAATCTGGGGTGCTGGGTTGGGTCGGCCTCCTTCCTAGTTAAAATATGGGCGGGTTTTTGTTGTTTACTTTTTACTTTATTGACGGTAGAGGTGTAGAGTCTCAGTGGCTGCTCGAGATGTGAGATTAGTAGCCACACATAGGTCACGGTTGACCTATTTGCCTGTTTGGGTGGTAGGGGTGGGGGTGGGGGTGTTGGGCTGCTGGGGGTGGGGGTGGGAGGGGGTTGGGGCAAGGTCATCAGGGTGGTAGGTTTCAGCACTGCACAAAACATTGTTTGAGGAATTTTTCAGATACTAGCTTTGATGGATATGGTTTATTGCCCATCTCTAACTCGGAAGGAGTGGTTATGGCTATCTCGGGGAAAAAGGCAATTCATAAGTCGCTTGAAATGGCAGGGAATCTACTTAATATTGCTTTATGAATGTATTAAATATTAGATTTGTTTCAATTAATATATGTGGGCTCAATGACCAATTTAAGCGACAAAGGGCGGCTATAATTTTGAAAACAATGCGGGCAGATGTCTTGTGTGTTCAGGAGACACATATAGAGGGGGATAGGTCCAGAATTTTAGAGCAACTTAGTTTTAGGCTTTTGGTGGCAACTAAGCAAGGCACTAAAACTAGAGGGGTTGCTATCCTTACTAGTAGGAAAGATATTATCGCCAAAAGGGTTTTATCAGATAGATGGGGGCGTTGGGCACTTGTAGAATGCTCTATTCAGGGGATGGTAGTCACTGTATGTTCAGTGTATGGTTCAACGGCAGATGATCCGGAGATATTAGAGCTGCTGGATGATGAATTAGTTAACTGGTCCGCTCCGTTTATAGTGTGTGGCGACTTTAATATCGATGGGTTTGGGGGTCTCTGGGATACTCCCGCTGATAAATACACTGGCCGAAAGAAAAAGGTCTTTAGGGCACTCACCAATTTAGTTAATAATCACGGACTTATCGACTTATGGGATCACTTAGCTAATGGGGATAATGGCTGCACGTTTTATTCTGCCCCACATAACGCTATTTTTAGATTAAATTACTTTTTTGTCTCTCATTCTCTAGCTCATCAGGCGAAAATTCAGAAATCCCCTAGGATATTGTCAGACCATAACCCTCTTGTTCTTTCGCTAGCTTTCGACAAAAGAGAACAAATTGAGCGAATTTGGACTTTTGAAAGAGGGCTATTATTTGATCCGGATTATGTTCATCATATGAAGGGTTAGATTAAGGCCTTCTTCGATATAAATAGGTATAGCACTACTGTAGGCGTCGTCTGGGACGCTTTCAAAGCGGGCGTCAGAGGGGAGACATTGAGCTTTAGTTTGTCCAGGCATAAGAGGTTGTCGCTCCTGGAGGAAACGCTTTATAAAAACCTAACTAGGATCGAGGAGGAATTGGTTGCTGCACTAAAATCTGGTTTAGCTACTGATTATATTCTGCATCGGCTTGCATGGGCCAAAGCAGAAATTGGAGAACGCGCTGCTGTAAAAGCATCTGAATGCTTCCTAGCAAAAAGGGAGCACTGCCATGAATTTAGTGAGAGGGTAGGTCATACACTCGCAGTTAGACTTCGACAAAGGAGTGTAAGGAATGACATAAATGAAATTATTGATGATGTCGGTAATTTAGTTATAGACCCTTCTGGTATCCAGGATGTATTTAGACAATTTTACTGTCGCTTATATGGTGAAGGCCCTCAGGTCTCACAGAACTCAATTCAGAACTTCCTTAGTGGCATACTGCTACATAGAATTGAACCTCAGGAGAGGGAGAAGCTAGATGCAGTTTTGACACAGGAAGAAATTTCTGATGCATTAAGAGATCTCCCCTCAGGTAAGGCTACTGGACCTGACCAGATTCCTCTCGAGTTCTATAAGATTTTCTGGGATGAGCTGGGAGCAGTTCTGGTGGAAACCATTCTATGTGTTCAAACCGGCGGGTTGGCCCCAGCCTCATGGGCAGGTGCCGATATTATAATTTTTTTAAAGAAAGGGAAGCCACCTCAGGAACCGGGATCATACAGGCCTATTACTCTTATAAACAGTGATGCAAATTTTTTTTCAAAAGCCCTTGCCACCAAATTGAACAACATCATTGCAGATACCATTCACCCATGCCAGCATGGGTTTATACCTGGGAGGGGGACGACGGAACATACGCGCCGGGTAATTACTCTATTTGATGCAGCAGAAGTCTCAGGAGACCCGATGGCTTTGCTGCTCCTGGATGCAGAAAAGGCTTTTGATAGGGTCTCCTGGGGCTTTCTATGGGAGGTACTGAAATGGTTCGGAATCGGGTCAGGGTTTATCAATGCTATCCGCGCAATGTATTTGGCACCAACAGCACGCTTGAGAATAAATGGGAAGTATACTGCGCCCATTATGATTAAGCGGGGTACTCGGCAAGGGTGTCCATGTTCACCTTTGCTTTTTGCTATTTACATTGATCCATTACTGCGGCTCCTTGCAGCTTGCCAAGAAATTGAACCAATGCTGTTTCATGGCATTACCACAAAAGTACTCGCTTATGCGGATGATATCGCATTAGTCACCCCCAAACCATTAGAAGCAATCGCAGCCGTTGAAGAGCTGGCATTGGTATTTGGCGAGCTCTCTGGGAATGCCCTAAATAAAGGGAAGACTCAGATAGTTACCAACTGTTTGATAAATTTATCGGATCCTCGGATGACTTTCTCAGCGGTATATTTAGGTATCACTATAACTCCTGAACTGAAAGATGTGGTTGCAATAAACATTAATCCCATAATTCAAAAGGCCAGAAAAGATTTTGACAAATTTCATAATCTGCACTTGTCACTGGTGGGGCGGTGTAATGTGATTAAAATGGTATTTTTGCCCAAAATACTCTATCTGTTTAGGGCTATCCCATTAGAATTTGGGAAACAATGGTTTAATGAGCTAGAGCACTTGGTCAATCGCTTTGTGTGGGCACATGGCAAGACAAGGAGGGCTTTACGATTTATGACTCTTCCCTTGGCAAAAGGAGGCTTGGCATTACCTGATTTTAAATTTTATTATTGGGCTGCTGCACTTCAATATATGGGGGTTTTGTTTGGTGGGTGTTCCGAGACTTTAAATGTTGGGAGAAAGACTTCCGGTTGTTTATAATTTATTGATGGGTGAAGAGGCACTGAATAGCTTTATGAAATTCAGTGAACCAAGCTACTACAAGAGAACAAAATTTAAAACCCTGCATGCTGCTTTTAAAATCTGGGCTGCCCTTAAAAGGAAGCTCGGTTTAGGTAGATTACATTATTATACTCATATGATTGGCAACCCAACATTGCCAGAAATTTTTTCTGATCAAATTATGGTAGAATGGGGTGCGCTTGGACTGCTGAAAGTGGGTGATTTAATGGGCCAAGGGGAATTTATCAATTTCGGGATATACAAGACAAATTTAGTATTAGTTCCAAAAACTTTTTTAAATACCTCCAAATAAGAAGCTTTCTCTCTAAAAGGACGGGCGGTACTCGGGGCTTCGAAAAGACCCGGATTATAGATATTATAAGAACTGGGATGGATTGCTCCATCAAAGGAGTTTACTCTGAACTTATAATACTCAAACAGGATGATTTGGCTAAACAGACCGAAAAATGGAAAAACCGGTTGGGCAATGACTCAGTTAATTTCCTAGAGTCTCTTGAGCTGGGGCATACAGTTCTGTGCTCTGCCGCATTGCAGGCTCAGCATTATAAAACAATGTTATCGCTTTATTATACCCCAGCCAAAATAGCACAGTGGGGTGGTCTTACGGGAATTAGTTGCCCTCGCTGTAACTCATTAGATGCGGATGCAGTTCACATGTTTAGTACCTGCCCACGACTTGATATAATAAAGACATCAATAATGGCTTTCTGTGATCATACTCTTGGTTTTAAAGTTAATCTAACTTCAACGTTAATGCTCTTAGGGGTTGATAATTATCAAGGGCAGCTCCCTCATTCCCGCTTTCTATTTCTCGCTATGGTTATACTTCGGATCTGTATTGCCACGGCCTGGCGCGATCAAACTGCTCCTACATTTCAGCACTGGCTTGCCCGGCTACTAGCAACGTTTAATCTTGAAAGGGGAATTTATGAAAGACGGGGAAAAATTTTGGGTAAAATAATTTGGGACCCTATATATAAATGGAAGGAATCACAATCTTAGCTTGGCTTTAGATTAATATTCAACACCAGTTAACTTAGAATTGTAATAGCCATGCTTTTCCTTTCTTCTTTTTTTTCCTTTTATTTTGCCTTTATGCTGTTACTATTGTTACTCTAATGGATGTTAAAAACCTGTTTTTTGCCTTTTATTTTTCTTCCAATTTATTATGGTCTCTTTCTTCTGTTTTTCTTCTTTTATTTTTGATTTTTGTTTTTGATATACATTGATGTATGGTAAATCCAGAATGATTAATCCTCAAACAATATTGAATTGTATACTGAAAAATTGTGCTGTCTATATTAAAAATGTGCAATAAACCGTATTAAAAAAAAAAAAAAAAAAAAAAATACCACAGTTGTACAAGGGTTCACTGGCACGGTGACAGGGATCCCCATCATGGAACCTCTCGAGTTAGAGGTAGGGAAGAATAGGATGAGGGAACAGTTATTATGCTTTCCCTCATCCCCAGTAAAGATACTAAGGCGAGACCTGATGGCCAAACTCAAAACTTCCATCCAGTTTGATGATGACCAAACTATAGCCTCTCCTCTCTCTGATCCCCTTCCCTAGAGCATGCACCATTAGAATACTCGTGCATTGCATGTATACGGGTGAGCACAATCTCTACCAATCAGACCCCTTTTGCTGAGGCAGTCTTGGAAAATACGGAACATTTCTTTGAATTATATGAATTTGCTTGACAATGAGCATACCGCAGACACCGCCTCTTAGTTGAAACAGCCAAAAAGACGAAGACCTCAATTGTCAATAAGATACTGAAGGAGGAAAAAAGTTGGGACTGTGACACGCACTTGGTTGCTGGGTCCCCCGAGGTAAGGCAGGACGCGAGACTAAGGCATGCAGGGTCAATGGCAGCAACAGTTAGAACATACGTGCATCTAGGACCCCCAAACTCAGCCTTGGTCACCCCCTTCACACCTCTACGCATGGGGAAGTGGCACAGACAAGGCTGTCTGGCACTATGTGGTGTGTTCCCCATGCCTGAAGTCCCCTTTTCACTGTCAGCTAGAGTAGCCAAATGCGTAGCAATCATAGGAAAGACGCCACATAAGGTAAATAGAAAACCACTGCAAGTAAGTGTCCCCGCCTACCACACAGGGAAGGAAGCTGAGCGTAAGATGAGCAGGCAGTCACACACACTAGGAAGGTTCCACCACAAAACCCAAAGGGATTTCAACCTAAATATAACAGCAGATGGCAGGGAGTTTGGCAGCAGCCAGACCTTACTGAATGTTACTATTGCCTCAGAATGGGCCACATGGCTGACCCATGGCATCTAAAAGTATACCACAAACAGAGGTTGATAAGCCTGAGGCAGTCCCCTAAAAGTCCCCATCCGCAAACCAAGCCCAGGAGAACCTGCATACACCCTACACACAGCCCCAGGGAAGTTGATCAGCTACTGCATTACTGCAACAGGGATCAGGTAGTTGAACAAACGCATGCCAACAGCAACAACAGACAGGAAACCCACCACAACAGGGACCGGGGCCACAGCCAAAGCATAAAGGTGTACCAGTCTGGGGAGGCAACGCTTTCGCCCAAACACAGAATACACATGTGCAGTAAGTCAAAACTCCCAATGCGAAGCATCCATTTAATGCGCACCTCACAATTCGCTGTACCAAAACTCAAAGAAGAACCAATGAGACAACATTAGGGATTCAAGCCTTTGCTAGCGTTCGGGAATTCAGGGCTACTGGATGTGTTTTGTCAATCAGCTATCCTCACTAGAGTCTGCCATTCAGGGTGCCTGCAGGAGCTAGGCCCCACTCTGCTGCTGATCCCCCAGGGCGGGTCTTGCTGACCACACCCCGGGGGTGGGCAGTCTGGTGAGGGGGCATGGCGGCTCCCCTTCATGTCCTTAAAAGCAGGCACCCATGGCCCTGCACCCACAAGTCAATTGGGACGGGTTCCAATTGCCAAATCAAAAAGACCCCATTGTCGGACATCCAGCCTGAGACTGAAATTACTTCATGGCATGAAGTTCTCATAGTGCCCCTAAAAAGCTAGCAGCCTCCAGCCAATAGAGGCCCCCTTTAAGTCGCAAAAAGAAGCTGCCCTCCAGTGTCGGGAGCTAGGTTTCCCGTATGCTAGGGATAGCGAAGACCCCATAACAACCATCGCACATGATCCGACAGGCTGCAGAGCAATGCATGGCACCAAGCCAGTTGGGGGAGAGGTCCGCCTGGATAACCAACTGTCCCCAGTCCAGCACTTTCATTAGATGAATTTGGATGCCTTCTTCAGCAATGTTTCTCACTCTTCTCTCTCAATGTTTTCCAAGTGTCCAAAGCCCGTTCACCAGGTCAGGCCCCTCCAGAATAACAACAAAAGCGTGCCACCAGTTAAAAGACATGGTCCAAGGGAGAGATGGGTGCCAGGGAAAAGGGAGTCCATAAGTCCATCACAACTTCGTGTGAGATCCATACTCAAGGATGTGCTCACTCTTGTATCATTATAATCAATGGGGTAACCCAATTAGTCCACGGACCAGGGTAAGGATTGTTACAAAAGACAATGGTCCTAGACCAATCAATTTAGAAATTAATCTATTCAAAGTAATAATCCTTGAACCTATTCAGAGCTAACTACGTGTCAGCTCATAAACGTATATAAATCGTAGGATTCTTTACCAGAAACATGAAATGCAGTACAACAATGGCTATTATTACCATGTATTTATTGAAAAGACTAAGGACTGAGGTTAAACAAACCTCTGAGGGTCATAAAGGAGAATAGAATTTAAAGAATTGAGTGAAAAGAAGTGCTCAAACATACGGAGGAGTCAAGAGGACTCGAAGTTGGTAAAACAGAAGAAGGAGAGCATATATTTACATAAATGTACAAAAAACTGATATTAAATATACAGTTCAATGCACCCTGGCCATATTTAACAAACAGTCATTTTTTAAAATTTGTATATTTTTGTAAACAAAATTAAATTGTTCTTAACAGGAATAAGGGTAGTAGGAGCAATGGTCCAGGTGCGTGAAGGGAATAGCGTCGACGTTTCGATCTGACTATCGGCCAGAGAGGGAATTTAATGCCTCGGCCATGCGGATCTTCCTCAGGATAGGGGAAGAGGCAGGGATGACCCTTGTAAAAGACCTCCACACTGAATGGGTCCAGAGTATTCACAACAGTTCCCGAAAAAGGCTCGTGGGGATCCCAGATGGTGGCGCTAGTACAATCCAAGGTGTGATGGTATCGTATGGCCCGTAAAAACGTGGCCAGTGGTTTGCTTCGACAAACCGATAATTAGTTACAGCAGTCAGACACAGCTAGAACAGTCTGGTCGGGAAGGTTTCTCTTCTAACTACTTGGCTCCAACGTGGTCGTAGACCACGTTGGAGCCAAGTAGTAGTCTATTAGTAGTCTATTCTCCTTTATGACCCTCAGAGGTTTGTTTAACCTCAGTCCTTAGTCTTTTCAATAAATACATGGTAATAATAACCATTGTTGTACTGCATTTCATGTTTCTGGTAAAGAATCCTACGATTTATATATGTTTATGAGCTGACACGTAGTTAGCTCTGAATAGGTTCAAGGATTATTACTTTGAATAGATTAATTTCTAAATTGATTGGTCTAGGACCATTGTCTTTTGTAACACTCTTGTATCAGGCCTAGTAATCAGCCAAATACACCAGGCCACCAGGGATCAGTAAGCCCAATGTTAGTCACCGCAATATCAGAAGCACATGGTGGCCATGGGACAGCCTTCCGACCACCTTCATTGTTTCCCTGATAAAATAGAATAACAGATCACGGGAGACCTAGGGAACGCACACAAAAGACCGATAAAAAGAAGCCCAAATCTAACTCAAAAAAGAACTTCTAGAAAAAGGGCATAGTCAAGACACCTGGCGCCAGTAGGGAGGGTCTCGTTGCACCCTGCATGCCAGGACTAAAGGCGTATGCACGTAACCTCAGGGCACGTTGTGATTGCCAAAGACATTCAGTTGCGACATGCCCCTCTTGTGTAGCTCAAAAGACACCACTGCACTGATAGCACCCCCCATGTATACACTGGAGAGAGTGGGTGGTGACTCCCATGGAACCCTAGCTAAACTTAATAGCATCCCATGCTCACAAGATTACCCCATAAAAATGTTGCACCAACCTAACTGCCAGCTAAGTATGGAGAGGGGTGAGGCCCAGTATCCCAAAAAAATTAAAGGCCAAATGTAGGAGGCTGGCTCTATATATACTATACCAAAGTAAGGTATAGTATGCACAGAGTCCAGTAGAACCCCAAAGGTAGGCAGAGGTAAAAGTAAATAGTACCTTACTCTCTATATGTGGTATTGTGGGCAAGCAGTAAGGCCTTATCAGAGGGTAGTGCTAAGCATTAATTGTATGACCCAGGCAAGAAATTATTTCACACACTCAAGGACTGAACTCTGACCAATTAGTTTGTATAAAAATATTTTTTAGGTATATTTATTTTCTAGAACCAAGCCAGGCCTGGTACAGGTAAATATAGAAATACTTTGCAAGCATATGCTTTTTAAATATAGTTTGAATGCTGTGAATTAGTTACAGTAGAATTGCGTTGTATTTGCAGATAGTCAGAATTACTGTGAAACTACTTTTCTTACTCAGCCAAGTATCCCTAGATACTAGGCTGGTGCATTTCCTAGGAGGAAGGAAAAAGGGATAATAAGTTTTGCAGTATAGCTACAGTTTTGCAGGATTACTCACGAAACACATTTAGTCTTGGGTGAATAAAACAATGGTTACGAGTCTGTGAATAGGATTCAGTCAAAAGGGCACTTGAGTCGCACCACCAGCGGCACAGAGGTGACCGGGTGCAGAGTGCAGGGTCCAAACATTAGCCAACGGGCTAAGCATAGTCGTGGGTTTGGGGACTGCGAGCAAGCAGGCCACCAGGTTAGGAAACCAAAGCTCCTGGGGTCGAGGTCAGCACTTTAGGACCCAATGGCCAACAAGAACTATACCACCAGTGGCGCAGAGACGGCCAGGTGTAGGATGCGGTTTTGGTTGAAGCTGCAGAGTTGGTCAGGGATTCTTCGGAGTCGGTCAGCGGCTGATGAGGCGAATAGGGGCTTTAGGAGTCATCGTCCTGTGACCACAAGTGTTTGGTGATGAGTCGGTCGGACGGTCACGGTTGGCTTCTTTGAACCAGTTCAGTTACAAAGTCGGTCTGGGGATTGCCTTCGGTCACGGTTGAGAGGACCTTGCTGTTGTTGGCTGCAAGGTTGATTTGGGAGCTGGTTGAGGTTCAGGGGTCACTGGAATCCAGGCTAGGATCGCTGAGAGGACCTTCTGAGGGTGTTGGATCGCTCAGGCTCGGAGTGCCGGAAGCGGAGAGTTAGCGACTCACGGACTAGGCTCGAGTCAGAGTCGGTTACCTTTGAGCAAGCCCGGTGCACACAGGAGACAAAGTTCTTTTTAGTCATGAAGGCAGGGCTAGTTCTCTGGGTTTTTGAGGACTGCTGACTGCAGGACACACTGAGGTTCTGTTGGAGGAGTCTGAGGTCAGGACAGGCTGGTAGGGCTGGGGCCAAGTCAGTTGGTGTCCTCCTCTTCTTCTCGCCGCACAGCTGTTCGGTCCATCTTCTTCTTGGGTCTTCTTTTTGGCTCTGGTCTTTCATCTTGATTCTTCTTCTCTGCCAAGGCAAGGTTCAGGGTTGCCGCTAAATACTAAATTTAGGGGCGTTACAGGTAGGTCCAGGTCGGGATCAATGGGTCCCTTCTTTGGGGCCGGTACACATCCTTTTATGCCACCCTCCCATGGGAGAGGGGCATAAGCCTCACTCTGGTTTTTTGGGTCCCCCATCTACAAGATGGTGGGGGACTTAGAGTTGTGCTTCACCTTGCCTCCCCAACTAAGGGGTGGGGTCAGCAAAGGTGGGAACACCTCTTTTCTTATCTTGGTTTTCCCGCCGGCTCTCCTGCCGAAAGTGGGAGTCAGAACCCATAGGGGCCAGTTGCTGGGAGCAGCAAATAGATGGGGTAGCTCACAAAGGCGGCAGGCCTTTGAAGCTTACCCTTCATGGACCCTGCCCATCCTGGGGGAGGAGGCTTGACACCTCGTCCCATGATGCGCTTTGTTTCAGGACCCTGAGAGCAGTAGGCTCTCGACCCAGGGGTCCAGAAACATGTCTGGTGGTGGCAGCTGGTGAGCAGCCACTCAGCCAGGACACTAGAGTCAAGTAGTTTTTCAGGGGGCATCTCTAAGATGCCCTCTTTGCATTTTTCATTAAATCCCCTACTGGCATCAGTGTGGGATTAATGGGTTGAGAAGTTTTATACCAACCTTCCCAGTTTTCAGTAAAGCCATTATGGTGCTGTGGAGTTCATAATGACAAACTAAAGACCATGTACTCTTTATGGCAATACTGCACTTACAATGTATAAGAATTTACTTAGGCACTGTAGGGGTACAGGGCTCATGCACCTGTACCCTCACCACTGGTATAGTGCACCCAGCTAGAGGGGTGGCTTACCTATGCCAGTGCAGTGGATTGTAGGCATGGCAAAGAGGGATGTGTGCCATGTCGACTCTTCACTTTGTTCTGCACCAAAACACGCAGTCTGTGATGGCAGTGTGTGGGTGCAAAGGTACAGGGCCTCTAAGGGTGGCACAATAAGTGCTGCAGCCCTTAGAGGTCTTCCCTGGTCACTGTGCCCTTGGTACCTATGGTACCTATGGTACCTTTTACAAGGGGCTTACATGTGGCCAGAGATTTGTCAATTGGGTTTTGCATCAGTACAGTTTAGGGAAAGAACATAGGCCCTGGGTACCTGGTTGGCAGGAACCCAGGGCACCCTCAGTCACAGTACATCAACATTTAAGCAAAAAGTTGGGGCAATCATGGAAAAAGCAGCACTTTCCTACACCAACAACCCATAAAAATGAATGTGTCCCAAAAACAACAGAGCACTTTCAAAAATAGATACCCCTACAGGGGCCACCTTCTGGTGCCTCACGAAAAATTGCATGAATCAAGTGTGGAGAACACACCCTTATAAAACGAAGGCACAGGAACCCCAAAGGAAAATGACAACATATGCAATAATGCACTGTTTTTTTTTAACTAACCAAACACACATAGCTCTTATTCAACAAGTTAGCAATTGAATGTGCAGGTGCACCACCTTTTCAGTGGCCACATCAGCACCCCAACAGGATCTACAGTGTGTGAATTAAGAACTACAAACTGTACAGTGAACTTTTTACCTCAAACTTTGTTGGCCAAAGACACTCCCAATTACTAGAGGATTATAGTGGTCTCCCCTGGTTCCAATCCCCACACCTGCAATGTTCAATAAGATATGTATTGTTGCACTTCTATAACCCTCTGCTTTCTATGGGTGTTTCCACATTCATTCATCACCAAAGCACAGCCCAGTCTAATGGAGTCCCCCCCGAAGTTATTACGTTACATCTGTTCGCTGATACTGCATGCAGTAGGTGCAGACAGGCTTTACTTGTCCCAAGAGGTAGCCCCGAAAAAGAAAAATGCTTTCTCCACCTATACCTATGTAGGATTAGGGCCAAGATACAATCAACAGAGCAGAACCCCGTAGAGTAGTAGTGAATCAGACCCGATACAAGACCAATACCACAGCTTTGTACCTTTTCACCGAGCCAAGCGACATTTAGACCGAGCTCGATTGGATGCACAGAGGGGCACCAGAGTGGAGGATACTGTTTGGCCCCAAGACTTTCCATAAAAGAGATTCTTAGAGGTAGCAAAACCACCACATCAATGCTTCCGCTTCCACCTGTGTTCCCAGGGTGGCCGTTAGCATTTCTGCAGCTGTCTTCTTTAATAACATATGGACACCAGACATGGAATTCCAGTGTTGGGCCATCCACCCCGATAATACAAAGGGAAATTAGTCTTGTAAGGGAGGGTTGAACCACATCATAGATACTCCATGTCAGGAAATCTGGGATACTGTGGTGAATAGGTATACGTGGTTAGAAGGGAGAGGCAACCCCTAATTGTACGGAAACGTACACTGTATTCCTTGTGTTTCAGAGCTAAAGGAACCATTACACTGGGAACAAATGAAAACTGTGGCACAGTGCTTCACATTCTAGAAATGCGCTGGGGCACCTCCACACTGATGGATGACTACTGGTAGTGTGGCAAGTTTGCCTCCTTTCAGCTAGTCCCCAGATAGCATGGCCTCTGCTCCCTCGTCACCATACACACCCTGACCCTGGTCATTTCTGGAGAAGATCTATCAGAATTGCACCAACATTTGCTAAAGAAGAAGACAACTCTGTTGCCTCAGGCTCGAGATAAAAGAACTGCAGAGTATTTTCGATGGGCTCAGTACAAGGACATATCGGAAGAATTCATACTATTTTCAGACACACAAATAAATGCAGGAGGGTCCATACCCTTCTTCACAGTGCAGATGAAAGTTAATGCTTGTTGGTTACAAATATCCAGGTAGGAATTTCTCAAGATGATGAACAGCACTGAGCTCGGCCTTAATGCAATCAAGGAAGAACTAAGAGCCACCCGCTTCATGGTAATGCAACATCAATATGTGTTGGACTTAATGACCGCAATGGAGGGAGGGATGTGTGCCAAGATCGGAGCATCCTGCTGCATTTTTATCCCAGGCAATGATCTAGACACTGGGACTTTGACTCTTGCCCTCCAAGCAATGCAAAGAGACATGCGTGAGGGGGGAGGTGCCCCTGAGCAGGCATAGTTATTGAACTAGTTTTTTTGGCTCACCCAGGGGCTGACTGGGCTGTGCACATCACTGTTGCCCATTTTCATATTTTAATTGTGGTTTCCTACAGTTGGGCATTTCCTTCTGTAAAACCGCTGTCCTCAAACTAGGTAGAAAGCTAGTAACTAGCAAAATAGTAATTGTCAAAATTAAAGAACAACATGTCCCCAAAAACGTGAATGCCATGAAGTAGGGGTTAGATAATTTAGTTGAAAATTCAACTAGAGGGGGGATATTGTTTTGTTTTTGTTTTATACAATGCAAACTTGACCAGAAGGTATTGGGTATCAGATCACTTTACATGAGCAGAAGTTGCGTTACACAAGGATACATTCATTTTTTTCAGGGACGGGGTGATTAAGTGATTTGCCCAGAATCACAGGATGTTGAGCGTCATTGCCAAGACTCCAACCTGGTTCCCCAGATTTGAAGTCGACCTCCCTAGCCGTTAGACGACATCCCCTCTCAGTGTAAATATCAATAAAATCAATGCCAATGTTTATAATAAGACATTCACATATTTGAACGAGATCGCATCACTATTAACAAACTCGCCTGTCATGAACTCTCTGTCAACCCCGACTCAGAAATACGTGGTCAGGCAGGCTCTGCGACATAGGCTCTGCGACATACTGATTGACAGATCACAGATGAGATGGCACCTGGCCGGCAGAAAAACGAGTGAACAGGAAACTCAGGTCCATCCTCCAGATAAGGGCAGCGACACCACAATGGTCCAGGGAGATTGGCCCCAATAAAGCACACATGGGGGGGGGCATGCATTCCTAAAACATCATAAAGTCAAATACCACATGAAGCTAGGAACACATAACCAATCATGACACAGCACACAGTACACGCAGTGATCACTCCCCCTCATGCCGGACATCTGGACACATTACCCACTGGCCCACATTGTGTCCAAGCAAGGTCGAGGCACACCTGCATTTGTTATCAGGGGCTTATTTTCGACTCCACAGACAAGGCCCACATTCTTTTACCAAACAAGGTTTGCCGGAAGTATTTTAATGATACTCCAAAACTGTACAAAACCTTGCTCAGATTGATTGTACTTTGCGACAGTCCTCAGACCCACCTCTGTAACTGTACTCCCAGCTGAAGTGTTTAATTAAACCAACTGTTTCTGTTTTGCAAACTCCTCCTGTCTTCAGTTTTTTCAAGGTCGATTCATATTCCAGCAATATGGTTTCATTTCACCTATGTGATTCGGGCTCCATATGTTTAAAAAAGTAGTCTCTCTACTTAGCCAAACATCAATCAATCAATCAATCAATCATGTCACTTATAAAGTGCACTACATACCCACGAGGGTCTCAAGGTGCTGGGGGAAGAGGGGGGTGGTGCTGCTACTGATCGAAGAGCCAGGTCTTGAGGAGTCTTCTGAAGGCCAGTAGGTCTTGGGTCTGCCGAAGGTTGGTGGGGAGGGTGTTCCAGGTCTTGGCGGCGAGGTGGGAGAAGGATCTGCCGCCGGCGGTCGTTTTCCGGATGCGGGGGACTGTGGCGAGGGCGAGGGTGGTGGAGCGGAGCTGGCGGGTGGGGGTGTAGAAGCTGAGTCGTCTGTTGAGGTAGGCTGGTCCAGAGTTGTGGAGTGCTTTGTGTGCGTGGGTGAGGAGCTTGAAGGTTATCCTCTTGTTGACAGGGAGCCAGTGCAGGTCTCTCAGGTGGGGTGTGATGTGGCTGCGTCGGGGGATGTCGAGGATAAGACGTGCAGAGGCGTTCTGGATGCGTTGCAGCCGTCTCCAGGAGCTTAGCCGTCGTTCCTGCGTAGAGGGCGTTTCCGTAGTCCAGCCTGCTGGTGACGAGGGCCTGGGTGACTGTTTTTCTTGTTTCGGTGGGGATCCACTTGGAAGATCCTGCGGAGCATTCGGAGGGTGTTGAAGCAGGATGAGGAAACGGCATTGACCTGCTTAGTCATGGAGAGGGTGGGGTCGAGGATGACCCCTAGGTTGCGTGCGTGGTCGGTGGGTGTCGGGGCTGTTCCCAGTGATGTCGGCCACCAGGAGTCGTCCCAGGCTGAAGGGTTGGAACCAAGGATGAGGACCTCCGTCTTGTCTGAGTTCAGCTTCAGGCGGCTGGTCCTCATCCATTCGGCGACAGCCTTCATTCCTTCGTGGAGGTGGGCTTTGGCGGTGTGAGGGTCTTTGGTGAGGGAGAGGATCAGCTGGGTGTCGTCGGCGTAGGAGATGATGTTGAGGTTGTGCTGTCGGGCGACGTGGGCGAGGGGTGCCATGTAGATGTTGAACAGCGTTGGGCTGAGGGAGGAGCCTTGGGGTACGCTGCAGATGATCTTGGTGGCCTTGGATCGGAAGGGGGCGAGGCGGACGCTTTGTGTTCTGCCGGAGAGGAAGGATGTGGTCCAGTCCAGGGCCTTCTCTTGGATCCCGGCGTCGTGAAGGCATGTTCGTAGTGTGTGGTGGCAGACCGTGTCGAAGGCGGCTGATAGGTCCAGGAGGATGAGGGCTGCTGTTTCTCCGTTGTCTAGCAGGGTCCTGATGTCATCGGTGGCGGCGATGAGGGCGGTTTCGGTGCTGTGGTTGCTGCGGAAGCCGGACTGGGAAGGGTCCAGGATGTTGTTCTCCTCGAGGTAGCGGGTCAGTTGTTTGTTGACGATTTTCTCGGTGACCTTCGCGGGGAACGGGAGCAGAGAGATGGGTTGGAAGTTCTTGAGGTCCTTGGGGTCTGCCTTGGGTTTCTTGAGTAAGGCGGTGATCTCGGCGTGCTTCCAGCTTTCCGGGAAGGTTGCTGTCTCGAAGGAGATGTTGATTATATAAAACATCAATGTTTTTGTCAGATGCGTTCACAGCTACGTGTGGCAAGTAAATATTAAATATCACTTAATGACTTAATGACTGAGTTGTTGGTAATGACATCTTCCTTCAAGTCTAAGTCATTTATAAAGAAGTATCAGGGACAGAGGATCAAGGATATATCCGGAGCAATCCAATTTCCAAATTTGAAAAGCTTAAAACGCAGCTTCTATTTATTGTCTTAATAGCCGGTTTGCACAGTTGATGTTCCAAACTCATGAGTATTGATTTTCCTATTATTTTAATAACAAATGGCATTACACTTATAGTTTTACACTGATTTCATACGGCTCTACCAAGGTTACATAGTCAGCATGTATACCCATGTAAATGCACTGCGGTGGAGTCTCAGCAACTCTTAAACATTCTCCAAGTAAAGAAGATGCATGCAGTCTCTCAACAGGCCACTTACTGTGTCCTATTGGCTTACAATGACCTGGTTCTTTCATCTCTACCCCGGCGCTGTGCTACTTGTGGTATTAACAAAGAAGGAGTTGGGGGAATCTAATAGAAACATTTTAGATGTTCTCATAATAATCATTATAAGAGGTTGAGGTTGTTTATTTATTTGTACTCTCAATATCAGAAAAAAACAATAGAATTAATGGGAGGAAAGTATTCTGACTATTCTTGTGTGAGTGCTTGTCCCTGGGTGAAATGAACAATTGTTTGTGTACTTTGTATTTGCTTCATCATTTTGATTTTCTGTTTGGTAGGGTTCTGCTAACTGAGGAACACCCACATTGGTTACTTACCCATCAACTCAAACTGTAAGTTGACAAGTTCTACTAGCAGCATGTTAATATTGTATGCACACATGATTTTTAACCTGCGTCACTGTAATAGACTGGATATTGGCAGTCCAGATCCCCAAACTGGTCTCTTGCTTTTGTGTTAGATGGAAGCTCAGTATGTGTGGTTTACTGATAGTGGGTGAATGGTAGGGTACATTTGAACCCACAAAAGGTGATGGGAGAAATGCTTGAAATAAGTATACCACTGGCAATAACTTGGTTTAGCATTCCAACCCATCGTTCTTTCGCCCATCATGTCACTTCAGTTGGGACCAAGCCATATGCAAATTAGTCTGACCTTGCTCCAATAGGAACAATCCAGCCCAAACTGCCAGGACAGGTCCTCCATGGACCAGAACACAAGCAACCCAAGACTGGTTTCAGATAAAGGGTGCTTGGTCCCAGTGTGACTGAGGCCTGGGCCGGATCTCCAGCGGGAGTTAATCTTGAGTTGTTGAGGTCTCCTAGAATGGATCAAGGCGTCCGCCTCTGTGGCAACAACAGCTCCTGTTGTGTGACAGCCCCAACAACAGTCAGTGGTACACCAGTCTCTTAGCATGAGGCAGGAATGCTTGGAGACACAGTGTTTCTCTTTAAGCAAATATCTTGGCATATTCACTATAGACACTGCTCAGGAAAGACTTCTGGCTTTGCTCCATCTGGCACTTCTGGGTGTTTCTCATGCCAGGAACATGCTGGGCTTCTCCTCTTGGAGAGTCAGGCACTAGTCTACTTGTCATGTTGTTCCCCACTTCCGAGTAGGATCTGAGCATTTGTTGGGCTACATAAGTGTAGGATGGTGCCAGACTGATTCCGTGCACCCCTATAGGATATGTTGTCCTAGAGACCAGCTAGCCCACAGTGCCACCATATGCACCCTTTTATCTAGACAGGTAGCAAATTGTTTTGGCAACCACAGAACATGACAAACCTGAGCTCTCCCAGGGACCATCGTAACTGTTCTAGAACCCTTTCACTCAGCCACTCGTGCTCTCTTTCTCTCAGAGGAGTATACAAGGAATACACAGTGTGGCATTTTCAATGTTTATGGAACCATTGTGATTCTTGTGTAAAATATATTTGCTGCAATGTTCAATAGACAGAAGCAGATGAAAGTGATTAGCAATATAAGGACAGTTAACAGAATGAAAAGTTCCACCATCCTGCTAAGACAATCTATATATGCAGGTATATAAAACAATATAAAGGTATGTATATATAGCATACTCCTACTACACGCTTCCTAGCCTAGATATCAAGGCTGTATGTATGTGTTCTTCCAGGAATCCCCTTTGTATGATCCAATCACATTACATGAATGAAAATAATGTAGGCCCCCGTTGTGGTCACATGTTGGACATCCCTCACCGAGGGATCAGCTAACAGCTGGGCTGAGGTTTCAGTGTGCAACAACCTTGCAAATGACAGGAAGTGCTCCTCCCCTTAAACGTGGAAATGCTTGTTAATTTATAACAGAGAGCATCCTTGCCTTGGGCTGAGATTCTAGTCAGGCTGCCATTGTTTATGTACTGTTTATAGCTCTGTCACTGCATGAATGAAAACAAACAATCACATTTACACAATGTATGTATAGACCTTGTATGTGAAGCTCAAGGTATCATGATAGTGTTCTTGCGAAGTTGATTTTGTAAGCAAGTATAATTTCATGGGAACTAATCTGCACTGTCATAGTCACAAATGTGTGTCCAAAGTCATTGTGTGAGAGTGAAGGCAACTTTGGAGAAACTTTGTGTGCATGTAAAATGGCTGTGTTTCCCTCTATGCCTAACCAGGACACATGGCATACCCTCTAAGGGAAGTCAGGCAGTGTTTTAGGAGCTAGGCAGAGCATCGGGTCCTCCAGTAAGAAGTGCAGAGTTCAAGTTATATGCACTCACATGTGGGATACTTGCTCCTATGCATACACTAGTCCTGGTTACACAACAGCTTTTCTTGTACTCTGAAGAGCAATCCCTTCCATGGCAATGGAGAACTTGCAACTTCACAAAGTGGTTCAGGTCCCTCTGACAAGTGTCAAAGTAGGTCCTCTCTGAGAAGAGTCCTAACGGGTTAAAAGCAACACTGGGGGAGGGTATAAAAAGTAGACGCTGTGTTACAATGAAAGATCAGACACCGCCAACTGCTTTGGTGAAACCACTCAGAACTGGATTGTTGTGCATGACTCTCATAGGCAGGACAGCAGTGCCTGAGGTTAGAGAGAAAATTTACCACAATTCCTAATCAGGGAACACAAAGGACAACATAGCAGAACAGTGGTACCCCACAAGTAAATCGTCTTTGCCTGAGCCCTTTGTCAGTAATGGAGGAACCATAGAAGAGAAGCGGAGGAGCCAAGTTTTGCAGGGGTCAGGGTTAGGAGTTCTCAAAACCAATCACCCAAATAGAATCTTGAGGATGTAAGGGTCATTTACACTAGCTGAAACTCCACCAGTAGAGAATTCTAACATTTTGGCTCTCCCTGATCCCCTTTGAACTCCACAATATATAAAAAAGAAAGAGATGGTAGATTGTGAATCATTTTGACCACATGCCAGAGGTGACCACTGCCTGTTCTTTCTTTCAGGAGAGGGAAGAATTTCCTGAGGAAGGTAAAGGATGGAAGAATCTAATGGTATGTCAAATAATCCCCACCGTATGATCAACTCATGGATAATGTCTTCTGCACTTGCAAAGGAATGTGACTAGAACAAATTAAACTGAAAGTAACTGGAATATGAAAGAATATTCGTAGTAAATCAGAGAAAGACATAAAGGCATCAAATGCACAGACAAAAGGAGAGATATTTTATATTTATACATTGACTTTTACAAATATTGTGGGAAATAAGACTGTGAATAAAGAATTACTTTGTTACCTTCATTCCTTTGACCTACGGATTGATCATTTTACAGTCCCACTTATATGCTCACTTTCCAGACAGGGGATTTTGATCAATTGTCTAAGGTTTAAGAACTAATTTGCGGTGGATCTCTTTCAAATGCTATTTCTGAATGTAGCTCAGACAAAGCCTTTACTTGCGATGATGTTGCTTGTAGCAGGTAGCAATGATGCTGGTTCCAAGCAGGAGTATCTAAATCAAGGGCTTTGATGAAGTGTGAAATTTGTGTACCTCACTGTCATCAGCCTTCCTTACTCCATCATCAGGCACAAACAAAATGGCAGGCCATACTTATACACTTCCTCAACTTTAACAAGACGACCTGATGACAAGCTCCTCACTCCTACCATCTACCAAATGTGATTGCTCGGGAAGAACTAACCTGCAGCCCTCTGCTAAAAAGACCTCATTAAATTTCTCTGAGTACCACTTCTCCATTCGGCTTTGCTTCAATGTATGAGTTTCCATCCTCAAAGTACAGGAATACAATCAGTACATTTCCCCTGTCTAGGGAACTTGCACCTACTCTCCATCATGTGCAATGATAAACTAGTCTCCATCAAAAATGCATCTGTCTAGTCTGAACACTCAGACTTTCACCACACCACCACACCACACTTACTACTACACCCTTACAACACATCCACCACCCATCCATGCACTTGACATGCTCATGGAATGTCAGCGCAAGGGCCTAGGAATCATACTAAAGTGTAATTTTATGCAGGTGAGGTCAGCAGACTTCACTCTTCTTTGACACAGAAAAAAACTCCGACCAAAACTGATACTTCACAAAATTCAGTTTGCTGCCACCACCACTTCATATAATGAATGCAGGACATAGACAGTAGTTGCATTTCAATTATGAGGGCACACTTGCTTCACCCGCCTAGGTCAAAGAACAGGCTGTGGACCTTGCATTTCCATGGACAGGTCTAGTCCTTTCTGCACATGATAGATTAGTCTGGTTATAGGGCCAATATACAAAAGTGAGAATGCCACTTTCACAAGCTGTTTGACAATTGAAGCAGGGCCATACACCCGTATACCATGAAGGGCAAATTCCCATCCCGACATTATCTAAATTCCTTTTTTGAACAGTCCAATTAAGTGCCTTTGCAAAGTCTGGTCTAGACCCATCGCACCATTCAAATTAACTTCAGTCACACCCATCCCATTTTCACACCTCCATCACAACCTCTGCTATGCCTCCTCGTATTAAATCTCTCTAAAACCTCATTATTCACAGGCCACCAGAGTCTCTCAGCTAAGCATTCTGACCCCCATAACACTGTATGTTAATTTTTCAATATTCCCTTCTGGATCACAGACCATCCTTCCAATGCTATGATTACCTCTACCTTGGACCAAGCCTCAGAACCCATCCCATCAACTCTGCCAACCCCTCTAAACTTTAGCTGACCCTCGAACTTCCTATCAGAAATACTCTCACAATCTCCCTTCTCTAACAGCTACCAGCTCTTTTACCACCTCAACGAACCGCAGCGATAATATCTCTGGCAGTTCTGAGACCTGTCAAACAACTCTGATAACGTCTTCCAGAACCCCCACCCCTTGCCCTCAGACTATTACCCTGACTGGCTATATGGCCCACTATGCCCAGAACATATCTCTTTTCTGCATCTCCAGGCTCACTATCAACCTTCAGTGCCCCTTCCATCTCTCTGACTACTAACCCTCAGATCCTGTGGGCCAGTGCCACTGGCTCTTGGAATACACTTGCTTGTCCATAAATCCTAAGCCAGTGCAACTGCCTCTCGGAATTGTCTTGCCAGTTCACACTGGACCTTAGAATCCTTGAGACCCTCCCCAATGCCAGTTGTATGTGCTCATCTGACCCAAATATCTCTCTCCACTAGATTTTAGAGCCTATTCCTGGCTCTCATAGATTGCCAGATCTTTCTAAAAGTCCTCAGTTCAGTTCAGTTACCTCAATCCTAAAAACCCATTTGCTACTTTTTGAGAATGCTGATTAGGCTTTTGTTGGTATAAGGGGTCATCCAGCCCTCTGTGTCAGCAGTAAAACCTTTCTGCTGTCCTGAAACTGTCAGGCAAATTCTTTTTGTCAGTACTCAGAGATTTTAAACCAGTTTGCAGATCCCCTACCCTATTGCTACATTTCAGTGCAACCACTTCTGGCCCTCTGAGGCCCTCAGCTGATTCTCCAAAACTATCTTTTTGGACCTTTCTTTTATGATCATCATGACCACTTGGGTAGCCAGTGATCTCCTTTGCTGATCTTGGCATTCAGACCTTCCTCCAACACCTAGTCAGCCTTTATGTTGCCACTGTCCTCAAGTGCTTAGTTTTGACAGTTTTACTTCCCATGACCCCTGCCTTGCTGCCCTGAACAGTCTGCTCACCACTTTGCCAGCCCTCACATATTACTGGACCCATCTGTTGCTCATTGATGTTTACGGGACCCGTATTATGGCTCTCAGATCCTCAATATTGTTGTCAGAATAACTTGTGGAGTTTTCAGATTTTATTCTATTGGCTTTAGGAGCCCATCAATCAGCATCTGACCATTTCTGCATGATCTTAGATCACTGACAGTATGTCAAGCACAAAAATATTGTGTGGACAGAATATCACGTCAAAAATATCGAGGATCAAAATATCGAGAAGGTAAGTGCAAATATGTAAGTATAGATTTACTATTTTTACATTCACATCCATATGCCTTAAAGATATATAAATATATATATATATATATATATATTCACTGAAAAAACCACAGGTTTCAGGGGTGTTATAGTTAGTTGGACATTTCACTCATACAAAACCAGAGAAATTTGGCCGTTATAGTTAGTTGAGCTAACTATAACTCGTGCCCCCGCAATGCACTGCTGATGATGTCACATATTACATCATTCATGACATGGTCAGTGACATCACTGATGACATCACTGATGACATCTCAAATGACATCACTGATGACATCACTGATGAAATCATCCAGTGACTGTGTGTTTCTGTAAAGTTTAAATATGTTGTATATATATATATATATATGCCAAGGTGTATTGAAGAATGAGTGGGTGTATAAGTGTCTGAATGGATGATTTAGTAGGTGCGTGACTGACTGTATAAGTGAGTGATTAAACGTGTCTTACTGAATGCATGTGTTAGTGACTAATCTGTGGGAATGTCTGTATCAGTCTGTCAGTTGGTGTGTAAGCGGCTGCCTGGGTTGATGAGTAGCTACATGAGTGTCTATATGGGTTATTGATTGGTTGTCTGAGTATTTGTATGGGTGCCTGAGTGTCCATGTGGGTGGGTGGGGGATGTGTGACTGTGCAAAGATGTGTGAGTGGGTGATTCACTGGGTGTATGGGTTCAAGAGTGCATCTGTGCAGGGATGTATGGGTGGGTGAGTGAATGGATGTCTCAGTGGTACATGTGTGAGTAACTACAAATGTGAAAGGCAGTATATGTGAGTGTTGGAGTATATAAATGACTATTTGTGAGAGTGAGTGATTGTGAGAGTGGCTGTATGGATGAGTGTGTGCTTGTATCAGTGATTGTATAAGAGAGTAAGTATGTGTTAGTATCTGTATGAATATGTGAGGTGGTTTGTGTATAACTGTATAGGTGAGTAAATGGGAGTGTGATTGATTCCTTGCATGACTGACTAGATGTGTGAGTAACTCTATGGATGAGTGGCAGTGTGTGAGTGTCTGTATAGGTGTACGAGTGGAAATGATAGTGCTGTATTGATGAGTGACTGCATGTATGAGTGACTGTATGGGTGAATGAGTGGATGTGTGTGTAGACCTAGGAATCAGTGAGTGGGTATGTAGTAACTGGTATTGGTGCGTCTATGGTTTCGAAAATGGTAGTCTGTATTTTAGAGTGGGTGTATCAAACAAAGGTTATATTAGGGTGTGAGGAGGTGCATCAGATTATTACATGGATGATGTCATCAGTGATGTCATTTGAGATGTCATCAGTGATGTCATCAGTGATGTCACTGACCATGTCATGAATGATGTGATATGTGACATCATCAGCAGTGCATTGCGGGGGAGCGAGTTATAGTTAGCTCAACTAATTATAACGGCCGAATTTCTCTGGTTTTGTATGAGTAAAATGTCCAACCAACTATAACGTCCCTGAAACCTGTGGTTTTTTTCACTGAATTTCTAAAGTATTTTAAATGCTAATTTGTAACTATAACGTCCCTGAAACCTGTGGTTTTTTCAGTGAATTTTTAAGGTTTTTGAAATGCTAATTTCTAACTATGACGTCCCTGAAACCTATGGTTTTTTAAGTGAATTTCAAAGGTTTTTTAAATGCTAAATTTCTAACTATAACGTCCCTGAAACCTATGGTTCTTTCAGTGAATAAAAATATACACTGAAATTCTTGTTGAACACCCGTACTGTGATACAATTGGGATATACGAATAATTGGCACACACACTTGGATGGAACCGTTTCCAAGGAGAACAGCGAAACAGATTCTGTAATTTACAATTACTATCTGTATTAAAAGTTACGTAGTCTGCAGACAAATTTCTGAGATGTTCTATTTTATAATAATACTTCTTTTTAGCAGGGAGAGGGACGTTGCACAAGATAGTCTTTTCTCTATTCTCTTTTTATGATGACATCTCCCTTTATCAGATATCGATTCACTGCTATACTGATTATAATTCTATCATTCAATGTTATTTTTGTTCTGGCACATATACTGCACATTAGGCCATGTTATTTAAAATACATGTTTTTTAAAATGTTTCATGTCTGTGTCAGATCTTCCAACTACAATAGTGACAGTTAAAGGGTGTGTCTTGTTAACAGAATTCCTGAGACATGTGTGAATGCTCTGTTCTGGTTTGTCTAATCATTTATTTCTCTGTAACAGATTAGGACAGCAAATAATACAATATAACAAGTTGCTCCGGGCCTTACGGGCACTTATGTAATAGGATGACTCAGTTGCTACCTAGTAAGGTCCCATAATTGTACACATACTTGTCATCTTACCCAGAATCCCTACAACAGCCTCAGTGAATGGATTACTCCATAGGTACGGTCTGACTGAATGCCTGAATGCAACACTATGCCTGGTTGATTGTATGAGAACATGTGTACTCTGTTGGTGATTGCATAAGTGCAGGAGTACTGTGTGGGTGATGCTATCAGTGCATAGGTTGTGCCTCTGCAAATGGAAAAACGAAAATCTAATGTCTGGATTATTGGTTTAAATGCTAACGTTGTGCTACTGAGATACATGAGAGCATACATATTGTCTGTATAAAAGAAAAACTACCTAACAGATTAGATCAGCTATATGACCAAAGTTACCCAACACTATAAAGGATCACAGTTTTTTAAATTCCAAACAAATAACATATAAATGTTGTTCAAGCATTCTTTTACGTTATGATACATATTATGTTATGTAAATCTTACCTGTTTTGGTAATTTAGAAACATGACACTCTTCAACTATTTCAAAGTACTATTGTGCTATTCATCATTAAAACTCTTTTCAAAGTTTACCACTACGTACAATGAAAGAAACCAAAAAACTGTTATGCAATGTAATGTATTACACAAATTATACTATTACATTTTTAAGACCACAACATAATTTAAGATTTACATAACATTTCATTTTCCCTTTTTTGCTGTTCTCAGATTCCACTTAACTTCACTATACACAGTGATGTCAATGTAGTATCATCATGAAACAGCGGGGTAAAAAACAATCAACTAGATTGTTGAAAAAAAAACAAATCAGCGTACATTATTTTCAATATGTGTACCTATATGTGTTCCTCATTACAATTTTTTCATTACATCCTTCTTCTACAGGATGTCTTTCATGTATCTCAAGAACATTTTCAAAATGTACACTCATTTACATCTCCTACAACATACAGAACAAATATGTAAACTATTTGATTTTCAACGCAATTTTTCCAAAGGCAATACCAATCAGCACAAATAATAGTCCAAACACTAGTTATAATTAGTAATTATTTCCAGTGCTCTCTGCTTTCTGTTCACATCTTCCCAATAGGCCGAATAATGTATTCAAAACTTTGGGTTGCAAAATATCCAATATGAATTGGTTAAAGTGTGTTCACATCTTCCCAATAGGCCGAATGATGTATTCAAAACTTTGGCTTCAAAACTATCGAATTTGGTAATTCGTAAGGCAATCTGGGTTTTATTTCCAAGTGTGCATCATTGCAATGTGTCCATCACTTTAAATACACAGTATAGTTTCCAGATGTTGTAGTAGGTCCAGCATGGAAAATAAATAGCCACTGTTGTAAAAGTTCTTCCAGAAATAGATATTTGACTGGCAACAACATTTTTAATTTTGGTTTCCAGTTTTCTTCCATTTGCTCTACAACATTGTAGCATTAAAATCAGATAGTTTCCATATCTTTCTATGTGTAATGTAGATAACATCTCTCATTTACAATGAGAACATTTCATATCATGATTGCCGCTTTTACTAATTTGTTAAAAGGTACAGATTTGCAGTCTGGTATTGTTAAATATATGAATCGTTCTGTGTCGACTTCAGTGCTTGAAGTTATTGAACACTGTTCACATGTATGATCCCATTTGTAACTTAGTCCAAATAAGTTTTCAATCTGTATTCCTTCATCTTCTAATACTCCAAGCATAAGCATTAGAAATTCTTGTGCATCTTGTTGTATATTAAGACTGAAGGTCAAAGAACCAGAAAATATATCCAAGAGATGGCGAATACCACAAGCAGTATGGATTTTACATCTGTCAGTTGTCAATTGTTCAAATACATAATGTAGTGTAGAACATAATCTTTTTTCATGATTTCCCATGATTTCATGATGAAGATCTTGTAGATAAAATACAACATTCAGAATCACATTAGCGTAACAGTTCATACCTGAACTATTTTCTAACTGGTATCCCACAACGTTATCAACTCTTTCCATTTTCTGTTTCTTTACACCTTTTCCTTTCTCTTCAATTTTTTTATTTTTTCCAACCACACTTGATTCTTTAACATATTTTCATTTTGAACACACAACACGTTTCTCATAAATGGGATATTCACCTAAATTTGGTGTATAAAGTCTTCTTAAACGATTATATTCTCTTACACAATTTACATAAGCACTAATCTTGTTGTCATCGAAAATCAATCAAATACAAACCAGACAATGTTCTTACTCAAGATAATGCAACATATGCCATTCCCTCTTTGAACACTGTACTTCCAATATTTACCAAAGCACTATACTTAAACCTTGAGATTTATGAATAGTTACTGCATATGCTAAAGACTTAGGAAACTGTTTTCTGCGAACATACAAGTCTTTTACGAGCAAAAAACGTACTGCACAATGCCCAATCTGTCTTACCTCTGTAATCTGATCAAATTTTATTTTCAAGAATTCTATTCCATCTCTGTTCTGATATTTTACAAAATCAACAACTTTCCCCATTGCTCCATTTACTAAACCTTCTTCTACATTCAAATTACGCCGCAAAATGACCCAACAGTTTATACATACATCTAAAGTTTTTTCTAAGCCAGCAGTTTTAGATACAGACTTTTCCAAAGAGTGCAATTTAGTCTGTAGTTTCTCTGAAAGAAGAATGGTCCTCCCTGGTGCTCAATTTTATCAATAGCTTCAATGTGAACTATTACTTGTTTTTCCAATTTCAGAAGCTCTTGATTAAATTTACAACACTTTTGCAGTGTAGGCATTAGGCAAACTATAGACTTCTTTTCTCCAATCTTCTTGTACATTACTTCAGCTGCTGTGTTTTCAGTTGTAAACAAGTTCCTTAGTAGCCGACTTTCTAAAGTTTGTTTACCATGTTTCGTTAGGACACCAATTCTTATATCTTTGAGAATATTTCCATAATCTTCATCACTTGCTTGTCACATATTCTTTATAAGTTCTTTATATTCAAAATTTAACCACATGTTCACATTTCCAAAACTTCCCAAAGATTTCCTAGTGTCTTCATGCACAAGTGTTTTAAAAACTGGTTGTCCTTTTACATGAGTTAGTTGTAGTAGATCTCCAAATACAATTAAAGTTTTCCTCCAAACAGAACATCGTAATCTGTTTTTAAAACCTGTTGCATTCTCAAGTGTACAAAGGCAAGCATTAAGCTTGAGACCATGCTCACCTCATCAATGATTAAAAGTTTCATTTTCTTCAGCAATCTTGACACTTCATAAGAAGCATCTCCAGACAGCTTCTGATATTCCAATTTATTATCATGTTCAACTGGTAGCATAAGTAATCTATGTAAAGTAATTCCTTTAATATTGTGTGCTGCTAATCCAGTTGAAGCTGTTACAACACAAGATAAATGTGAATCTGTAGTTTTCTGTAGATAAGTGGTCAAAACTTTAATTAAAAAACTTTTACCTGTTCCAGCTTGACCACTGATGTACATAAGAATAGGTTTAAATGATGAACATAGACATTCTTTTTTCCATGCAACAAACCATGTTGTATCTGTTCTGTCACTTGTAGATATATTTCTTTCTGTTCAATATTTAGTTGTTCTTCTAAGTTTTCCAACGTAGTATTCTCCTGTTGTGCTTGTTGCATTGCAATTTCTACTTCATTCATGGCTATTGCTGCTTCATTTTCGATTATTGGTTGTCCCAGTGGATCTTGACTAGGTGGACCAGAACTTTGACTATCTTGAGAACTGTTGTTAGCTAATTTCAGCTGCAATAGTGTTTTCTTGTTCAATTTCATCATTTAGCATTTGTAGATATGTAGGGAAAATTGTGCATGCAATGCTATCTTTACATGCCTTAAAAGAATCTTCATAGCAGTCGAAATGTCCAAGTAATTCATATTCGCTACGCCATGGCTTGAACAGTTGCTGAAGTGCTAAATAGAAAAATTCTCTCTTATCTGGAGTTTCGCAACAGAGTTTTCTGTGGTTAATAAGATTTCCTTTGGCATGTTTTACTAAACAACCGTCACATCCAATTACTGCATATTTTCCTTGTTTTATATTTGGTGTAACATTTCTTTTAAAGCTGTAATGTTGAAGTATTTCATACAGACATAGCTCTTCCAGATGTGGACTCCTTTTGGGATAGTATGTATCCAACATATTAGTTTTAAGAATTTCTGTACTTTCTGGTTCATTCAGTGCTAAGTATTCAATTTCTTCTAATGTTTTCAACACTCTATTTCGTGTGCAGGCAAGACCTAAACTTACCCAAATGATTCCTCGTGACTTTGAATATAAACTGGAAGAGCACAAGCGATCCGAACATTCATAGGATCCAATTTCTCTGTGGGGAAAGCATTTTCAAGCTAAAGCTGTACAATTTTTTGCTAAGGCTCTTCTCTTGTGAAATTTCTTCCCAAATTTCTTCCATCTCTGTCATTTCTGATTTCGTTATATATGATGTAACATAGCGTGCAACAGGAATTGAGTTATCTGCAACATATTGAATGTCCATGTTTGCATTCCACATTTTCAAAATAACTGGATTGTAGTCATTAATATACTTTGACTGTTCTGTTCTTTTTTTAAGTTGTACATATTCTTGGGAGATTTCCGAGTTATTGTATGCCTTACAGCAGACACAAAAAATGTACTCTTCCTTTAGAAATTACTGGACGTGGGAATCCAAACCGACACTTGGTATAAAATTTTCCTTTAGACTTGTATTTTCGTCGACAGTACTTTCCACAACGGTGACTTTGGAAACGTAAAACTTTTTGTCTCAAGCTTTTTTCTCCTCCTTCTCTTGGAATGTCACAGGTAACATACTGTTTGATGAAAGACAATCCTGTTTCATTAGGATCCGTTCTAAATTTCGGAGCATTCCTTATCCATAATAGCATGTGTATATGCGGAGCACCTCTCGCTTGGTACTCTTTTCGCAAAAAAAATCAATAACTTCTCCAAGAGGACAATTATTTTTATTGCAGATAAAAGACATCATAGTTTGAAACCTATGATTAAAATACCTGCACACATTTACAAGATTCAATGAACACAGTTCTCCAGGTGTCTTCATTTCAATATTTTTTATATTGGAATTTGCTTCTCGTAGAAATTCAAGTAAATCTTCCCATGCATACTCAGCACAGCTAAGTGTTACAAACCATGTTGTTGTACCTAAGTTTCTTAACATACACTTAAGTTCACCATAACAACGAAACCAATACTCATTGGTTTCACGTTGACATGCCATCAAATTAAATAACTGTGCTTCTAAATTTTCATCTGTTTGTTGAACTTTGCCCATGAATTCTTTGGCCGAAACATGTGATTAATGAACTCCCGTTTTAAGTATGTGGTTCACTGCATATGAAAGAGAAGACAAATCACTTTCAAACAAAAGGTGAAATATATATGGACTGCACTGTCGAAATCTAGGATCTTCAGAGTGTAATCTTGTTGAGCGATATTCTGAAGCTGGAATCCATACAGGTCGCTCATCAAATTGTCCACCTTGTCCAGTGGGGAACAGCTGCGGAAAACAACGAGCTTCTAAGCTTTTCTCCCATACACTCATTGGAGTTCCCTTTGCTTTTTTCATTTGAAATAATTCTATGCTGTTTCCTATTACTTCTTTTGAATGTAGAGGACATATTGTGTAATGTTCAGAAATCTCTTCACTCCTCGACTTGTCCACTTTCTCTATTTGACCACTTGAAATTTCTGATTCATCTTCTAAACATATTACCTATTCATCAACATTTACAGTTTTATAATAAATATTGTTCTCTACAAGACATAATGTAGCATTTTGAAGTTTATTAACATCTACGAACTCTTGCCATATTTTCCGACTCTTTGTTGGTACACCGTTTACTAGAATAACTACTGACTAATTTTCCTCTTTGTCTCCACCAACAGTTTCAATATTTTTCTTAAAATCTAAAGGTAAGTATACAACTCTTCCTTTCAGACCTCTTTGTAAATCTGTTGGTGGCAGTTTACCTGTTTTAGGCTCCATACGAATTATAGCTTGAAATGGGTGAACAGATTGAATAAGAACTGACTCATATGTATTCAAATCTGCCAGTTCCTCTGGAATAGCTACTAACTCTAACTTGTTATGTACTCCTCTAGCTGGCATTTTGTTCTCTTCTAATTTGTTGTAACAATATTTACAAATACATTGATCAGTACCCAACTCAAATCGACCTTCCACCAACAAGTAAGCTCCAAAATGCTGCCACCTATCATTGTTCTCCTTTTCACTTTTTAAATATAAATTAACATTCCTAGCTTGACTTCTATAATGAGTACGTCGACAACAAATACAAACATAGTTTGGTTTTTCAGAAGACACTGTCTTAAACTTTCTAATTTCTTCTACAAACTGATCAATGCTAATCTCTTTGCCATGTTCTTCAACATCTGCACTTGTCAAGCTCTCACTTTCTACACACTGCTGTTCTGTACCAAAAAAACGAAACTCAATTTCATTACGCATTTTTTCTACATCTGATAAATAACCGTGTAAAAGAGCTGTGTTCAGTTCACCTAAACATAATGCAGGAGTTTTTACATAGTACACTTTCCTTACAAACTTCTGCATGGCTGAGTGGTGTACTGCTACCATTCTTAAGTGATGAAAAGTACTTTTACACACTTTTCTTGAAAGACAAACCAGAGATTGCCCGTGCAACTTAGTATATTGTCTTACATTACATGGATCTAGTCCTTGTAACAACCTAATCTTCTGTTTAACACTTTTGTTTGCATATTTTTGTAAAACATTTCGCATTATGTCAAAGATTCCTGTTGAATACTGCAAATACTGCTACAATCCCACTTATATACAGGAGCTTGTGTGCGATTCCCTTGCACTTCTTCAGCTATTACTTCTTCTGCACTGCAAACAACCAATTCTTCTTTTGGAATGGGACAACCGTTTTTAACTTTGTAGCATAGACCACTAGTATCAACTGAAAACGCTAATGTGTTTTGTTGAAAGTAGCTTTCTTCATTGAAGAAAGGCTTCACTAGTAGAAGTGTGTTTCCATTCACCAGTGAAACTTTTACAAAAGTTACTTCAATTAACAAGTCTTTTTCTTTTACTTTTGTCTTTCAGAAACTTTATCCAATGTTTTCATTATCTTCAATATTAAAATAAATAATTTTTGTTTCAATTCAAAAGCAGTATCTATTACAGTTTCAATCTGTTGCTTCTGCTTATATGCTAGTAATCTTCTTTTATACTTCTTACAATCTTTCAATAAATTCTGAATTCCTCTACTTCGAAAGAGTCATTATCAAATCTGTTGAAATTGTTTTTGTCTTCATGTAACGTGTTGTTTTGCCAAAAACTAAATTTTTTTACCATTTGAAGTGTCATTCTCCTTCTCCTTAGTTGAAAAACTCTTCTTTTTCCTTTCATTCCTATTATGTTCATGTAATTTCTCGACAACTCTTTTAAGAAAGTGTTTAGTGCTCTTACCTGAAGAAACTTTATCCTTAGTAACATTGTCATCTGCTTGTAAAGCAGTCTTTTGACTTTTCTTTAAGTAGATCTGTTTTTTTGTTTTCTTCTCTTTTCATCTTTTCTTGCCATCTTGAATTTGTGATCCAAACAAAATAATTTTCTGAAAAACAAAGAACAGTTTCAATAGTTTCTTACATCTATTCAATATTTTAAAATAATTACATATGATTACTAATATTAACTACCAAGAAATTATTTACATTGCTATTTTCTTAATTTCAAATATCAAAACACTACTCATTCCACTTAAATATATAGTGCGTACTTCAACAATACCTTCCCAAACACTCATACAAAGTACAATAATCACTAATTTCTTTGCCACCATGTCTTTAACCTTTTTTGCCTGTTGCATCTTCACTACTCAGCAACTACTAACAATGTTGCGCCTACCCAAATGCAAAACACAAACCCTTTCCATGTCACAGTTGAAAGTCTCACCATATTACTGAAAGGATGCATGCATCTCTCTGTGCCTTTTCCTAGTGGCATCATACTTAAAAGAAATATACAAATAGATCTATACCTGTGTTTTATAGGTATCGGATCTTCCGATACATAACTCGTGTCAAAAAATACATATTGAAGCAGAGACATACCTCAGCAAAGTTAAACTGTTGAGACGAATCGTCGAGCAATGTAAATTGGGACGATATGTAACTTGCAACTGTGCGCAGCTTTTTGTATGGCATACAAGTCTATTACGACTTTCTCTGTGCTCGTCAGATGCCGCCAAAAGCCCAGTAATGGTCTAAGTGGTATTTTTCAACGCAGATGACCCTCTGTTACCTTCCTTTTACAAACGAGGGGAGAGGAACCGTTAGAGAGCGGGAGGAAGGGAGGGGGCGTCAAGGGACGTCTCATTCCCAGTCTCTCGATCTGCCGCCCCTGTGATGTAGGCAGTTTCAGCACGAGCAGGAAGCCTGACAATTACCTTAACTTATATTCACGTGTGCTTCACGAGTGTGAGCAAACCTGTGCACCAAGTGTGCAGGCAACATTTCATTTTTTTCATCTCCCTGAAGTTAATAAAGCATGTCCCTTGTAAAGCCCCCCCCCCCCAGTATTTTCTCACAAGGTACAATCTGCAGAAGGCCATTTCTTTTACATTTCCCGGGCCGATTTTGGACCCCAATTCATCCCTGTACCTTAGTCACAAGACCATGTAGTCCTTGCAACATGACACACTGCACTCGTGTAGCATTGAAACCGATTGCGACTTTCTCTGTGCTGTACAGATGCCGACAACAGACAAGTGAAGGTCTAAGTGGTATTTTTCACGGTAGATGGGCCTCTGTTACTTTCCCTTTAGAAAGAGAAGATGGAGGAAGCGTTGGGGGGGACAGAAGTGGGGGAGTCAAGGAACGTGTCATTCCCAAACTCTCGATCTGCCGGCCCTCTAATATAAGAAGATTCAGCACAGGGAGAGAGCCTGACAATTACCGTCACTTATATTCACATGTACTTCACCAGTGTGAACAAATCCGTACACAAAATATGCAGGGAACATTTCCATTTCTTTTTTATCTCCCAGACATTCATAAAACATATCTCTTGTAAAGAACCCCCCCCCCTGTATTTTCCGACAAGGCACAAACTACAAACGTGCCTATTTCTCTTACATTGAACGGGCCGATTCTGGATCTTAGTTCAACCCTGTACCTCAGTTACAACACCATGCAGTCCTTTCAACATAACAGACTGCATTCCTCATTTCACGAAGACACTTAAATATATACGGCGCACTTCAACAATACCTTCCCAAAGAGTCATATGAAGTACCATAATCACTAATCCCTTTGCCACAATGTCTTTGACCTCATTTGTCTTTTGCATCTTCACTACTCAGCAACTACTAACAGTGCTGTGCCTACCCAAATGCAAAGCAGAAACCCTTTCCATGTCACACTTGATAGTCTCACCATGTTGCTGAAAGCATGCGTACCTCTGGCTGTGCCTTTTCCTAGTAGTACATACCTAAAAAAACATACAAATAGATATATACCTGTGTTTTATAGGTATTGGATCTTCCGATGCATAACACGTGTGAAAATACATGTAGAAATATACACATACCTCAACAAAGTCACACTGCTAAGACAAACACTCGGACAATGTACAATGGGCCGGTATGTAAGTTGCAAATGTGTGCCGCTTTTTTGTGTAGCATGGAAGGCGATTGGAAGATTCTCTCTCCTGTTCAGGTAGTACCAGCAGCCCAGTGAGGGTTAAACTAATATTTGTCGAAGCACATAGGCCTCTCTTACCTTCCTTTAACGAATGGGTAAGAAGGAAGCGTTGAAGGGGTGTAAGAGGAGAGGGGGGTGTCAAAGGACGTATCATTCCTAGTCTCTCGATCTGTAGGACCCTCTACTGTACACAGATTCTGCACGGCCACGGAGCCTGACAATCACGTATAGTTCACCAGTATAAACAAATCCGTGCACACGGCCAATGTACAATAGGCCGGGATATATGTTGAAACTGTGTGCCGCTTTTTTCTGTAGCATAAAAGGCGATTGGGACTTTCTCTCTGCTGTTCAGGTGGTACCAGCAGCCCAGTGAGGGTCCAAGCAATACTTTCCAAAGCAAATATGCCTCTGTTACCTTCCTTTTACAAATGGGGAGGTGGAGGAAGCGTGGGGGGGGAGGAGGTGAGGGGGTCAAGGGACGTGTAATTCTTAGTCTCTCGATCTGGCTGCCTTCTAATGTCTGCAGATTCTGCACGGGCAGGGAGTAGGACTGTTACCTTCACTTATATTCAAATGTAGCTCACCAGTGTGAAAAGTCTGAGCACAACGTCTGCACGCAACATTTCCATTATTTTTTCACCTCCCTCAAGTTAAGAAAACATGCCTTTCTAACCCCTCCCCACCCCCCCATTATTTTTCGACAAGGCGCAATCTGCAAACGTGCGCCATTTCCTTTATGTTGCCCGGCTCGATTTTGGAACCCAAATCAACCCTGTACCTCACTTTCAAAACCATGCACTCCTTTCAACATGACAAACTGCACTCCTTCTTTCTCGAAGACACCTAAATATATATGGGGTACTTGTTCAACAATTACTCACACTCTATGCACATTTTGTAACAAATGTGCAACAGCACACTTCTGTAATACTATGTTATTTAAAAAAAATATATATTTTCAAACTTAAAAATATCACCCCAAAGACTTAACCACTACTACACAATATATAATACACCTTATTAATTTGTAACTCACCTCTGTAGTTGGTATGCAGATTTCAAATTTCACAAACGCATGCAATATTTTCTTTCTCACACAATAAATGTAATTCAAGACTCTCATCAAGGAGAAAACCAGTAATGGCAAACTTTCCCTTTCTTTCCGCACAGAAATAGATGTAAATAACAAATCAAAATCGTTCCTTCATTATTTCAAATTGCAAAACACATTTCTATTGGTTACTCATATTAACCCTCTCTAACTCTCTTTTAAAATGCCCCAAACTGCTTCTCTTATTTTGTGGATTGGAGACTCCCCCACACTGCCGCATTGCCATACAGCCCCGAACCCTTACGACAATTCAGAAGCCTATTTCTAGTACTACTACTGCAAATTTTGAACAACACATTTCTTCTAGACATAATACTCATTTTGAAAAACTAACTTTAATAGCTTATCAGTTGTAATTAATTTTGCATTTCATATTTTAATACCACAAATATTTCTACTCCTCCCTCAATCACCTTATTGCCAGTTTCCATACCAACACTTTCTGCAACATTCAACAGCAGGTGCGGGTCACAAGTTCACCATATTTCATCCCAACAGTTTCTGCAACATTTAACGGCAGGTGCGGGTCACAAGTTCACCATATTTCATCCCAACAGTTTCTGCAACATTCAATGGCAAGTGCAGGTCACAAGTTCACCATTTTTTTAAGTTCGGAACAGTACCTTCCAAATGCAAGTAGCAGGTGTGGTTGACTTCTGCACATCTGATCGTATCCTATGTAGTGTACGTTTCAATTTTTTTTTATTAACCAATCAGAAACATACTTTTTCATGAAAGTAACATGCACCCTAGTTTTCACTGCACAATGTTCTTCATCAGCCAATCAGATATCGTTTTTTTCTAAAAAAAAATAGCTTCTTCTCCACCTTTTAACATATCTCTCATTCTACCAACGGACTACATGAGCTACAGAAATCTTTTGATTCCTTCCAGCCATACCTTCAAAATGCTAGTGTGGAAAAAAAACATGAAAAAGAAGAAAAGGGGGCAGGGTAAACAACACCCTGACCCCCTAGGCCTGCTCAGGGGGTCCCACAAGGACCCCCAGGGCCAAAGAAAGCATTTTTTTTTTTTAAACGGCCGAATTCGTGCTGGGGTCGCGAATCCGGCCGAGAAAATTAAAAAAAATGAAGCGCAGACTCCCGCGCTTCGTTGAGCCCTTAACTTAAGCCCCCGGGTGGGTCAGGTCCTGGGGCAAGCTAAATTATGTGGCGGGGGCTGCCACCTCCCCGGGGCTTTATTTATGATGTACGGAGGGCACCCGGACCCCCGCAGCCCCGGGGACTGCCACCTCCCCGGGGCATTATGCACAAAGTGTGGGGGGCCTCGCGGCCCCCCCAAGCCCCGGGGACCGCCACCTCCTGGGGCTTTTTTTATAATTAGGATGGGGGCCTCACGGGCCCCCCAAGCCCCGGGGACCGCCACCTCCCCAGGGCTCTGCTTTTAAAAAAAAAAAATGTATGGGGGGCTTGAGCCCCCCCACATGCCCCGGGCACCACCACCTCCACGGGGCACTAAATATTGAAATTGGGGGGTCCGTTACGGACCCCCAAGCCCCAGGGACCACCACCTCCCCGGGGCTTTGAAAATGAAGGGAGGGGGCGGTTTGAGATGTCATCAGTGATGTCATCAGTGATGTCACTGACCATTTCATGAATGATGTAATATGTGATGTCATCAGCAGTGCATTGCGGGGGGCGCGAGTTATAGTTAGCTGAGCTAACTATAGCGGCCGGATTTCACTGGTTTTGTACGAGTGAAATGTCCAACTAACTATAACGTCCCTTTTTTCAGTGAATATATATATATATATATATATATATATATATATACATATATATATGCCACGAACCTCGCTTTTGCTGTTTTGCTGTTTTCTTCCAAAACAAACGAGCGTAGACCCAGTTTGGTGCAATATTTTTTATTTCGACACACCACCAGTTGCCATGACGCATTTCGACAGATCCCTGCCTTGATCACATGACATATATATATATACATATATATATTCACTGAAAAAACCATTGGTTTCAGGCACGTTATAGTTAGAAATTAGCATTTAAAAAACCTTTAAAATTCACTGAAAAACCATAGGTTTCAGGCACGTTATAGTTAGAAATTAGCATTTAAAAACCTTAGAAATTCACTAAAAAAACCATAGGTTTTAGGGACAGTTATAGTTAGTTGGACATTGCACTCGTACAAAACCCGTGAAATTCCCCCGTTATAGTTAGTTCAGCTAACTATAACTCGCGCCCCCACAATGCACTGCTGATGACGTCACATATTACATCACTCATGACATGGTCAGTGACATCACTGATGACATCACTGATGACATCTCAAATGACATCACTGATGACATCATCCAGTGACTGTGTGTTTCTATAAAGTTTAAATATGTTTAATATATATAGGGAAAGGCGTATTGAAGAATGAGTGGGTGTATAAGTGTCTGAATGGATGATTTACTAGGTGCGTGACTAACTCTATAAGTGAGTGATTAAACGTATCTTACTGAATGCATGGGTTAGTGACTAAACTGTGTGAATGTCTGTATCCGTCTGTCTGTTGCTGTGTAAGTGGCTGCATGGGTTTGTGAATAGCTACATGAATGTCTATATGAGTTATTGATTGGTTGTCTGAGTAACTGTATGGGTGCCTGAGTGTTTGTGTGGGTGGGGTGTGTGCGACTCTGTGCATAGATGTGTGAGTGGGTGACTCACTGGGTGCATGGTTTCAAGAGTGCATCTGTGATGGACTCTATGGGTGGGTGAGTGTGTGTATGGGTGTGTTAGTGAGTGAATGTATATCTCAGTGGTACATGTGTGAGTAACTACATATGTGAAAGGCAGTATATATGTGTGTTGGAGTATATAAATGGCTATAAGTGAGAGTGTGTGATTGTGAGAGTGGCTGTATGGATGAGTGTGTACTTGTATTAGTGATTGTATAAGAGCTTAAGAATGTGCTAGTATTTGTATGAGTAAGTGAGCTGGTGTGTGTATAACTGTATAGGTGAGTAAATAGCAGTGTGATTAATTATTTGCATGACTGACTAGGTGTGTGAGTACCTCTATGGATGAGTGGCGGTGTGTGAGTGTCTATGTAGGTGTATGAGTGCATATGATAGTCCTGTACTGAGTGACCGTAAGTATGAGTGACTGTACAGGTGAGTGAGTGGATGTGTGTGTAGACCTAAGAATCAGTGAGTGGGTATGTAGTTATTGGTGTTGGAGTGTCTATGGTTTTGAGAATGGCAGTCTGTAATTTAGAGTGGGTGTATCAAAAGTTATATTAGGGTGTGAGAAGATGCATGAAATTATCACATGGATGATGTTATCAGTGATGTCATCAGTGATGTCATTTGAGATGTCATCAGTGATGTCACTGACCATGTCATGAGTGATGTAATATGTGACGTCATCAGCAGTGCATTGCGGTGGCGCGAGTTATAGTTAGCTGAACTAACTATAACGGGGGAATTTCACGGGTTTTGTACGAGTGCAATGTCCAACTAACTATAACTGTCCCTAAAACCTATGGTTTTTTCAGTGAATTTCTAAGGTTTTTTAAATGCTAATTTCTAACTATAACGTGCCTGAAACCTATGGTTTTTTCAGTGAATTTCAAAGGTTTTTTAAATGCTAATTTCTAACTATAACATGCCTGAAACCTATGGTTTTTTCAGTGAATTTCAAAGGTTTTTTAAATGCTAATTCCTAACTATAACATGTCTGAAACCTATGGTTTTTTTCAGTGAATTTCAAAGGTTTTGTAAATGACAATTTTTAAATGTATTAATTGTTATATTTATTTTTTTGATACTGATTTACTACATTTTTTAAACTATTTATTTTTAGATATTTTATTTTTTAAATTACATTGTAATTACATTATACATTACATTACAACATATACTTTCTCAGAATGAATTACTTTAGTTTAAATACTTTGCAAATAGGCAATAGACTTTTAAGTACAGTAGTTACAGTTGTTGCAATGGGCAACACAATTTCAAACACAATGCAACATTGAGCTCAATGTGAATTTCTACTTAAATGCAATTAGGTACTTTATGGTTTACTTTTTTCACCACAGGACTGGATCCTAGATTCAGTCCTGGGACATCTCCTGTAAACAGTTGAGTAAAAGTGTTTTGGTTACAATAGTGATTTTTAAGGAATATTATTGTATTTTAAAAGTTGACACTTGGAAACTTTTTCACATAGAATCACCAATGTTATCCTATGGGAGGAAATTCACTTAGCAGGTAAGTAGTGTTATCGTTACTTCTTCTTACTCAGTGGTGGATCCTGGATCCAGCACTGGTGCATCTCCTGTAAGCAGTTGAAAGAATGCGTTTAAGTCATACAGGCGATTTTTAAGGAATATTTGTAGTTTGTGAAAATCGACACTTTGAAACTTTTCTGCTGAAAACCAGACAATGGATTCCTATGGAAGGAAATACAAGTTACTGGTAAGTATGGTTAGAATTACTTTTCAGGGTCAGTGCTGGGCTAAAAGATGCAGCACTAGGTTCTTTCCTGATAACAGATGAGTAAATCGGAATTCGTAGTTCGGCTGATTTTAGAGGAATATTTGTATGTTTCAAAAATTGACACTTAGAAACTTTTTCAGCAAAAAGCAGGCAATGCTACCCTATGGAAGGAAATTCAAGTTACTGGTAAGTACGGTTAAAATAACTTTTCAGGATCAGTACTGGGCTCAAAGATGCAGCACTGAGGTCTCTCCTGATAACAGGTGAGTAAATCGGAATTCATAGTTCGGCTGATTTTAGAGGAATATTATAAAGTTCCAAAACTCCACACTTAGAAGAATTTCCAAGTGAAACCAGTCAATTTTAGCCTATGGAAGGAAATTCAAGTTACTGGTAAGTACGGTTAAAATTACTTTTCAGGATCAGTACTGGGCTCAAAGATGCAGCACTGAGGTCTCTCCTGATAACAGGTGAGTAAATCGGAATTCGTAGTTCGGCTGATTTTAGAGGAATATTTGCACAATGGTGAAGGAAGGGGGTGGGGCCTGAGGTGACATGTCTGCAAACACGCCCTGTGGCGCGTGTTAAGTTGGATAATTAATTCCTCCTCAATCTCGAGGGTCCCTAGGGGCCAACTATCCCACCAGATACCTCCAGTATGCGCCAAAGAGCTGCGTTGCAGAGAGGTGTTCAGAGGCCACGCCCCTTTTTGCACCTCTCTGCAACGCAGCTCTGTGGCGCTTTCTGGACGTACCTGGTGGGCTAGTTGGCCCCAGGGACCCTCAGGATTGAAGGGGATTTAATTCCCCATCTTAAAACGCACCACGGGGCCTGTTTGCACACATGTCACCTTTAGCCCCGCCCCTCCCTTCACCACTGTGCAAACGCGCCCGTGGCGCGTTTTAAGTTGGGGGATTAAGTCCCCTTGAATCCTGAGGGTCCCTGGGGTCCAACTATCCCACCAGGTACCTCCAGTAAACGCCACAGAGCTGCGTTGCAGAGAGGTGTAAAAAGGGGCGTGGCCTCTGTACACCTCTCTGCAACGCAGCCGCCTGGCGCATACTGGAGGTTCCTGGTGGGCTAGTTGGCCCCCCGGGACCCCCAGTATTCAAGGGGAATTACTTCCCCTTCTTAAAACGCGCCAGGGGGCGTGTTTGCAGAGTGGTTAAGGGAGGGGGCGGGGCCTCCGGCACGATGCCAGTCTTTTTTTTTTTTTTTGTATGGGAGGGGGGCTGCGTGGCCCCCCTTCCCTGGGCCTCTATTGGCCCCGGGGACCCCATCCCCCGGGGCATGCCCTCTTTTTTTTTATAATCAAATATTTGGAGGGGGGCTGCGTAGCCCCCCTCCTCAGGCCATTTAAGGCCCCACGGACCCCATCCCCGTGGGGCCGGCCTTTGCGTCCTTTTAAAAAAAAAAAAAAAAATCCTTTTTTTGGGAGGGGGGGCTGCGTGGCCCCTCTCCCGGGCCACTAATGGCCCTGGGGACCCCATCCCCCGGGGCCTGGCCACACGTTGGGGACCGTGGGGGATCCCCAATCCCCGCACGGTCCTGCCGGCTCCCCGCGTCCTGCAGGAGCCGGCATTGCTTTTCCATAAGGGGAGCTGCTGACATGCAGCTCCCCTTATAGAAAAGCAATTCTGCTTTGCTTCATTGAAGCGAGAGCAGGTTTCCCTGCTCTCGCTTCAATGAAGCAAAGCAAGTTTGCAATGGCAGGACGGGAGCCGCTAGGCTCCCGTCCTGCCATTGCAAACAGCAGTGTCCCGGGGGTAGGCACCCCGGGACATTGCAGGAGCCGGCCCTGGGGGGTGGCGGTCCCCAGGGCCACCACAGGCTCTAGGAGGGGGGCCGCGCGGCCCCCCTCTCCACTTCTACATAGCCCCGGGGAGGTGGTGGTCCCCGGGGCTTCGGGGGTCCGAAACGGACTTCCACATGTATTTTCTTAGTGCCCCGGGGAGGTGGCGGTCCCCGGGGCATGTGGGGGCAGGAGCCCCCACACAGGTCATTCTTTTTAAAAAGAAGCCCCGGGGAGGTGGCGGTCCCCGGGGCTGCGGGAAGGCGGAGAGTCCTCCCGCACCATTTTTGTTTAAAGCCCCGGGGGTGGCGGTCCCCAGGGCTTGGGGGCCTTAGAGGCCCCCACATAAAGTTAAAACCAACCCCCGCATGCCCCCGGGACTTGGCCCACCCGGGAGCAAATTAGCATCGAAGCGCGGGAGACCGCGCTTTGATTTTTTTTTTTATCGGCAGGATCCGCGCACCCAGCGCGTTTTTGCCGATTTAAAAAAAAATTGGGGGCCCTGGGGTCCTTGTAGGACCCCTGAGCAGGCCTAGGGGGTCAGGGTGTTTCTACCCTGCCCCTTTTTGCGTTTTGCACCCTTGTTTTTGTCTTTTCTTGTCCCTCGGTTCTACCGAGGGACAAGATGGCTGCCAACACTTACTGGTTTGGAGTGTTGACAGCCAATTAGCATGCAGCTCGTGGGCGGGAGGTTGCGCGGATCCACCGCGGCCATAGATATTGAAACTTTTATTTTGGATTTTCTCAGCAACTACTGAACGGATTTACATCATTTTTAAAAAGGGTGCTTTCTGAACCAAGCACTACCTTTTTGCCAAATTTGGTGTAATTCCGTTCAGCAGTTTTTGCTGTAGCCTTGCATAAAGTTTCCTATGGGAAATTGATTTTTCACTCTTATTTTTGAATTTCTCCGCAACTACTGAACGGATTTACACCATTTAAAAAAAAAGGTCGCTTTCTGAACCAAGTGCTACCTTTTTGCAAAATTTGGTGTAATTCCGTTCAGCAGTTCGGGCTGTAGCCGTGGCTAAAATTTCCTATGGGAATTAACATGGAGAAAACACGTTTTGGGACCCCCCTTTTTTCTCGGTCCCCGCTTAATGAATCACCCCAAAACCTTCAAGACAGGAGCGGACCGGAGCGCCCCACTAGTTTTGAAAATTTCGCGATGATTCGTCAATCGACGCCAAACTTATTGGGAATAGAATGTTGCGGATTTCCTATGGATAATAGGTCCTAACTATAACTATCTACTGGCGACCGCCAGTAGATATATATATATATATATATATATATATATATATATATATATATATATATATATTATCTACTGGCGGTCGCCAGTAGATAGTTATAGTTAGGACCTAATTTCCATAGGAAAGCGTTTTTGTTTTCCCAATAACTTTGGCGCCGGATGACGAATCTTCGAAAAATTTTGAAAACTCGTGGGGCTCTCCGGTCAGCTCCTATCCTGAAAGTTTCGGGGTGATTCGGTAAGCGGGGGCTGAGAAAAAGGGGGGGTCCAAAAACGTGTTTTCTCCATGTTATTTCCCATAGGAAAATTTAGACACGGCTACAGCCCGAACTGCTGAATGGAATTACACCAAATTTGGCAAAAGGTAGCCCTTGTTTCAGACAGAACTCTTTTGTTAAATGGTGTAAATCCGTTCAGTAGTTCCTGAGAAATTCAAAAAAAGAGGGCGAAAAATGAATTTCCCATAGGAAACTTTAGACACGGCTACAGCTCGAACTGCTGAACGGAATTAGACCAAATTTGGCAAAAAGGTAGTGCTTGGTTCAGAAAGCGCCCTTTTTTTTAAAATGGTGTAAATCCGTTCAGTAGTTGCTGAGAAAATCAAAAAATAAAGATATCGATATCTAGAGGCACGGAGGATCCGCGGACCCTCCCGACCACGAGCTTTATCCTAATTGGCTGTCAACACTCCAAACCAGGAAGTGTTGGCAGCCATCTTGTGACTCAGTAGAACCGAGTCACAAGAAAAGAGAAAAAGAAACGCAAAAAACAAGAAAAGCGGGCAGGGTAGAAACACCCTGACCCCCTAGGCCTGCTCCGGGGGTCCCACAAGGACCCCCAGGGCTAAAAAAAGCATTTTGTTTTAAAAAAAATCTGCGAGATTCGCGCACCCAGGGCGCATTTCTGCCGAAAAAAATGTAATGATGTAATAATGTAATTGCGGGGGCCCAGGGAGGCCCCCGCAGCAACGGGGACCGCCACCCCCGGGGCTTCTTATTTTCAATGTGTGGGGGGCCTCCAAGGCCCCCCCAAGCCCCAGGGACCGCCACCCCCCGGGGCTTTTATTAATTATTTTGTGGGGGCACACGGCCCCCCCCACTGCCCCGGGGACCGCCACCCCCCGGGCTTTTTTTTTTTTTTTAAATACACCTGTGTGGGGGGGCTCGAGCCCCCCCCATGCCCCGGGGAAATCCACCTCCCCGGGGCACTAATATTCAAATGCGGGGGATCCGTTACGGACCCCCGAGCCCCGGGGACCACCACCTCCCCGGGGCTGTGCAATAGGTGGGAGGGGGGGCCACACGGCCCCCCTCCAGGAGCCCTTGATGGCCCCGGGGACCGCCACCCCCCAGGGCCGGCTCCTGCAGTGTCCCGGTGTGCCCACCCCAGGACACTGCTGTTTGCAATGACAGGGCGGGAGCCATGCGGCTCCCGCCCTGTCATTGCAAACTGCTTTGCTTCATTGAAGCCAGAGCAGGGAAACCTGCTCTCGCTTCAATGAAGCAAAGCATATTGCTTTTCCACAAGGGGAGCTGCATGTCAGCAGCTCCCCATGTGGAAAAGCAATGCTGGCTCCTGCACTACGCGGGGAGCCGGCGGGACCGTGGGGGCATTGGGGCTCCCCCCACGGTCCCTAACTGATAGGGCCTGCCCCGGGGGATGGGGTTCCCGGGGCCATAAATGGCCTGAGGAGGGGGGCCATGCAGCCCCCCTCCAAATATATTTAAAGAAAAATAAACACTGGCCATGCCCCAGGGGATGGGGTCCCCGGGGCCGAATATGGCCTCGGGAGGGGGGCCACGCGGCCCCCTTCCATTTTTGAAAAAAATAGGGGTCAGGCCCTGGGGGATGGGGTCCCCAGGGCCCAAAAAAAGGAAAAAGAAGGGGGGCCACACAGCCCCCTTCTAAAAAAAATAATAATTAAAAACAATGCGATCGTGCCGGAGGCCCCGCCCCCTCCCAGCAACACTCTGCAAACGCGCCCTGTGGCGCATTTTAAATTGAGGAATTAATTTGCTTTCAATACTGGGGGTCCCTGGGGGCCAACTAGCCCACCAGGTACCTCCAGTAAGCGCCACAGGGCTGTGTTGCAGAGAGGTGGTCCAGGCCACGGCCCTTTTTACACCTCTCTGCAACGCAGTTCTGTGGCGCTTACTGGAGGTACCTGGTGGGATAGTTGGACCCCAGGGACCACCAGGATTCAAGGGGACTTTATCCCCCAACTTAAAACGCGCCACGGGTCACGTTTGCACAGTGGTGAAGGGAGGGGGCGGGGCCTGAGGTGACATGTGTGCAAACACGCCCTGTGGCACGTTTTAAGTTGGGGAATTAATTCCCCTTCAATCCTGAGGGCTCCTGGGGGCCAACTAGCCCACCAGGTACCTCCAGTAAGCACCACAGGCCTGCGTTGCAGAGAGGTGGTCCAGGCCACGCCCCTTTTTACACCTCTCTGCAACGCAGCTCTGTGGCGCTTACTGGAGGTGTCATGAGTGATGTAATATGTGACGTCATCAGCAGTGCATTGCGGGGGCGCAAGTTATAGTTAGCTGAACTAACCATAACGGGGGAATTTCTCTGGTTTTGTACGAGTGAAATGTCCAACTAACTATAACTTTCCCTAAAACCTATGGTTTTTTCAGTGAATTTCTAAAGTTTTTTAAATGCAAATTTCTAACTATAACGTGCCTGAAACCTATGGTTTTTTCAGTGAATACATATATATATATCATGTGATCAAGTCCCCTGTGAGGGACGAAACGCGTCATGGCTGCTGCACTTCTTTGTGAGTTGGAATAAACTGCAGTTGACGAACCACGGTGGTCCGCGCTCTGTCTTGTCGCCCTAGGAGACTGGCCAAGTAAGAAGGAGTCTACTCGGATATATATATATATATATATATATATATATATATATATATATATATATATATATATATACAATTGAATCTCTTCAATCCATATTTTTGGCACTTTAATTGTACGACCCGATCTTGTCATTGGAAACTGAGAACCATCACCACTAATGTCGAGGATCTGCATTGACGGTGGAGAGGCAACAGCAGTCACTGGTGCTTCAGAGCCAGTCTCTCTCTCAACATATAGATCTCAGGAACACGCAGTTAAACGCTGAAAGTGAGAAGAGTCTCTGGTAATAGACTTCCCAGGACGCCGGGCAGTTACCATGTGGCCCTTGGTAGACACCACTCATCAAACGGAGCATTAGATTTTCTTTTCCGCCTCTGCTGTGTGAGCACTCGATCTCCTTTCCTAAAGACGATGTCCTCATATTTGTCAGCATAAGCTTTCATCTTTTGTTTCTGAACCAAGTCCTTCTCACAAGTTGCACTCTTGTTTTTCTCTCTCGGATTGGTCCACTGAGGTATCTTGGTTGTCATTGCTCTCCTGAACATCAATGTTGAAGGACTTTCCCCTGTGGTTGAGTGAGGTGTAGAACGAAAAGCTCTTCAAGTAGAACTGAACACAGTTTTTAAATTAAGCTTTTTAAAGAGCAGCACGATGCTCTGCTTTCTTTAGCATACTCATAAAGCACCACAGATGTGTCCACTTTTGAGGCTTTATATTCAGATGTTCTAAGAAATCTTTAAACTCACGACTGTTAAATGGCGGGCAATTGTCAGATTTCAACTCGGCTGGAACACCCCATGTCGCAAAGATGCCATCTAGTCTCTCAATGACTGGGTCTTGAGTGGTTGCTGAAAGATACTCAGTTAATGGAAATCGTGAGTATTGGTCAACAATCACCATCAGGTGATGTCCGTTGTCAAGTGGATCGAAAAAGTCAATGGCTACCCTCTCCCAGGCATGCTTCTGGAGTTCTGACATATTTAAGGTGTGTTGAGTAACTTTAATAGAAAGGCAGTCGCACATATGACAGGTCTTTAATTAATTTTCAACCTGCTCATCGAGATAAGGAAATTAAACTCAATCTCTGAGAGCTCATTTTGTGGCAATGAGTCCACGACGTACTTCGTGGGCCCCTTCAATCATCTTCTGCCTCAGACTCTCCAGAATCAGGATTCTTGACCCTTGTAATATAATTCCTTCCTGAATTATGGACGGTTCATCATTGACATTTTTCTCACTGGTAAGAGGTCGAGGGTGTTGGTTCAATGACTGACAACTGATTATATCTCTCAACTTTAGCATGAGTCTATCATGGCTCATGGCAGTGATAATCTGGGCTAACGAAATAGCAGCTGGTGTGTTTGATTTTACAACAAAATTAATACAGGCTTCAGCCGCTTTGGATGGGGTATGTGACTGTGTATAGGCATTCTGAAAAAGTAGTCAACAGAATCCTTTTTTTCAGTTCCAAGAAATTTTTATCGAGGTATTTTTATATAAACAAAAATAAGATCAAACAGAGGTAACATCAAAATGCTAGAGTAGGCAGTTACATGGGAAGTAAGTAAGCACACAGCATACTTTGGTAATGATATGTGGGTTCTATAGGAGCATAAGAAAAGTACAGGCCCAAACTCAGCCTCATACCACAATATAGAAGAGAGGAAAAAGAAATTAAAGAAATTAAAGATAGCAGAAAGAAGAGAAAGAAGATAGAGGGGCCCTGGATGATGCACAATGTTATTTATAATTGTACTTTTGTAAACATGGTACCCATCGTTCAATGCGAGGAGGCATCTTGACATTTGGATTGCCGAACTATATTGTGCGTTATGATTAGATCAATCTCTTCGAGATAGTGTATTCTGTACTGTTGCAATGTGTCATCAATATGCCATTCTTTTTGTAATTCACTGTGAAATGGAAAATAAAGTTTATTAAAAAATTATAGTTAGTAAAGCTTGATTGTCAGTTACCAGCATAAAAGGCTTTCTGTACAGTAATGCATGGAAATGTTCAGAAGCCCATATCATGGCTAAACTTTCTTTTTCAGTTTGTGAGTGAGCACGCTCTGTTTGGGACAAACTCCTAATTGCATATGCCAAAATATGTCTTTGAGCATTTGGGTGTCTGCTGTGCTGCATAAGGAAAGCGCTTAACCGACTGGACTAGCATCAACAACAACCTCTGTAAGAAGCTTTGGATCAAAATATGCCATTTCAATAACATTCTCAATGGCTTGTTTAATTTTCCTTAAAACTTTTCTCACATTCATGGGACCAATGAAATGAAACATTATTTTTTCTCAACACAAGTCAATGGAGCACCTTCAGTGGCAAAGTCTTGTTTGTATCTGAAACAGTAGCTGGCCATGCTAAGAAATAAACACACCATCGAAACATCTTGTGGGGGACCAGTATAGGACGGTGCTTGTACTTTAGCAGGATCAGTTATCATACCCCCATCAGAAAAGATTTGGCCAAAGAATTTTTACTTTGTCTTGTGGAACTCACATTTGTCTACATTCAAAGTCAAACCTACAACTGCAAATAAAGGAGAAACTTGTGTGAGAGTTTTTTTGTGCTCTTTTTGTGTAGCTCCAAAAACCAATATGTTATCGCTATATTGAACGCATTCATGACAGGCTGTATGATATGTCGGATGGCGTCTTGAAAATGTTCAGCAGCTGGTGACACACCAAAACTGAGGGGCTCATTCTGATGTCGGTGGGACCACCACCGACAAGCTGTCGGTGGCGGTCCCATCAACATCTATGCCATCAGTCCGACTGCCGGATTAGGATTTCGGGAATATTGCCACGAGTTAGGTGGGGAGAAAGATTGCCGCCTCCAACAGGCTCAAGGAGCCTGTTGGGACGGCGGTTGGATTCCTAATCCCTACAATAGGGCGGTGCCTGCACAGGCTCCGCCATAGGGATTAGGATATCCTCTTCTGACTGCCTGTTCATGGCAGTCCCATCGCCAGAAAGTGACTTTGGGGGCCCCTAGTAGGGCCCCCATGGACCTCCACTGTGGGGCCATGTGGGCACATGTGGTGCCCCCCCCCAAACATCCATGCACTGTGTGCCAGGCACCAGAAGGTGCCTGGCACATGGTTTATGGATGTTTGCAAACATTCCCTTTGCTGTAACTCTTTTACAACCCACAGCACATGCCGCAATAGAAGAGGGCATGTTTCCAACCGCCTAGAGGGCGGTTACATCGGAATAGACAGAGATAATGTTAGGTGCTGAGGCTACTATACTCTATGATCCTATAAACAAACCTTCCGGCTACCTCGATCAGCCTCGCCTGCGCAGGTTCGGTTGTAATTTTCATTAGCAAAACAGTCACTTGCCAGACCAGAACATTTGTAAAGCTCCGCTACAAACTGCAAGCAGCTGCCGATGATATGCTGGCTAATCGAGTTTGGTCTGAAATCAATATGCAACGGGGGAATTGGGCTTACAAGAAATATCTTAAAAACAGCATCGGATGTTAGAACTGGGTGATCTATGGAACTCTAAAATCTCTGAGAAAATGGTAAATAAGTCGACTAAATTGCAAAGTTGGACTGCAGACAAGGACAGGCTGTCCAAACATCCCCATGGGTGGCTGGTGTTGAAATCAAATTCAATCTTACGAGAATCAACACTTCGTGCAGCACCTTATCATCAGAAGGGTAAACAGTCATTCCTGGTGAGATACCCACTCTAGACTTCCTGCCAAAATGGAGGAAAGGCAGCCTAGGTGAAGACCAGAACTGCTGACTATGTCATCAGGGGATTGAGACTCTACAGAACGTCATATGTATCTGTTTAGTATTGGTTAACCAGCGAAGAAGCCTATTAAGGAAAGAGTTCATTGATCAGGGAATCAGGCCCTGCATGACTGCAGTCACTGGACCCAGGATACACAATGTTGAACATTAGATTAGTGCGGTTCCTGGCCATCTTCAAAAACCTGATAGGTCCATAGGTCTGGTCCTTGGTAAATTTGGGGCTGGCTGTGAAGAGAAATGATAAGCTTCTAGTGATTCTATGGTCTGCTGGTAAGGGTTGCTAGAGAAATTGACATAAGGTTCTGCCAATCCTGTCAAGTTATGCAAATAATTGTGGGCGAGTAAATGGACATGTAAGGACGGGCTGCTAGGGAAAGCGACAGGAGCCACTCCCTATTCCGTCAAGCTATGGAAATATTCGCCTAGCAAATAGTTACTTTTTGCACATTGGCATTTCATCCACCTTATAGACTTGCACACGGTCACTTTGACCGCATCATAGTCTTGCACACTGGCACTTTATCAGTAGATTTACAACTGGCCGCATAGTAAAGCATTTACATGCTAACTAATCAGGGAAAAAGCTGGCTTATGACGAATCACTTTTAGATTTGTAGGAAGGTGCTGTGGTTGGCTCGCTTCACCTGACTGCCTCTTACCTTTTGTACACTAGTATTTTTACTCTTATAATCATGAAGGGCAGCAAATAATGAAAATGTCTCCCAATTAGATGTGCAATGGTTGCAGCTGTTTTAGACCTTTTTTTTTTAGCCAAATGTTTTGTACTGTATGTTTTCTGTAATGTTTATGGTTTTATTTGACTAATAAACTATCTTATAAACCAAAAAGAAGCTTCGGATCAAAATATGCCATTTTAATAACATTTCTTTATATAACAAAAGGAGGGAGTGAAGAGGTAGTGTCTCACACGGACACTGTGGCGGATATATCCTCCTCTAATGCTTAGTAAATAAATCAAAAGAATCCACCACATGGGACTAGAAGTATAAAGGAAAGTGTGTTAGTCATCCAGGTGTGGATGCACACAGCGTTTGTTTAAATACCCCTCACACACCAAAAGGGCCCTTGGTGTCATGCTTCATCATGGGGTCTTCCCGTCCCGCTGCGGGACGGGGCGTGCTACGACCTACGACTACGCGGGAGCACTGATATTAACAATACTATGTGTGGTGATGGGGTAGTGAGAGGAGGGGTCGGGAGAGGATACGGGTAAGTGATTAAAAAGGACCTGGCCTCATGGACTTAGAAGAAACTTTAATAGGTCATTGAGGCTGGACCTGTTAAAAAAGTGATGCGGAGAAATCCTGCCAATAATGTGCAGATGCTCCTATAGAGTCAACATGTTTCGAAGCAAAGCTTCTTCATCAGGACTAAGAAGATCCCCTCAGTATCCACTATGTTGATTTATCCCAAATGGGTGTGCTATATATACAAAAGTGTTAAAAAAAGGGAGCATAAATTGTATGCAATCTATACGATACCCAATAGTATCATGTAAATGTCAATTATGTAATGTAGGAGTTAATACTCCTTAAGCCTCTTGTAACGGGTGGGGGAGAAAGTCGCCAAACGTAGTTGTTAAGGTCAACCCAGTCTCGCCTCGAAATAACACCAACCCGCGGCTCCAAAATTAGCCAAATGTTTTGTACTGTATGTTTTCTGTAATGTTTATGGTTTTATTTGACTAATAAACTATCTTATAAACCAAAAAGAAGCTTCGGATCAAAATATGCCATTTTAATAACATTCTCATGGCTTGTTTGATTTTCCTTAAAACTTTTCTCACATTCATGGGACCAATGAAATAAAACATTCTTTTTCGCTAACACAAGTCAATGGATCAGTTACAGTGGCAAAGTCTTGTTTGTATATGAAACAGTAGCTGGCCATGCCAAGAAATGAACACACCATAGAAACATCTTGTGGGGGATCAGTATAGGACAGCTGCCTGTTCATGGCAGTCCCATCGCCAGAAAGGGACTGTGGGGGCCCCTAGCAGGGCCCCTATGGGCCTCCGCTATAGGTCCAGGGGGGGCACATGTGGTGCCTCCCAAACATCCTGGCACACGTTGCATGGATGTTTGAAAAGATGCCCTTTTCTATTGCAGCTTGTGCTCCAAACCTTTTACAAGCCGCAGCACAAGCCGCAATAGGAGAGGGCATGTTTCCGACCACCTACAGGACGGTCACATCGGAAGTACCATCCCGCAATAATGGCGGTAGGATGCTCGTCCGACCACCATCATAATAAGGCCTTAAAGGGCTTCAGGGCCATATTACGATGGCAGTTGGACAAGCGTGCCTTTATGGGCACTACCGCTATGGGAGAAACCCATGGGATGGGACCAGTAGACCGCTCAATAATATCATGCTTAAGTAATGATTTAAGTTGTTTTTCAACAGTGTCTTGTAAATGAAAAGCAATTAGTTTATGTCTTTAAGGAACAAGACAGATGTCCTCAATATTATGCAGCTTTAAGTCTTAAGCTTTCCTAAACCATGAAATAATGAAGGGAATTGACTTAATATTTCGTGGTGATCAATCATGTTGTAGTTCACGGAAATTAGTCCTACATCAGCAGCTGTGCTGAAACTGAGTAGATAGGTACTTGATGCTGTACCTTGAAACACATGGATAGGTGCTTGCACCTTCATTTTCTTGCATTTCATAATCGCTACAAATGAACCTTGACTTTTTAAGGGTGTCTATGCAGCCCTTGTGTACACTTTGGTTTTCAATGGCTTAAGTTGAGGTAATGGAAACAATTCATTATATTTCTCCTCAGGCATAATGTTTATCAAAGTACTACTGTTGATGATGAAGGTATCGAACAACCATTTATTTCAGTGTAATCTTCGGACAATGTTTGAATGACTTTGGTGGTTTAGCATGTCGACTTTTCTTTGACTGACATTTATCTTCACATATGGCCAGTCCAACATGAGCATGCTTTTCTGAGGTGAAAATCGACATGGCACAGCCACCTTTTTCACTTTCACTTGATAGTGATATAGAAGAACTGTTTGTCGATTATTTAGATGACAATCAACTTCGTTCAGTGCTAATTTGTTTTAACTGATGTTTCCACTTGGCCCTGTAGGTGCACATCCAACATTGCTTCTGGCAATGCAGCGCGCCCAACAAAATTTGTTTTATTTAATTATTTGCTAACTTACCTCCGTTCGGCCGGATTCCGGTTTTTACTACCCCCCACCCTGCACCTCCCCCCGCCCCACGTCACCGCCTGGCGGAACTCCCTCTAGGAACCGCTACTGCTACCTGGCATATGTTGATTATAACCTCCTCACCTCACTATTCACACTAAGCCACAAGACGAACCTGCAAGGCTATTGCTTTTTTTTGGGCTAGGCACCGAATGCTAGCTTGGTTTTCTTGCCAGTTTTGGATTATTTTCTTGCCTTCCCCAACCCTGTGTACTCCATTTCCTGCTGGTTTTTCACGTGGTGCGGGCTGAGGATGTGAATGCTACCAGAGCAGAGTAAAAGTGACTTAACTCTCAGTTTGTATCCATTTTACCGATGGGAAGCCGGCGGCTGCGGGACCCAGATCTGATGGAAGAAGTCCCCGAAAACTGCAATAGATACAAAGTCCTTTTTTTGGGCAAAGTCCAGCTTGTTGTTGGAAAGAAATAACAGAACATAGGCAAAAGCCATATGACTCAATTTTTCAGAGTATGGGATTGGCCCATTCTCAACACAAGTTAACCCTTTGTTTACTCACATTTCTGGTGCTGGCAACAGATTATTTAGCAACAATTTTTATAGATATTTGAATTTTTTCTAAAACTAAGCATACACACAGGGATTACTCACTATGCAAAATGCAAATATTCCCACGGTCTTCTTGGCAGAACCAGAGGTACACAAGTTTAAGTGGAAACAATGGTTTAAAAGTTTTACCAGCTAAGTTTGTGGCTATAAATGGATCAAAATTTGCTCCTGCAAGGAAGCTGGCATTACTTTATAACTGTTTAGGAGATGACGGCCAAAGAATTTTTGATCATTTGCTGCCTGCTACTTAGCCGCCTGAGGAGAAGTGGGGTGTTTATTTAGAGGCCACTATTAGACTCCGCAACCATTTCAAGGATGATATCAATATAATTGTGGAGCGCCATAGATTTTTCACATGTCGGCAACCCTAAAATGAGTCAGTTGACAGCTTCATTTGTTAGCTTCCACTTAAGACTTCAATGGAAATACTGATAATTTCTATAGGGATCAAATTGTGGTTAATTGTCATGATAAACATATCCAAGAAAAATTGTTGTGCTGCCATAACCCCAATCTACAAGAGACTCTGTAAATTACAAGGGTGATTGAAAGATCGGTAATGGCCTAAAAACAATTAAACAAAAATAAAAACTTGACAGAAGTAGAACAGGTCAACGCCGTATGCGCAAAAACCAGTCTCAGTACTGGAGATTCAAAAGACAACAAAAGATTTACACAAATGCTTATAACTCACATTTGGCAAATGCTAAAGGCTGCCCGGCCCTTGGGAAAACTTGTTTATGTGCAGAAAAGTCAGGCATTTTGCCAGAGGGTGTAAGAACTCTCAAAAGGTAGCATTCATTAGCGAGGACAGTTCTTCTAAAGGGCACATCAAGGAAACAGAACAGTTTGATAGTAGGGTAGTTTTGTACATTAAAATCCTTGAAACCCAACATTTTGGTTCCAAAGGTGGTGATCCTGTTTGCCATGTGGAAGTAGATAATGTTCAAGTTGAAGTCACTTTGGACAATGGTTCTCCTATTACCATCATTACATACAAATTGTTCTTGTTAGAATGCGGTTCGGCTCAATTGAGTCTGCCGAATATACACATGGTAACATTTGGTGGGCATATCAGTGACATGATGGGTTGTTTTCCTGAAGCGGTCACATTCAAGGACAGGTCAATCACAACCAAGGTATATGCAGCCAAGAAAGTGTACAATATCCTTGGATGGAAGGACCAGGGGGCATTTGGTATGGTTTTGAGAGCAGGTACGAGTGCCTATCTCATTAATTGCTCCACTGTTTGCAGACCATCTAGGGTTTGTCAAAGCATTCAAATAAAAATATTTGGAAGAATGGAGCTGTACCAATAGTCCACAAAGCTAGGAATGTTCCACTGAGTGTTAGGAGTCAGTTGAAAGAACCTATTGACAATTTATTTGCAGGAGGAGTCATAGTGTCAGTGCATTTTTCTCAATTGGTATTGGCTATTGTTGTAGCCAAAATAATGGGGAAATGAGACTATGTGTTGACCTCAGGTCCCTAAATAAGAACAATTTGGTGGATTGTTTTCCACTTCTCAAAATTCAGGAAATTGTGGCTCAGCTTGGGGGTGCCCAGGTGTTTACCACCTTAGATCTTAAGGCAGCATATCACCAGGTTGAATTATGTGAGAACTCTAAGTCCTTGACAGCGTTCAATATTCCAGTTGTTTCTTATAGATTCCAGACTTGTCCTCTGCGGCATCAGTCTTTCACAAGCTAATGTTCAAACTCTTCAGGAAGTGTAAGCAAGTGATGGCTTACCAAGATGACATCCTAGTGTTCACTGATGATTAATAGAGTCGTCTGAAAATGTTAAGTGAAGTGCTGAGTGTGTTGTAAGAGCATAGGATTACTGTAAAGAGGGAGAAGCGCCGATTTGTGGAACCAGAAGTGGAATATTTGGGATATGTACTGTCAGGGGCAGGCATCAAACCTAAAAGCAATTTGGTGAATGCCAGCAAAGCAAGCCCAGAAATAGTAAACACAGAGTAGTTAAGGTCCTTTTTGGGGATGTGCGAGTATTATTCTCAAATTAAAGAGAGCTTTGCCCTTCAAACTGATCCTCTCAGAAAGATATTGCACAAAGGTGAAAAAGTATGAGACAGGTGCCAGAGAATGTGAGGGACTAGAGAATTTGAAGAAGTGTATTGTAGAAGCCGCTGCCCTTAATGCATTCAGAGACAATGTAGAATCAATTTTGACTGTAGATGCCAGTAGCATAGTGCTGGGTGCTGTTCTCACACCGATAGCAGATGGTAAAGAGAACACAGTAGCGTTCGCATCAATATGTCTGTCATCGGCAGAATGCAACTACAGCACTTTAGAACAAGAAGCTTTGGCATGTGTTTGGACCACCAAACATTTCTCAACATTCCCAGTTTCGCATCTAACTGATGACAAACCCCTAGTGTATTTGGTATCCAAAAAGAACTTAAATCAAGCCACCCCTAGACTAGTCAAATTGCTGGTGAGAATGTATAAATTCAACTTTGAAGTAAAACACATACCTCGGGCAAAGAATTTCTGAGCTGATTTCCTTTCCAGGTGTCCAGTAGGCCTTGGCAATAAAGACCTCAAAGAAGAAGATGCTGAATGCATTGTGGAAAAGATTGATGGTTTAGTGATTGCAAGGGGTTCCATTCCACTTCAGGAGTAGAATTATTATTCATAGTGGGATGCATATCAGATAGCACTTATGAAGTATATCACCAATGGCTCTTTCCTCTAGGCGATGGGGGCACAACAACCAAGCGCACTGGTGAGCAATTCAAAGTCTTATTTTGCAAATCACGAAGTCCTATATAAATGACGCTTGCCTGGTTTAACAGGAATCGTTGCAGACAAACCAGCAGACAAACCAGCAGTTACTTATAGGAGATGTCATACGATCAGAAATCTAATTACTAGGAATTACTTAGAACCTAGGAATATTAGGGGAGGGAATTGGCTCCCAGACCAGCCTAAGGGATTCTTCACATGTGGTTCATGCAATGTTTGTGTGGTTGGAATCAATCAGATCAAAGAATTCAAGTACAATACCAACAAGTGGTATAGTATTAATGAATTTATAAATTGCAACAGTTGTGGGGTGATTTACGTACTGCAATGTGAATGTTCTAAAAATCTATATAGGCAGCACAAAAATAATTTTAAAGTTGAGGATACAAGAGCATATAAGAGCGATTGTGAATGAGGACATTAGATCGCCAATTTTTCAACATATTAAAGACAACCACCCTATGAGAAGGAAAATCTCATTTCATGGAATACAGAGGATTATTCCAAATGTGAGGGGGGGTGAATGGGAACTAAAAATAAGGCAACAGGAAGCTAGATGGATTAGTAAATGTAGAACGGTTGATCAGGGTTTAAATAGTGACAATGAGTTACACTATTTTTTGTAACAGATTTACGTTTTGTGAAAACATACTACTGTGAGCAATAGGTCTGTATCTAGCATAAGTCGTTCGACAACATGTTGGAGGCACACATATTTTTTGTTATTTACTTGAGATGGTACATGGATGTTTACGTTAATAGCTATTATTAGAACATATCCGTTTGGTTACTGCAAGCCGTAATATAGAACCTGTACTCGACTGAGATTAAGTGAAATGTCACCACATAAAATCGCAAACAGGTCAGGCAGGATCGTATCAATTATTGTAAAGCGACTAGTTTAAATTTAATTACAATAAATGAATAATTATTTAGATATCATATTAAAAGTGCTTTGATCCCACCGTTTAGATGCCTGTATAACTTTGACCTTTTGTAATGTCATCACGTACAATTCTGGATAGGTCGGGCAGTGTTAAATCAAATACTGGGGATTAAGGAATTTTAATGTAATTAGAATGAGTTAACAAAAGCTTAGACATTTATTGAAATAAATATTTATGGGTGATCGACATTGTCCATACTCAAGGCAAAGCTTTACATGGTACGCAAGTGATAGTCATGTGATAAATACGCCCACCTCCAGGTAGATCAGGCATCGTAATTCCTGAGCGCGCTTGACGGTGAATAGAATTCGGAGATGGTAATATTTTACCGCCCAACGTCAGGCAGGTCAGGCGGAAGTCCTGACACATAGACACATGGAAGGTAGGGAAGGAGTATGTTTGACTCATGATTGGTCTGAATAAGTGAGGACCAGATGGAAAACTGTCATAAAAATAAAACTGACGGGCGATTGGCTTAAATAATAGTACCATTGGCTCGTGAAAGGTGTTTGGTCAAGTACTGTGAGGACCTGAGAGGGAACCGCGGTTGTAGCAATGCTAATTCAGAGGCTTGAAATAGCAACTTCCCATTGGTCATTTGGTACATTAAAATACAGGTACTCTAGACGGTCAATTCTACGGCGGGATTTATCAGGCCAGGCCGTGGAAGGAAGACCAGAGTATAAGACACTCTGGCAAGAGGTGAGAACCAGGAAAGGATATGGGGGAGCTTTGCCTGACTGGGGCTTTTGAGCAAAAGATCTATAGAGCCTGGTGACTAAAAATCATGAGAACAATAAGTATTTTGTGTTCTCTTGTTATATAATTGGATAGTATATTAGAAAAAGGTACAGGATTCCGTTTTCTCATCATGTCTCTGTTTGGGGGTATGTAAAAAGTTAAATATAAAAATGAGATTTATTTAAATAATTTCCCCAAGCGAATAGGGCTTTATCAATTGGTTTTAAGCATAAATATATATTTTTTTATGTTCAGGACAATCTTTTCCACTTGTATGGGTTGAGCTAATGAAGAGCTGAAGAACTGTCAGGATAAACGCTTAGGAGATACATTGGAGGTATTTCCCAAAAGGTGACTAAAGAAATGTAGCAGACAGTATGGCTGTTGGGGAGTTAAGGACGAATAAGAATTTTTGAGATTTATGTATGATTAATTTTTGCCAGAAGTTTAAATATAATTTCATGGTGCATAGCAATAACAGTGTACATAGTACATGAGAGAAATTGATGAGGATTGATGTGGTAGCAATAAGGAGGGTGCTAATACCACATGATGTTTTCCATCCAAAAAACATTAATGGAACTTTCTTTATTGGGATAATATATGGAAATTAGATTGTAAATAGGCAGACACGAAGGGGCTGTTGAAGAATGTAATTGATATGATGTTTTGAATTTTGGGGAATGTGATTGAATGATTGATTTTCTAAAAATACATAGGGATTTATATTGATTGATATTGATTTGTGCATTTATTCTTTTTCCCAGCCCTGATGACGTCCAAGTGAGGACGAAACGCGTAGGTTGACGATTGGATATTGTTATATTTGGCTGACGATTGGATACTGTTATATTTTGGAGCTATGATTTTCCTTTGAATTAATAAATGGAAAATACACATAAAACAAGTTTGCCTATGGATTTGATTCTCGAAAAACAATAATTGATTGGATACCATAGCAGATACATTGACGCTCCTTTCCATTTGTAGAATTCATATATCACCAATGGTCGGTCTCAAGAGAGGAATATCAATTAGTGTTCAAACCCTATTTCAAGGTCAAAGAAATAGTGGCTGTGGAGGTAAATTTAGTAATGCATAGTAGATTGTTGGTACCACCAACAGAGTTCAGGAAGAGATTGGTGAGTTTGACCCACCTAGGTAGGAATGACAGGCACCAAAAAGATGGTGCAGATGTATTATTGGTGGTTCACGTTAGACAACAAGATTGAGGTAATTCTGGGAAATTGCACTGACTGTAGCAAGGCTGATAGGTCGTTACGTATATTCAAGACCCCGTTGCGCCTTTTAGAGTTTCCAAAGGGACATTGGAAAAATCTAGGAATGAACTTTATTAGACCATTTTATGGCTTGCCAGCAAACATGAGGTACGTCTTGGTGGTGGTGGATTATTTTTCCAGATGGGCGGAGTGCAGGTTTCTGAGGGAGCCAAAAACTCATTTAGTTATTGAGTTGTTGTTCAGTTTGTTCAGAAGAGAAGGTGTACCACAAGAGTTAGTTACTGATAATGGGGTACAGTGCAAGTCTCATTTCATGCAGATTAATTTGGCATCAAAGATTTGTCAGGGGCATTGTATAGTCCTCAAGGCAATAGAATGGTTGAAAGGCTGAACAGAATGTTGAAGGAGAGCATTCAGATTGCTGTGTCTTCTGGGGGTGATGTAATGAATGCAGTTCAAGAAAGGTTGTACAATTATTGCAACACACCACATTCTTTTACTGGTATGTGCCCGGTTGTACTGCTTAGGAGTAGGTATTCCTAATCTAAATTGTTTTAGATAAGGCAACTGCAGATAGAAGGTTGCCTGAATTGAGTGAGGTGAGTCGCAGAGTGAAAGATGTTCAGAAAAAAAGTAAAGTAAGATATGATACTTTGAACTGTGTGAGAGATTTGCTGCTTTGAGTCGGAGATGCAGTAAAGAATAAAAGGCCCTCAGGTGAAGGAAGAAACAATTATTAGTTTTTTGATGCCCCACAGGTCGTGAGAGTATCTAAGCATGCAATTTTGGTGGAAAATGGGAAATGTTGGAACAAAAGGAGTGCAGCAGTTGTCAGAAAGAAGGATGGGTCACAATTGCAAGTGGTTGGTGAGGCCTCCGTCAATAGTGAACCTTTGGATTGGGCTTAGTGGTTGAAGTATGAGTCGGGAATGGACAGCCCGGTTTCTGTTCAAGTCCCAAGCCAGGGGAAACCAACTTGAGGAGGAGGGGATTTTCCTGGATATGGTGCACTTCCAACTTGAGGTGTGGACATGCCTGTTATTCAAGATGTGAGTGGGGACAATATTAATGTTAATCTTACTAATGGTGAGGTGGTCAATTTTTCAGACGCAGGAAGGCCACTCAACATCCAAGGTATTTGCACTAATGACATCTCACATCCTAGGTATTTGCAGGATCTTATTTTGTGGTAATGGCATCTCACAATTGTAAGTGTATTTTTGTTTTGAGTTTGTTATGGGTTATGTTTTGTTAACCAGGATGTTGTTTTGTTGGGAATTTAGTCATGTTTTTTAAAGGGGAAGTATGTGTGATGTTTGATACTGTGTATTTATTTAGTCGCTTGCTCACATAGCGATGTGCTATGTTGTAGATTGTAGAATGCTCTGTTAATCATTCCATGGGGAGTGTTCCTGATTTCGGCCGTTGCTGTGGAAGTCTTTAATAGTCACCAGGCATTACCATCTGCTCCGCATACATCCAGGAATAAAGACTACTTTGATCCGTATCATCATAACTCCCTGATGAAAAACATCCCCACTACTCATTGTTAACCATCTGCAATTCTATTTGTTACAGATTGCTTCATTTGGAAGTCAGTGGCATGAACTTTAGATTCTAAATTGTGTTATTCTCTGCTATTGAATTCAGTAATGGGAATATATATTTGTTTCCCACTATTGTGACAAAACTGAAAATTCCAGGTTGCACTGAGAGAGTTCTCAGGGGGTTTTTCACAATGGTACTGGCTTGTTGTCCAGATGAAGAGTAGAGAGAACAGATGTAGGTTTGAGTGGTGAGGGAAGAGCATGGGGGGAGGTGGCACAAGCCATAGTATTATTTTAAAATATATGGCAAGGAGGCTGGATTGAAGAGGTGATGATGTGGGTTTGTGGCAGGACACCCAGCTAATTTCCCCTGCAGATTGCATGCAGAGGGTAAAGTGGGTGGGTGGCATGAGTCCAGGTATTATTTTTTTACATTTGGGTATGGGGAAGGGATTGAGGCTGATATGGTTGGGAGGAAGGACATCATTTTTTAAAATTTGGGCGGGGAAGAGAAAATGCAGACAGTGGTGGAGATAGGTGGCAGGACAATGCTGACAATGCTGATAGCACGAAGCCAGGCCCTGTTTTTTAAAAATTGGCTGGAGGACAGGAAGGACTGGCAAAGGTTTATGGGGTGGGTGATACAACAATTTTAATACAGGGAAGAAATGGGGTAAGGTGAAACCATGTTATGTATGTCTCTCCCAGATACACTCTTCTGCCCAGCTGATGTCAGCAGTGAGAGACAAAATGGAGGAGGCACAACAAAACATAACATCAAAGATGGGTATATTTAATTAAAGAGGATGTTGTTCACCTCTAGATTCTCAGTCACAGAGACTAGTCGAGCTCCACTGATGTCTATTTGGTCTATTTGATCACATTCAGAACCCTTCTGTGAAAAAACATACCAGTTACTCACGGTTACCCATCCTTAATAATATATTATTTATTATCTTTAATATATTTTATATAAACCATGCAAATATCGAAACCATATTTTCAAGACATATTGTGAAAAATGTTTAAAACTGTTACACTAATGTTAATTATTATCAAATCACATACACTCATTGGAACTATAATCTTATTTGCATTACACCATTTACCTGAATATTCCAAAAGGAACACTAGTAAGTCCTATGTAATTATAAAGTGCATTGAAATCAACTAATAACATACTTCAAAGTCTCTGGTTGCATGATCTCCAGCACGTGGTCTTCTTCAAGGTATCAGTTCTTCTTCTCACAACTAAAGGAACCATCTGATGGCCGGACCAGCATCCAGATTCAGCTGTTCAGTTTGTACAACCATATTGATGCTATTCGATTAAAGAGAGGTTGAAGGTCTGCATTTCTAGAAAACAATATTTGCTCTTATTCTGGTTTTTGCAGCACAGCAAAACAGCCTATAAACTTTAAGTCAAATACTGCAGAATTGACCATAATTGAGTTTATACTTGGTGGACTGATACATCATTTCTTTAACTGAGCACGTTTGAAATCACAGCAGTTACAAACTTAGTAATCAGGCTAATTAGACAATTAGGGGTCGATTCCGATTCGGGCCGGAAAAAGCACCGACCGACTCGGATCCGGAAATTATACCGACCGACACGTACCTGTGGCGCCCGACACGCCAAGTACGATGCAATGCGTGCAAAATCCGACCGACACGTACCGAACCCAAGTCGAACGACCGAGCCGCACGGAAAACAGCAATCCGGTCGGAAAAACACGCGAATCCAACCGACCGACACGCACCCGGAACAAATCCGACCGAAACGTACACGCGAACTCCAAACCGCAAAGTACGATGCAAGGCGCGAAAACCACGAGCGAGTCGGACGGAGGACAAGCCGTACGACCGACACGCATACAAAACCGAGCCGAAGCAACACAAAACACCGCGACCGACGCGTACGCAGCATAGAAAACTGCACAAACACAGCGTGAACGAAACGGAGAATACCGTACGAGACAAATGCAGGGTCCGACTCGGTCACAAGAACGTTTCCAACATGCACAGACAGTACAAAGGAAAAATCACACAAAAAAAGGCCAAACAAGCAATTACTAAGCCAATAAATACTGGGGGGGTGGGGACAGAGAACAAAGACACACCCACAACTCCACCCATATAAAGGACACAAATCACAACCATGATCCTTTGCAAATGCCATTCCACTGCCAGCACCCAAGAGACAGCAACCACACACCCACAGCTCATCCCTCACACAAGCCACACACCATCAGCACACCAACAAATACCTACCTCACATACACCCAGCAAAACACACACTCACACACCCTCACCTGCACACCAACACACACATCACTCACCATCACCACCCATCACCATGCCCCCCAAGAAGAATCACAAGTTCCTAGATTGTGAATTGGAAGTCATGGTAGACGAGATCCTCAGGGTAGAGCCACAGCTGTTTGGCACACTGGTCCAACAGACCCCCATCTCCCAGAAAACCAAGATGTGGGAGAGGATCATCAACAGGGTGAACGCACAATCACCATGTCTGCGCACAAAGAGCGACATCCAGAACAGGTGGTATGACGTGCGCAGGAGGGTACGGGACCTGCTCAAGAAAGACTACATCATCAGCCAATACACCGGCAGTGGCCCTCCTGCCAAGCCAATATACCTCAGGCCCTGGGAGGAGAAGGTGCGGGCCATCCTTCCGCCAGTGAGCGTATATGGACTAGAGAACATCCCAGAGCCTGGTGAGTACACAACAAATGTACACAATATACTGCCACAAAACACACACACATCACTGTCAAGGGGAGAGTCAAACCATGCACTCATAGCAATTACACAGCAACAAGAACAGAATCAACCCAAAATGTGTATGTCAGTCAGATAAACACAACACATGCCATCAAAAAAGTCACATCCAACTGTGCCATCACATGTACAAACACAACTACAACTACAGCTAGGCAGTGGCACAAATAGAACTAACAAACACATCCAGACATGTAGCCACCACAACAACACCAACACACAGTGAAGACAACTCAAAGGAAGGAATTCTGTGTATGCTGGCCAAGTCAGTGTAGCCAATAGCATCATGGGAGTCGCAGTCACACATATTGCCCCCCACAACTGTCCCATCAACACCACCATGAACCATGCGCACATCACAGGGAGTGGAGAAGGACTCACAAGATGGCTGACACTGGCAACTGCTGTGGGGAGCACAAGGCCCTGCTGGGAACTGTGCACCAACAAACAGCAGGACACCACTGACTGACATCCTGAGAGACAACTTCCACTCCCTGCAATGCAAGCACGTTCCATGGTGGGATATCTGGCTGGCTGGGTGGGAAGGAGGACTTGCAGCACTGACCATAGTCACAAGCACCTCCCTCACACCCCCCTCAACTCAAACTCCACAGAACCCACCTGGTAGAATGCAATGCCTCACATCCTAACTCAATATCCCACAAAGAACCACCACCCTGGGTTATGTTGTGTGAAGCACAGGGACACTCTTGGGACTTTTAGCCAATCAACTGCCAGGACAACACTCCCAGCCATCCTGTCAGCACAGCCAGCCCACCCCACAGGGAAGCAGAGTCAAAAGGAAGGAAGCATGGGCATGCTGGGAAGGGGTGGAGGCAATAGCATGATGGGAGTCATAGTCACAGCTCTACATCCCCCACCACATGGCCCAGCAAGCTCACACTCACGCATGCACATCCCACAGACAGTGGAAAGGCCCATCAAAGATGTCTGACACTGTTGCTGTGTCGTGGGGAGCACAAGGGCATGCTGGGAACTGCACACCAACCAACAGCAGGACACCACTGTCAGCCATCTTGCCATTGCTCACACACCCACACATACTGAACTCCCCACAAAAGCAAGTAAGTATGGGAATGCTGGCAAGTGGGGTGGAGGCAATAGCATGATGGGAGTGGCAGTCACAGATATTGGTCACCCTCACAACTGGCCCATCAACACCACCCTGAACCATGCTCACATCACAGGGAGTGGAGAAGGACTCACAAGATGGCAGACACTGGCTACTGCTGTGGGGAGCACAAGGCCCTGCTGGCAACTGTGCACCAACAAACAGCAGGACACCACTGACTGACATCCTGAGAGACAACTTCCACTCCCTGCAATGCAAGCACAGTCCATGGTGGGATATCTGGCTGGCTGGGTGGGAAGGAGGACTTGCAGCACTGACCATGGTCACAAGCACCTCCCCTCACACCCCCCTCAACACAAACTCCACAGAACCCACCTGGTAGAATGCAATGCCTCACATCCTAACTCAATATCCCACAAAGAACCACCACCCTGGGTTATGTTGTGTGAAGCACAGGGACACTCTTGGGACTGTTAGCCAAACAACTGCCAGGACAACACTCCCAGCCATCCTGTCAGCACAGCCAGCCCACCCCACAGGGAAGCAGAGTCAAAAGGAAGGAAGCATGGGCATGCTGGGAAGGGGGGTGGAGGCAATAGCATGATGGGAGTCGTAGTCACTGATATTGGTCACCCCCACAACTGTCCCATCAACACCACCCTGAACCATGCTCACATCACAGGCAGTGGAGAAGGACTCACAAGATGGCTGACACTGGCTACTGCTGTGGGGAGCACAAGGCCCTGCTGGGAACTGTGCACCAACAAACAGCAGGACACCACTGACTGACATCCTGAGAGACAACTTCCACTCCCTGCAATGCAAGCACAGTCCATGGTGGGATATCTGGCTGGCTGGGTGGGAAGGAGGACTTGCAGCACTGACCATAGTCACAAGCACCTCCCCTCACACCCCCCTCAACACAAACTCCACAGAACCCACCTGGTAGAATGCAATGCCTCCCATCCTAACACAATATCCCACAAAGAACCACCACCCTGGGTTATGTTGTGTGAAGCACAGGGACACTCTTGGGACTGTTAGCCAAACAACTGCCAGGACAACACTCCCAGCCATCCTGTCAGCACAGCCAGCCCACCCCACAGGGAAGCAGAGTCAAAAGGAAGGAAGCATGGGCATGCTGGGAAGGGGGTGGAGGCAATAGCATGATGGGAGTCGTAGTCACTGATATTGGTCACCCCCACAACTGTCCCATCAACACCACCCTGAACCATGCTCACATCACAGGGAGTGGAGAAGGACTCACAAGATGGCTGACACTGGCTACTGCTGTGGGGAGCACAAGGCCCTGCTGGCAACTGTGCACCAACAAACAGCAGGACACCACTGACTGACATCCTGAGAGACAACTTCCACTCCCTGCAATGCAAGCACAGTCCATGGTGGGATATCTGGCTGGCTGGGTGGGAAGGAGGACTTGCAGCACTGACCATAGTCACAAGCACCTCCCCTCACACCCCCCTCAACACAAACTCCACAGAACCCACCTGGTAGAATGCAATGCCTCACATCCTAACTCAATATCCCACAAAGAACCACCACCCTGGGTTATGTTGTGTGAAGCACAGGGACACTCTTGGGACTTTTAGCCAAACAACTGCCAGGACAACACTCCCAGCCATCCTGTCAGCACAGCCAGCCCACCCCACAGGGAAGCAGAGTCAAAAGGAAGGAAGCATGGGCATGCTGGGAAGGGGGTGGAGGCAATAGCATGATGGGAGTCGTAGTCACAGCTCTACATCCCCCACCACATGGCCCAGCAAGCTCACACTCACGCATGCACATCCCACAGAGAGTGGAAAGGCCCATCAAAGATGTCTGACACTGTTGCTGTGTCGTAGGGAGCACAAGGGCATGCTGGGAACTGCACACCAACCAACAGCAGGACACCACTGTCAGCCATCTTGCCATTGCTCACACACCCACACATACTGAACTCCCCACAAAAGCAAGTAAGTTTGGGAATGCTGGCAAGTGGGGTGGAGGCAATAGCATGATGGGAGTGGCAGTCACTGATATTGGTCACCCCCACAACTGTCCCATCAACACCACCCTGAACCATGCTCACATCACAGGGAGTGGAGAAGGACTCACAAGATGGCTGACACTGGCTACTGCTGTGGGGAGCACAAGGCCCTGCTGGCAACTGTGCACCAACAAACAGCAGGACACCACTGACTGACATCCTGAGAGACAACTTCCACTCCCTGCAATGCAAGCACAGTCCATGGTGGGATAACTGGCTGGCTGGCTGGGTGGGAAGGAGGACTTGCAGCACTGACCATAGTCACAAGCACCTCCCCTCACACCCCCTCAACACAAACTCCACAGAACCCACCTGGTAGAATGCAATGCCCCCATCCTAACACAAGATCCCACAAAGAACCACCACCCTGGGTTATGTTGTGTGAAGCACAGGGACACTCTTGGGACTGTTAGCCAAACAACTGCCAGGACAACACTCCCAGCCATCCTGTCAGCACAGCCAGCCCACCCCACAGGGAAGCAGAGTCAAAAGGAAGGAAGCATGGGCATGCTGGGAAGGGGGTGGAGGCAATAGCATGATGGGAGTCGTAGTCACTGATATTGGTCACCCCCACAACTGTCCCATCAACACCACCCTGAACCATGCTCACATCACAGGGAGTGGAGAAGGACTCACAAGATGGCTGACACTGGCTACTGCTGTGGGGAGCACAAGGCCCTGCTGGCAACTGTGCACCAACAAACAGCAGGACACCACTGACTGACATCCTGAGAGACAACTTCCACTCCCTGCAATGCAAGCACAGTCCATGGTGGGATAACTGACTGGCTGGGTGGGTGGGAAGGAGGGCCGGCTGTCAACCAAACACAACCAATGCAGACCATGTTCACACCCCAAAAAATACATAGAAATGCCCAAATAATGCAGGACAATGTGCCACACCAATATCAACCCCTGACTGTGACGACTTAGGACAATGCAATGTACAGGCCCGCACCCAGAGGCACAGTCACAACTGTCATGTGTGTCAACCATTGATGCCTGCAGAAACATAACATACATTGTGTGTGTCTCCCAAAAACAGGTGATGATGGGGACACAGCAGCAGGCGCTGAGGAGTCCCAGTCCCAGGCTCAAGAGGATGCGGAGCTCACTGGCGTCGTACAGCCTCTGCCCTCCTCGGACGAAGAAGACCAACCTGGCACATCCGGTGCAAGTCTACATGCAGCACCAGCAGGACCACCAGCTGCAGCACCAGCAGGACCACCAGCTGCACCCCCTGCACCCACCCCTCCAACGACTGTCACCACAAATACCATCCCTGCCGACATGGACAGAACAAGGAGCAACACCAGCACAGGGACCCTGGACCAACCTGGGGCCATGGACACCACCACCACCACCAACCCCCAAGGTGGACCAGGGTCATCTGTGCGTGCCACTGCACGCACTGCACATGTCAGCAGGGGTGGTGGGAGGAGTGGGAGACAGAGGTCGCTGCTTGCAGAGGTTGCTGGTGTGCATGATGACCCACAACTGGTACGCATAGCTGATGCGTACCAGTCCAGCACCGGAGACCTCAGCCAGGTAGTGGGGCTCCTCAGAGACATGAAACAGCAGCAGGCTGCCCATCATGCCCGCTTGGACTCTCACATGTCCCACGTGGAGTCACACATGTCCCGCGTGGACTCACACATGTCCCGCGTGGAGTCCAAGTGGGATGCACTGCATGAGATGACGGCGGTGCACAGGGACATTTTACAATGCCTCCGCCAGATGAACAGCAACCAGTCCACACCTCCCTGTGTGCCAACAACATCTGGTGCTGCCCAAACTGCAACTGCCACAGGGAGGGAGGATGACTCTGGCGGAGAGTCCCCTGCACCGCAGCAGCCTGTACTTGAGGGCCCCCCAAGAAGAGGGGTCGTCCGAAGAGGGGCAAGTGAGAGGCCGATGGCCAAGCGCAACTCCCAGGAAGCCTGAACCTGTTCTGGATGTTCACCTTTGTGCACAGACTGTTCACCCTGTTGACGGCAACACTACTCCCACACATTGCATGGGGAGTACAAGTTGGACCAATGTGTCAGACAACTGTGGCCCCGATACTGGGGATTCTGTCTACCAGGACTTTCAATTCACCTAGGAACTTCTGATTGCAAGATTTATGTACAGCACTACCCATCCTATGCACTATTCACACAAATGTATCACAATAAACACACTAATACACCATACTTGCCTCTGTTGTGATTCCAACGTGGGTGCTGTTATGGGGATGATGAACTGCAAAATTACACTGTGTATGCGAACTGCAACAGCAAGTACAACACAGGCATGTGAGTAAAGGCAACGTGACACATATGAGGGAGACACACCACCAGGGCTACACAACACATACACACCTAGGCCATCTGACTCATTGCCTACACTGATGTTGCCAGGGAAGACGGTGCAATGCACAGACACCACACCCATTCCCAGTTGTAGTCAAGTAGCCCACAGGTGCAGTAAGCAAATGGCAGTCAAATGTGTGACCACAGACAACGCACATCACAAAGTGAAGCACAGGTTTATTACACAGTTGCAACATGTCGTAACCACTACAGATGCAAGGTAATCCCACCTGGCAGCGGGCACACAGTCAACAACTGTAGACGGAAGGAAGTCCATGGGTGTGGCGCACATCACCTGTAGGGACACAACAGCTACCAGCCTGGAAGTGCAATCACGTCGTCGGTGGACACAGTTGACCAAACGAATCTGAAAGTACCCTGTGAAGGACAGAAATGACACACAGTCAAAAGCAATGGAGTACAGGACAGAACAGCAAAACTCATGCACAATACATGTTACAAGATACCCACCCAGAACCAAGTTAGCATGTCAACACTGTTGGGGAGTACAGCCCACCTGTAAGCACACATCGCAACACACATCCAGTCAAGTAGCCCATGGACACACTCCAACAGCACCAGAGCACCACCTACACATCATGCCAACTCACATCATTGACATGACACCTCAGGATACTCACATTCAGCTAAAGAAGTTGGTGATGAGCTGTGTGCGGACATCACCCTCATCATCATCATCATCATCGTCACTGGCATCGTGGTCCAGGCCAGGATCCTCCACAGGTGGCGGATGTTGGTCATTGTCATCCTGGATGAGAGGCAACTCCTTCCGCACTGCCAGGTTGTGGAGCATGCAGCAGACGATGATAATCTTGCACACTTTCGCAGGGGCATATGGGAGGGACCCTCCGGTCTTGTCCAGGCAGCGGAAGCGGCTCTTCAGGAGACCAAATGTCCGCTCAATCACTCTCCTGGTCCGACCATGTGCCTCATTGTAGCGCATCTGGGCTGGTGTCACAGGGTTCCTGAGGGGTGTCAGCAACCACGGCATGTTGGGGTATCCCGAGTCACCTACGGACAGACAAGTGCACATTAGCTGACTTGGAAAAGTGGGCGGAATACTACAGATCAGATCACACACAATGGCACAAAGTCAGTACACACCGACAAGCCAGGCACGCTGGTTCTGCATCTGTGCCATCATCCTGGGGATGCGACTACTCCTCATCACAAAGGCATCGTGTGCTGAACCAGGGAAACGGGCACACACGTGTGTGATGGTCATGTCTGCAAGACACACCACCAGTGCATTGACCGAGTGGTAGTGCTTGCGGTTCCTGTAGGCCTGCTCCTGGGCCTGTGGTGGTACCAAAGCCACATGTGTCCCATCAATGGAGCCAATGACATGCGGCATCCTCCCCAGGGCATAAAAGTCACTCTTCACGTCAGTGAGTCGTCGCAGTCTAGGGAAATAGATGTACCGGTTCAGGAATAGCAACATTGCCGCCAAAACATCGCGGAGCACACGGCTCAACATGGTCTGTGACATCCCACCAGCAGTCGCCACAGTATGTTGGAAGGTACCGGTGGCAAAGAAGTGTAGGGCTGCCATCACCTTCACCTTGGGGGTCAGCGCTGTAGGATACGGCCGGCCAGGCTGCAAATGTGGGGACAACTGCACTGCCAAATCCTCAATCAGCTGCCTGGTGAAGCGGTACCGTCGGATGCTGTCCCGTTCCACCATCGTTGCCAGGTCTGGGAATGGTCGATGGACAGCAGGAGCCCTGCAGTGCAGAGGAGAAGTAAGCAAGATTGTCAGTCACCCCACATATGCGGCATTGAACACACTCAATATCCCAACATACATCATTATGAGGCACAACTACATGAAGTGTGCAGTTCCGTAAGGACATGTATGGTACATACATGGCCAACATCTGTCAACACGGTCCAACAGGTGGCATCAATTAGTCCCAGGTTGGCCCATTGGATATCATGAGGCCGTGTCACAGTTCCCATCTCCTGCTGCCGTGTCACAATCACCCCCCACAGTGACATGTGAGGACAGATGTGCCTCAGGCACCACAGCTCAACGACAGGTACATTCCCAGGGACCCTGTATTGCCACATGGACACTGGCATTACATGGAGTATCATGTATACACCACAGCAAAACAACCATGACCCCCACAGGTAGTGGTCCCACTTGCCACGGCAGGACAGACATGGACGTCTGTGACACACACACGCACAACATCAAAGTCCATGCACACACAACGTGGATGTGGAGACTGTCTCCCATTGTGCACATGAAATCAGAGACATTGTAAACACTACATGCACAAAGACTGTGGAGGACCATCACTATTGTGCCACTGGGACACCCTGGCTCAAACATACCGTCCCACATGGGACTCACGGGGTATGTGACATGACATACACATACACCACCGTGAAATGTGACCATGGCACATGCACAGATATGAACAGTTGCACATCACAGTGGTCATGTACACGTAACACCCAGGATCCTGTCCCCATGAACACGTGCACAGCCTGGGGGTGGCTGCCCACAGGTGACACCCACAGGACAACATGTACACCAACATACACACAATAGGAAATGCAGCCTTACATGCCTTATGATAAAGTTTGGACAGGCTGTCGTGATGTAGGTGTGCCCCTCACTCCCTGGGAGCTATCTGTGGCTGGCATATGTCCATCTGAGACAGGCATGCTGACATATGCCAGTCACATGTACAGTGATGCGTTGAACAGCAATGGACCGATCGGTGCCCCGGCCGGCCCATTGCATTCAATGTGCGGTGCGCGTTATGCCCTGTAGCGTTGTACTGCAATGGACCGATCGGTGCCCCCGGCCGGCCCATTGCATTCAATGTGTGCGGGTACGCGTTGTACCCCTGTGCAGCGTTGTACTGCAATGGACCGATCGGTGCCCCGGCCGGCCCATTGCATTCAATGTGTGCGGGCACGCGTTGACCCTGTACGCGTTGAACTGCAATGGACCGATCGGTGCCCCGGCCGGCCCATTGCATTCAATGTGTGCGGGTACGCGTTGTACCCCTGTACAGCGTTGAACTGCAATGGACCGATCGGTGCCCCCGGCCGGCCCATTGCATTCAATGTGTGCGGGTACAGCGTTGTACCCCTGTACGCGTTGTACTGCAATGGACCGATCGGTGCCCCCGGCCGGCCCATTGCATTCAATGTGTGCGGGTACGCGTTGTACCCCTGTACGCGTTGTACCCCTGTACGCGTTGAACTGCAATGGACCGATCGGTGCCCCGGCCGGCCCATTGCATTCAATGTGTCGCGGTGCAGCGTTGTACCCCTGTACGCGTTGTACAGCAATGGACTGATCGGTGCCCCGGCCGGCCCATTGCATTCAATGTGTGCGGCACGTTGTACCCTGTAGCGTTGTACCCCTGTGCAGCGTTGAACTGCAATGGACCGATCGGTGCCCCGGCCGGCCCATTGCATTCAATGTGATGCGGGTGCGCGTTAGTACCCCTGTACGCGTTGTACTGCAATGGACCGATCGGTGCCCCGGCCGGCCCATTGCATTCAATGTGTGCGGTGCACGCGTTGTACCCTGTGCAGCGTTGTACTGCAATGGACCGATCGGTGCCCCGGCCGGCCCATTGCATTCAATGTGTGCGGGTACGCGTTGTACCCCTGTACGCGTTGAACTGCAATGGACCGATCGGTGCCCCCGGCCGGCCCATTGCATTCAATGTGTGCGGGTACGCGTTGTACCCTGTACGCGTTGTACCGCAATGGACCGATCGGTGCGCACCCATTGACAATGGCCTTGCCTGGCAACGGACGCGTTTTCGAATTTCGAGCGAGTCGGTTGCTGGAAATTCAGTTGGTCACCCACAACAATGTTGCAAAATCATGTATGTCATGAAGTTGAAGATTTGAAGGATGCTGTGGGCGTGTTTTGGTGCTGCTATTCCATGGATTGGCCAGATTCAGAAGATGCAAACGACTTGGACCTATCACTTTGGACACAAGGGACAGTATCTGCCTCTCCAGCACATATATATTGCTGGCTGTTCCCCTGAGAGCTCACTTGCCTGCACTACATGCTCCAGGACGACATCTGCCACTGCACTGCTGCTGTCTCTGCCCCTCTGGACCCTGCAATGGCACGTACTGTGGAGAGAGCCCCAGCCTTCAGCCTTGAGGAGAACCAGGCCCTGCTGGACAGCCTACTTCCACAGTACAGCAAGCTGTATGGGACACCAGGGGAGCAGGTGAGTGTTCTGTGCACTGCCTTTCTGAATGTGCATATTGTCTGACTAGCAAGGCTGAAAGTCTGCACGCCACTGGCTAGCAGGCTTCACTGAGTAGTTGTCACCCCCATAGTGTGTAGTGACATGCACTGGACAGGTATGGTGCAGTGACAGTGCATTTGAACAAGGTTTTACTTCCCATGCAATGATACCATGTAGTGACGTCTGGCAAACTGTCCATGGGCAGCTTTGCACTGCCTGTGTACATCATGTGCCCCTGTGATTGAGACATGTATATACAACTGTGTCATGCACGGATATGTTGCATGTGTAGTAATGGCCTTTTCACTTTGTCATCCTGACAGGTTAATGCCCATCGGAAGCAGGAGATCTGGAAGGACATCGTCCGGGCTGTCCGGTCCGTGGGGGTCTACAAGCGCCGGATCCGCAACTGCCAGAAGAGGTGGCAGGACCTTCGGGGCTGGACCCGGAGGATTGCACGGGTCCAGCTGAAGCTGTCGCCTCCTCGCAGGAGGGGCGGAACACGGACCCTGACCCCCACATGCTCCAGATCCTGGCGGTGGTGTTTCCAGACCTGGATGGGCAGCTGAAGGCCAGACAGCAGCAAGGAGGGGTGAGTCAAAGACTGCACTGTGAACTCTGTATTACATGCTGTGTGCCCTCCTCTGGCCTGGTTCAACTGCCACAGTGCAGCAGTCATGTTGTCCAGGAGCCATGTCCCTCTATTGTGCACTGCCCACTGCTCATCTGATACCCAGGTGTGGCCCTTACATTCAGGGAATTGTGTCACTTGGGACTGTGTCCTTGCAGTTTGCTTCACTGAAGGTGGGGGACAGCATCTGTTTCCCTAACTCTGTTGTGGGCATCATGGGTGGGTCCATTGTTCACACTACGCCTGTGTTCGGACATGTAATCTGCGTGTTGCTTTGATATGCGGTCCACTTGCTGAGCTGAGCCACCACATGTGCCTGGGGTATGTGGCACACGCCCATGCAGCGGGTGGGAACAATGTTTGGGCCCCAGGAGTGTGCAGATTACGTGTGTCACACATACATAGCCAGCTATCCACTGTCCAGGGCTCATCCCTCATTCATGTGGAGCAGGACAGTCATGCCTACTCCAGGCCATGCAATGCACTCTGTACTCCCACTCCCGTGTATCAGCTGACACATTGTGCGCAGTGATTTGACCCCTCAGGTGTCTGCCTCTGTGTCACGTGTGCTGTGGATTAGTTGCCAGGACTGCTGGGGTGTTTCTTGGTAGGGGCTCAGCATGCCCCTGGAGATGTGACCATAGGAGACGATACTTGTGTGTCACATAGGTGTTTGATCAGCTGCCCGTGCAGACTGGGGTATGCGAATGTGAAGTTCAGGCAGCTGTTCCCCATTCACAGCAGATTGTGAGGGGCTCAGGTTCAGAGGGTAGTGTCACAGGTCTCCCATATGTCCAATAGGTATGACCTGGACAGATGAGGGTTAAGATGATGTGTTGTGTGGGGGATGTACATGTGCACTTGTGCAGCTCCAGGACTTGCATTCCCCATGACCTACTATTGTGACACAGTGCATAGTGTTGTTGTCTGGCTGCCAAGTCATACATCACTGAGACAGTGATGTATGACTTAGCAGTCATGCCTCTGCCATGGCATGTGTCTACTTATTGGTGATCCTGCAGGGAGTGACATGTGCTACATGCACACCATTGTGGCGATGGCTATCAGGACATGGGTGCATCATGGTGTCTGTCGCTGGTATGCATCACATGCATTTCCTATTTGACTCTGGGCATCCCTTTCATCCGGAAACCTGTACTGACTCAGTGGCAAGAGCTGTGATGTGTGCATGTCCACATGCCACACCGTGTCCTCTGCACTGTCCAACTACTGTGTACTTGGTGCATGTGTCCACACTGGGGTGTTGCAATCCAACAGACACCAGACAGATGGGTGCAAGGCCATGTGGGATGTGAGTGCCATGCTTGGCATCAGACTGACAATTGGCTTCTCCTGTTCAGTTAGGGCACTTTTAGCAATGTACAACTAATGATGCCAGGGCTTGCTCTGTAATGTGCTGTGCTCACAGTGGTGTGTGCGTTTGGTGCAGGTGACTGATGTCTGTCTGTTTCCCCATTGTTTGCAGATACATCCACGGCCACGGAAGGGGACAGCTCCACGGACCAGGAGGAGCCAGAGAGCCAGACTGGGTCAGCAGCCGAGGAGTGGTCGGAGGGACCCAGTGGCACGGAGGGCGAGGGGAGCCACACCGAGGAGTCCTCAGCACCATCCACCTCAGCTGAGGACCAGAGCAACTCGGAGGATGACTCCCTTATGGAGGCGGGTGTCAGCAGCCACCACACCCCAGCTAGTGTTGCTGTCCCCGCCACCACCAGCACCACCACCGCCCTCCCATCGGCTCCCATTCCCCAGGTCCGTGGAGGCTCCCATGTTCGGGAGCGTGTCTCCTTTGGGCCAGGCACCGCACCCCCTGCCCCTGTGTCCCCTGCTGCCCTGAGTGAGGAGTCTGTGTACCTCCTTCGCCAGCTCCATGTAGGGCAGACAGCCATGCTGAGTGTCCTCCATGCGCACACCGCTCTGTTGACTCAGCTGGTGTCGTTCATGGAGGGCATCTCATCGGGCATGTCTGACCTACAGAGGGGCAATAGGTCCATGGACTCCTCCCTGACGGCAGCAGTGTCCCTCCTCAGACAGTCCCTCACCCCTCCTGCCTCTGCTCCATCCACACTCCCCAGCACCTTACCCGTCCCAAGCACACACACACCGGCACAGGCACACACCAGCACACACATGTCCAGCACACAGACACACACGCCACAAACAAAACGCACACGCACGCACAGTCAGGGGACTGAAACCAGACTCACAGGGGATGGGGCCCTGGTACACACACACGCATCCACGGGCACTGCGCAGTCCTCAGTTGCCTCTCCCTCCAAAACACCCTCCCTTGCCTCACCTGCAACCCCAAAGACCCAGCGCCTCTTCCTCAGTGACCTCGGCCTCTTCCCCTCCGATCCAGCTGCTCCAGCATCCAGGGGAAGAGGAAGCCCCCACACGGAGCAGAGTGCCCCTCGCCCCCGGACACCCTCCCCAGGCGCAGACAGACTGAGGCCCCCACCCGCAAGTCCCCCGGAGTGGTAAGAGCAAGACCCGCCGCCGCCCTGCAGCTCAAGCACCAGGTCTCCTTCCTCCATCCCTCAGGCCCCCACTCCACAGGTGCCCCCACCACACCCTGCCCCAGGTTCCCCCACCCACAGATATACCATCCCCAAGAGGATCCGGCCTTCTCCCCCTGGCACTTGCTCTCCCGGCACCACACCCCCGCTGCGCTTGTCTGTGCCACTGATGTGGTGAGGGTGTCCTCCCCCTCTGTCCAGCCCACCTTGCCTGTTCCCCATTCTCCTCCCCTGGTGGTAGGCACTGCAGTGGAGTCCACTACCACCCTGTCTGACTTGGGCACTGCAGTGGCGGACCTGTCCACTCCATCTGCAGGGTCCACTGCAGTCGTGCCGGCACCCACAACATCTGAGTCATGCCCCCAGTTGTGCCGGCACACACCATGTCAGACACCTCCACTGCAGTTGTCAGTGGCTCTCCAGCACCCACCACCCCTTCCCTGCTTCCTCCTGGTGAGCCCTGATCCTGTCCCTGCGGTGCCTGGCCTACCCCCGGTTGCCCCTCCTAGTGGATTGTCCCTGGTTTTGTGCAGGCATGCGTAGGGTGACATCTGCCACTGTCACCCTGTTTGGACTTTTACAATGGACTGGCCATTGGCCTTTGTGTTTTTTCTGGACTTTGTTTTCATTCCACACATATGCTGAATAAAGCAACTTTCTGTTCTCTAGTGCTTATGCTTCTGATGTACATGTTGTTGATGATGCTAACCATGCCCTTGCTGCAGTGATGGTGATATTTGGTCTCATGATAATGAAGTGTTACTGTGCAGGAACCCATGTGGTCCAGGGGAATGTGTCCTATCCTGTGGTGTATCCATGTCATCCATAGCAGCATCTGAGGGTGTCATGTGTTCAGTATTTGGCAATGGGATTTCCTACTTAGATTAGCTATTTCACATCTGTGGCTTCCACCCCTGCACATCTGTTGTGCCTGCCATTGTTCAATTCGTCTACTTCCCTGACCGTGTGGCCATCTCCACTGGACATGCAGGTTTGGGCATCAATGGGGAAGGACTCATCTGTGTTGTCAGTGCAACATTGCTATACAAGTGTGTTGGATCTGTGCTGATGATTCCGTTGGCACTTCCATGACCAGGCTGATGTTACGGGAGCCCTCATTTGGTGCTAATTGTTGATTGTGTGACCAAGTGCTCAGCTGACATGATGGGGCCCTACTGAGGCAACATATGGCACAGCTTTCCTCACACAGGAGTGGAGTCCCCTCATGGCAGTGTGTACTCATGTGACATTGCCTGCGCCCAAGGTGTGTGTTGTATGTGCATGTCTGTGTGTTCACTTCCGTTTAGCTGTGCATGCTGTGATCCCTAGTGTTGTACCTGTTTGTGATGCTAGCTGAGTTGACCTATGTTCCCCCAAAGTCTTCTCCCTGGGTTCTCTGTGATGTGGGTGCATGGCACATTACTGGTCATCAGGGTGTCACCCATAGGTGTGTTTGCTGTCAGGGCTGAGTTTGTGTGCAGACGCAGATGGGTCACAGTCAGGTTTCCCCTTGGCACTTGTTGTTTGCCCCTGTCATGTGATTTCCAGTTTGTGTTATCTTTCAGTGATTGTGACACGTTGTGTGTGTGACTGCTGGCACTCCTCAGGGTCCGGGCTGCAATGTTGGTTGTTGTCTATGTGTGTTCTTTGTGGGTGACCTTGGCTTCTTCATTGGTGTGTGACTGTGGATGGGATCCCATTGGTTGGTGTGGTATTGCTGTCATGTCCATGTACAGCGTAGTGTGCAGTGTGTCAGACATTCAGGAGTCTTGTTGAGTGGCCATGTGTGATGTGTTTCTGCACCTTGGTTCCCACCCACCACCCTGGAATAGTCATGGGTGCATGTGCAATGTCACCAGTGCATGTGTACTTCACTGCTGCACATTGTTGGAGGTCGAGGGGTGTGGTGTTGAGTGTGTGCAGATGAGAGTTGTTGCCCGGCTAGGCCCCTGCCTCCATGTTGGCCTTGGCTTACTGGCCATGCTGATTGATTTGTGCTTGTGTAGGTGTGATGGTAGTTAGTTGCTCAGGACACATGACTGTGGTTCACAGTGTGAACCACATTTAGCTTTGTCATCACAGTGGGATTGTAATGCAGCCCAGGGTCACCACATTGTGGGGGCCCTGGGGGTGGTGCTGTGGTGTGTCTGTGTCTTGCTGTGTCAGTTGCTGTCCCTACGTGCCTGTGTGACATGTGTGATTTGTGCTCCCTCTCATCTGACAATGCCTGCTTGCCCACATAGGGGATTTGGATCCATGAGTTACCTTTGTGTGGCACTGTATGCACATCTGTATGATTGGTATTCAGGTCTCCTCATGTGTTGTGTGGTTGCCTGGGGACACTGGCACCCCCCTCACCTGTTGTGTATGATGTGCAGTGTGGGTCTGCCTGTTTGTGTTTGTGCATCTGCACCACTGCATTGGCATATCTTGGGTGTGCCATTGGCTGTATGTAGTTTTGTGGGTTTCCCCTGCTGTCCCTGGGACTCCTAGGTCATCGGTCAGCACAATGATCATGGTTTGTGTGTCCCATTGCTGCCATGGTATGGTATCTGTTCACCTCACATCTGCAGTCTCCACAGGGTATCTGCATTTGTGTGCCCATTGGTGCAAATATGTGGGTCTGCATTCTGATGGTCACTTCTGTCATTGTGTCATTGATGAATGTTGACGGTGTCAGCCCCCATGGGTGTTGTTTGTCTGCACATGGCCAAAGGTATGTCTTATTTGCACTGCAGTATTTGGCTCCCCCAATTTATGTTGCAATGGGACACATACACTACTTTGCCACTGATGTGTTTTTTGTTCTGTGACCAGGAATCATCCATGCAGTTTGGCAGTTGCACCTCTTTCTTTGTCAACACTTACCTTTTGGTCACTGTGATGATGGGGGTTTGGACCCCATTGCCACAATGTTCAAAATGTGCTTCAGCTATGGACCCCACACTTACCTTTTGGTCACTGTGGTGATGGGGGTTAGGACCCCATTGCCACAATGTTCAAAATGTGCTTCAGCTATGGACCCCACACTTACATTTTGGTCACTGTGATGATGGGGGTTTAGACCCCATTGCCACAATGTTCAAAATGTGCTTCAGCTATGGACCCCACACTTACATTTTGGTCACTGTGATGATGGGGGTTTGGACCCCATTGCCACAATGGTCATGGCCTGCTTGCATTGTGGGTGCCACACACATATATGTGTGGCACATGTGCTAGGGGTCGCATTGTATGTTCAAAGTCATGTTCGGTGTTGTAGGCATTTGACACGGTCTACACACGCTTGTCATGGTGTTGGGGGATGTCTTCTTCTTGCATTCCCTAGGTTGTGGTGTGCTGGTTGTGTCATGCATTGTCCATCCTATGAGTGGGGGTGGTAGTTGTGGTTGGCATCCAGACCCCCCTGGGTGAGGGTGGTAGTAGTGGTAGGCATCCAGCTCCCCCTGGCTAAGGGTGGTGGTAGGCATCCAGCCCCCTGGGTGAGGTGGTAGTAGTGGTAGGCATCCAGCCCCCTGGGTGAGGGTGGTAGTAGTGGTAGGCATCCAGCCCCCTGGCTAAGGGTGGTGGTAGGCATCCAGCCCCCCTGGGTGAGGGTGGTAGTAGTGGTGGGCATCCAGCCCCCTGGGTGAGGTGGTAGTAGTGGTAGGCATCCAGCCCCCCTGGGTGAGGGTGGTAGTAGTGGTAGGCATCCAGCCCCCTGGCTCAGGGTGGTAGTAGTGGTAGGCATCCAGCCCCCTGGCTCAGGGTGGTAGTAGTGGTAGGCATCCAGCCCCCCTGGGTGAGGGTGGTGGTAGGCATCCAGCCCCCTGGGTGAGGGTGGTAGTAGTGGTAGGCATCCAGCCCCCCTGGGTGAGGGTGGTAGTAGTGGTGGGCATGCAGCCCCCCTGGCTCAGGGTGGTAGTAGTGGTAGGCATCCAGCCCCCTGGCTAAGGGTGGTGGTAGGCATCCAGCCCCCCTGGGTGAGGGTGGTAGTAGTGGTAGGCATCCAGCCCCCCTGGGTGAGGGTGGTAGTAGTGGTAGGCATCCAGCCCCCCTGGGTGAGGGTGGTAGTAGTGGTGGGCATCCAGCCCCCCTGGGTGAGGGTGGTAGTAGTGGTAGGCATCCAGCCCCCTGGGTGAGGGTGGTAGTAGTGGTAGGCATCCAGCCCCCTGGCTAAGGGTGATGGTAGGCATCCAGCCCCCCTGGGTGAGGGTGGTAGTAGTGGTAGGCATCCAGCCCCCTGGGTGAGGTTGGTAGTAGTGGTAGGCATCCAGCCCCCCTGGCTAAGGGTGGTGGTAGGCATCCAGCCCCCTGGGTGAGGGTGGTAGTAGTGGTAGGCATCCAGCCCCCCTGGGTGAGGGTGGTAGTAGTGGTAGGCATCCAGCCCCCTGGCTAAGGGTGGTGGTAGGTATCCAGCCCCCCTGGGTGAGGGTGGTAGTAGTGGTAGGCATCCAGCCCCCCTGGGTGAGGTTGGTAGTAGTGGTAGGCATCCAGCCCCCCCTGGCTAAGGGTGGTGGTAGGCATCCAGCCCCCCTGGGTGAGGGTGGTAGTAGTGGTAGGCATCCAGCCCCCCCGGGTGAGGGTGGTAGTAGTGGTGGGCATCCAGCCCCCCTGGGTGAGGGTGGTAGTAGTGGTAGGCATCCAGCCCCCTGGGTGAGGGTGGTAGTAGTGGTAGGCATCCAGCCCCTGGCTAAGGGTGGTGGTAGGTATCCAGCCCCCTGGGTGAGGGTGGTAGTAGTGGTAGGCATCCAGCCCCCCTGGGTGAGGTTGGTAGTAGTGGTAGGCATCCAGCCCCCTGGCTAAGGGTGGTGGTAGGCATCCAGCCCCCTGGGTGAGGTGTGGTAGTAGTGGTAGGCATCCAGCCCCCTGGGTGAGGGTGGTAGTAGTGGTAGGCATCCAGCCCCCCTGGGTGAGGGTGGTAGTAGTGGTAGGCATCCAGCCCCCTGGCTCAGGGTGGTAGTAGTGGTAGGCATCCAGCCCCCCTGGGTGAGGGTGGTAGTAGTGGTAGGCATCCAGCCCCCCTGGCTCAGGGTGGTAGTAGTGGTAGGCATCCAGCCCCCCTGGGTGAGGGTGGTAGTAGTGGTAGGCATCCAGCCCCCCTGGCTAAGGGTGGTGGTAGGCATCCAGCCCCCCTGGGTGAGGGTGGTAGTAGTGGTAGGCATCCAGCCCCCTGGGTGAGGGTGGTAGTAGTGGTAGGCATCCAGCCCCCTGGCTCAGGGTGGTAGTAGTGGTAGGCATCCAGCCCCCTGGGTGAGGGTTGTAGTAGTGGTAGGCATCCAGCCCCCCTGGCTAAGGGTGGTGGTAGGCATCCAGCCCCCCTGGCTAAGGGTGGTAGTAGTGGTAGGCATCCAGCCCCCCTGGCTGAGGGTGGTAGTAGTGGTAGGCATCCAGCCCCCTGGCTAAGGTTGGTGGTAGGCATCCAGCTCCCCTGGGTGAGGGTGGTAGTAGTGGTAGGCATCCAGCCCCCTGGGTGAGGGTGGTAGTAGTGGTAGGCATCCAGCCCCCCTGGGTGAGGGTGGTAGTAGTGGTGGGCATCCAGCCCCCTGGCTCAGGGTGGTGGTAGGCATCCTGCCCCCTGGGTAGGGGTGGTGGTGCGCATTCAGGCCCCTGTGTGCATATGTGGCATTGGTGATGGGCATCCCGCCCCTATGGTGCTGCTGTTGCTGGTGTAAGTATATTCTGCATCCCTCTGTGTGTGTGTGATGTGTCGTGTACGTGTTGTATGTGTTTTGTGGTTGGTGTCTGACTTACCTTCTGCGCCATACGCGTCCGTGCCTGTTCCGGTAGTAAATGTAGAATATTGGTATGATCGGGACGAAGGGATTCATGGTTGGTTCGTGTCATTCGTCCTTCTCGTTGCTTCGCGTCGTCCTCGTCGCTCGCGTCGTCCTCGTCGCTGGCGTGTTCGTCTCGTAGCCGTGGATCGTGTTGTGGCGCGAATCGGAGCTTATGTGCGCCTCTCCCGGATGCTTTGACGTGCCGTGCGTGAGCGACGGGTTCGGCGCGTACGGAAAGCGCATCGTACTTGTTCGGCCGGACGGAGCTGCATTTTCCCTTCTGTGCGACTCGATTCAGCGTTTCCGGATTCGCCTCGGTCGGGGAACAGGACCTGGTTTGGGTGAGTACGGCTCGGCCGGATTCTGTGCTGTTGTGCGCATCGTACTTACTTGTTCGGTGTGCTGTACGGATCGGTCGGGAAACAGGCTTTCGCATGGCTTTTTTCCCGACCAAATGGTATTGGGTGCGCCTCCGACCGAGATCGGAATCGGCCCCTTAATGTTTGCTTCAATCAGTGGCAACATAAGTAATACTATGGACACCCAACACTTTTCTCCAGCTGGTATCGTTAGGCTTATTAACCAAATTAGAGATGAAAGGCAGACACATTGGTACAACATAAGTTACTACTGAATCGATTTTAAGATTTTATGCTTTAATTATTGGAAATACAAACATCTGTAGGATTTACAACATCTCGATATGACACCTTGGCACTTCCAGTAGGTTTAACTACCTTCAGTTTGAATGCCCATTTGCCTCCCAAGACAATGAACTATCAACAGCAATCGAAAGGTACATTTAGGTTTTCCTATGCACTCATCATCTAACATTCAAAAATACAAATGTAATTCTAATGTGTGCTTAATATTAATATAAGGGCCAGAACCCTTAGCTGGGGAGAAAGAGAAAACACTGAGCTTCAAAGTGGCTGATCTGCTACTGGGAGATTCAGGTATGCACCTGTTCTAACAAGGCCCCAAATGAACGATGTAAACCCTCAAATTCCCTTGTTTGATGGCTAGTTTCTGAAATAAAAAACACAAATGCTGAGTGGGGCACAATAAGATGATGAAGTAGTCAAGCATACAATTTTCATGAAAGTGCTTCCACCACATTATCAAAACGATCCCCACATGCAGATGGTGATCTCTTAAGACAGCAGGGTTCCTTCACTGTGAAGACAGGGACAAGGGCCTCCATAAACTAAAAGGCCTATTAGTCAAGGTACCAGATCTAAATGTCGCCCTAAACCATGTCCTTAATAGGGGTGGGTGAAATATTCTATTTTGCCTCCGGAATTGGCAATACTTTGGTGACTTCGTGTTACTCTTGTAATGCTGAGGTCCGGCCAAATTCCACCAATCGTTGTGTTGCAGAATTTTTCTTGCACGCGGCTCCAGAATGGTAAATTGGCAAGTGCGAACGAGATTTGGTGTTCCCTAGTGAGATTTTCGTTCACTAGGAGGACATCCGGCATTATTTTTTCTAACGTGGGTGGAAAGCTGCCACACAAGTATAAAATCTACTCGAGCGGCAGCAAAATCAACGCCATGGATTGCCTTTCATGCTAAGTTTTTAGGGTGGAATGCACTCCAAACGCTAAATCATAGTGCAACATGCCTATTTCCACCTATTGGCGGAACTCCGCGGAATCTCATGGAGTTTTTATGTAACTCCACTGAATTCTGCGGAATCAATGCTCACAAGTTCCGCTCATCCGCAGTCCTTATATATTATTACATTATTTTGTTAGCTCTCACTGGATTAAATAAGACAATCTTTTCATTTGATTTAATAGTAAAAACTGTTTTTTCAAAGATGGTTGGGCATTATATAATACCTTGAACAAATAAATAGCCAAATAAGAGGCCTTTGACTGCTGGGCCTGCTTCTGCTGATTCCAGTTCTGTCATTTTAGGGTTGATTCGGATTATGATCGGCTTGCAGCATTCTGTTGAAAAGGCAGTGTTAGCATTTCCCAACTGCCATATGGCCCGCTGGTTCCAGCCTGCCTTTGTATTTGGGTTGACCAGCATACCAAATTCTTTTGTCTGAACTGCTGTTTTCAATCTCTGAGTCAGGGAGCCTGAGACTTCCAAGAGTTCATCTTGGCATGACCACCTAGGTCTGTCTATACCCTTCTTTGGATCTCAGAAATGCTTCTTAAGGATAGTCAACATATTCAGATCGATCTCTAGCATTTCGTCCATCTTCCCAGGCAGGTCCAGACGTGGACATTCTGCTCAAGGGCATCTGCTCACCTTTTTTTCAAAGGATTTGAGCAACCGTGCCTGCACATCCTGGGAGACAACTGGCGATGGTACCCAGTCGTAACACCATAGGTGGATTATCTCATCAGGGTTATACCCAGAGGATCTGACTCTTTGTTACTAGTTTCAAAAAGGGGTTTATGTTCCTTCTGCCATTGTTGAGATTCATGAAGGAGTTTCACAGATTAATCAGAATGATCCGACTCATCAGGATCTGGATCGGTTGTAAACGTGTCTTTGTTCTTGGCATTCAAGTTCACAGCAGTATATCCATTATCACCCAGATAGCTCTTTAATAGGTTTTCTAGAGCATCTGCATACAGTCATTCAAACTTATTCTTAGCCTTACATTTCTCTAACTGCACTTGAGGTGGGGCCATTGAGGCTGGTGGTTGCACCTCCTCCTGTTGCTATACATAGTGCTGGAATTGCCTTTTGAGTCTTGTCATTGTTAAGCATGAGCCAATTAGCTTTCATTCATCCAGGAACTAATGACATGCAGGTGCAGAACCTTCCTTAAGTGAATGCAAGGTTTTCAATGATTAACAATGATTTAATTATTATCTGTGTATGACATGATCTCAAATTGAATGTAGGGGACTAAGGAAGCAGGAGAAGTGCTATAGATATCAAAACAAGTGGGGCTTAGGGAGGAACCCTATGAGACAGAAAGGGAATAAGAAGTAAAAGGGGAGACAGTAAATGATTGAGGTCTGTAAGTCAAAACAGAACCAAGCCAACTAATGGTTTTCTTGCAAATTTCTAAGCTTTTAAGACAAGAGATGAGAGTAGTGTGTAGGACCATAACAAACACACCAAAGAGAACTAGTAGGACAAAGTAGAAGAGCCTCACTAGTCTAGGAAAGATCTGAGATTCTCAGTAACTACAAGAAGAGCAGATTCAGTGCTATGTTGTGGACGAAAGCTGGATTGAGTATGATCTAGCAAGTGAAAGGACTAAAGATATGTGGAGGATTGTTTATTTACATGCCTCTCCAAGATGTTCATGGGCAAAGGTAAGAGGAAAATAGGGCAGGAGTTACTTAGGATGGGAGGGTCAGTACAGGGCTTTTGAGGAGCAGAGGACAACAACTCATCCAAGTTTTGAAGACTCAGGAACTATAGTCATTTCCAGAGATAGATTCCATTATCTGTGCATGCAGATCATATCAATTGCAAGGATGAAGAGTTAATTTGAATAAGAGTCTAGTAGAGAGCGAGACTTGATATAGGCAATGAACTGATGTCTTTGTAAGACAGAGACAATTATTCCACCAAGAAGAAACCAGCAGAGAAAAATAAGGGCAGAAGATTAAGATTGCGAGGGTCAAAGGAGGTGGTGTGGGAAAGTGAGCATATACTTTGGAAATGTTATTATGAAAATTAGGCCTGGGCAAAATTCTATTTATGCCATAAAAATCAGAGTAATTTTGGCAATTTCTCATTATTCATGTTACATGAAATTACAGAAAACTACGAGGTTACTCATGTTTGGTAATTTAGAGCAATTTGGGGCAAAATTGGCGACCCAAGAGCTCAAGTGTCTGCTGACTGCTGGCGTTCCTGTTCTGTTGCATTTAGCACTATTGTCTTAATGCAAAATACATCCTCTGGTTCATTTTGGATGCAATAGTGCTATTCGCTATAAGAAAATACCTTCAGGTTATGAGCTTCACATAATTCTGCATAATCTCGAGTAAATTTGTTGTCATTTTGCATAGCTAAGCAAAAGCAAATTACACCCATCCCTAATAAAAATATCTTGGAGAGGTTGGAGCATAGTTCCTGTAAGAAGGGGAGGTTGATTACATTCATAACAGCAGTGCAGTGCAGTAAAGACTTGACAACAGAAAATATTTCATGGAGATAGATGATTCAATAGAAATAGTCTAAAAGATTATCCAGGCTTTACAAATACACCAATGGTAATCTTGGATGGCTATTCCATGAGTGGTTTTAGAGTGACCATAAGAAATATGGAACAGCCAGGACAGCATCAAACATGTGTTTGTTACTCCAGGCGCAAACTAAACACAAACATTCTATATTAAATATCTTATCAGTAAGAAACAGCACAAAGTATGTGATACCACATACCACTCTTTCTCATGTTGACCTAGGTGTCCTTCGACATGCTGTTAGGTCACATTCAGTATACCTAAGGCGACCACTAAAAGATATGAGCTCTGCATGCAATTTTCCTGTTTTACATGTATTTTTTCATAACTAAGTAAGGATCTTAAACATTACTACTCTGCCTAACATTTGGCTCAATGCTTTTGAAGATCTATCCATTTCAAGCACAACTTTGGCAATTTGCAGCATTTGCTACCAGAACATAAGCTCCATACATTCCTGAGGGAAAAATCGTATCCATTTGGTAGGAAGTGCAATGCTTGTGCCTAAACTAGCTGATGTGGGGGCATATTATCAAGAATGGCGTTAAAAATTATCGCCGCTTTAGCGGCAGAAAACTGCCGCTAAAGCGGCGATAATGGGCTTGATAATATGCTCTTGAGAATTCCAATAGAAGTCCATGTTCTGGTGTGAACATGGGCTTCTATTGGAATTCTCCAGGGTATATTATCAAGCCCATTATCGCCGCTTTAGCGGCAGTTTTCTGCCGCTAAAGCGGCGATCATTTTATCGCAGTTCTTGATAATATGCCCCGATATTTCTTGCCATATCTACTCTGAAATATCGATATTTCATTTTTTGTTTATGGAACACGGCTGTTGGCTGAATGGGAAGCTGTGTGTCTTTCATGGGGGCCAGGAGACCACATTTCCTGAGGCCTACCTTCTGTCACACAGTGCACCAGTCAAGATCAGACGACCAACCCTCTTGTCTTTTCCATCCACCCATCCACTGCTCATTCACTACTAATCTATCAAAATATTCTTGTTAGTGGTTTTTTCCATCACTATTTCATAAACCTTGCTTTGTAGTATTGCAGGTTGCATATTTAACAGATTTGATATTCTTACATAAATCCTTGTTCAATAATTGTCTAATTCAGCTGGGTGTGACACCTCTTTATGTGTACTTCGTTTGCCTATACTATGGCATAAGTATGGGTATTGCTGTCCCCACAGTACACTACTGATAACCTGAATGGATTGATTTGAGACAAGCAATCTTACATGAAATAAATACTCCGGGCCCAATTCACAAAGGTAAATTTAGACCAAAAGTCTAACTTAGACCCAAGTCTAACTTTACCACTTTTCAACATTCACAAAGTTAAGTTACTACGAGTAAAGTAAGACTGCTGTTCTAAGTTAGACTTTTGGTCTAACTTTACCTTTGTTAATTGAGCCCTGAGGGCCTGATTTGCAAAAGTAAAGTAAGACCAAAAGTCTAACTTAGACCAAAAGTCTAACTTTACTACTTTTCACTATTTAGAAAGGTAAGGTACTACAAGTAAAGTTAGACTTTTGGTCTAACTTCACCTTTGTGAATACCAAAAAGTAGTAAAGTTAGACTTTTGATTTAAGTTAGACTCCTGGTCTAACTTTACCTTTGTGAATCGAGCCCTCTGTCTGCTCCACCTGTGGAGTGTATTGGTGCCATAGGGCAGCAACTGTGCTTCACCCTGCCACTCATTTCTTTTTTCAGTTTTATATAGTGGGAACTTGATCCACAAGTTTAGAAGTGCTTTGATTGAGTACCAATTATGTTACACAAGAACACATTCATTTTTGGTAGGCACAGGGAGATTAAGTGACTTTTCCCAACCACGAGATCTCGAGTTTGTGCCGAGACTCAAACCAGTTTCCCCACATCCAAAGTCGGCAACTGTGGTAGTTGCACCACTCCTCATCTGCACCACATCACTCTAGAATGAACAACAGCTAGTTTTGAGCGCTCGCTGAGGATGCATACTTGAGTTATGCTTCATGAGCTCACTTTGTTTGAATTTGCATTTTCTTTGCTTGCACCAAGAAGTGAAGACCTTTTATTTGGGTCATGTTTCTTTTCCATGAAAAAACATATATGAATTGGTGAACAGTTGAATATGCTCTAATTTGTAAGATCGCTTGGAAGCTGGGTAATAGTAGCCTGTGACTAACACTTGGGTTATGATTTTTTTAAATCGATGTTTAGTGTGCCTTCCTACTATCTCAGTGGTCTGCACTGTAATGGGCGATACAGATATTTGGAATAGAATGTTTCTTTATTTATAGTATGTTCTTCAGTCTTGCATGGAGGCAGAATTGTATTGTCTTAGCAGTAGTGACTTACTCCTTGCCTTAACAGGGCTCAAATATGCTTCTATTAAGGCAGGTGTTCACACATCCTGTGATGCACATGTGCCAAGGTTGTTGTCTGCTTATTCAACTTGCCTAGACATTGGCATCGGACCACCAGATCCTTCGGGTTGGTCAGAAACTTAGGAGCTCATTACGATGTCAGGCGGAAAGCCCCCCCCCCTGACAGTCAGGATTTCCTTGACCACGTCGGAACCCTTCCGACCAACTCGGTCGGTTTACATTCCAACCGACCGATTACGATATTCGCGGTCGGAACGTAAACCGCGCGGTAATTTTGAATCGGTTCCGACTGGCTCTCAGAGTATCCGTGTCAGTCGGAACCGCATCGTACACCTCTATGGACAGCGTTTCTATCCTCGGTATTATGATGTCAGTTTCCAACAGCCTTTATGTGCCTAGCACGGCCCCCTTTTATCTAAGGGACCCCCAGTAAAACCCTGTACTGTGTGGCAGGCACAATGGGGTGCCCGCGACAGGGTGCAGGGTTTTCAGCACACACCCTATTTCTCCATAGGAGCCTGTATTACGGCCGGGTGTCGGGCAGAACACAAACTCCCATAGGGAGCAATGGGAATCCGACTGAACACTGTTCGGTCGCATCGTAATCGGGCGGGCGAAACCGCCGACCGCGAATCGGTCAGTCCTAAATCCGAAACGGTGTCGTAATGAGCCCCTTGGTAGCCTCCAGCTCATGCTTGGTTTAAGGGAAACAGTTGGAAGAATTGTCTTATGCCAATTCCGAGCACCTGTTTCCCTCTATGCTTCCCTGCTCTTGCAGCAAATGAGCATATTCTACTTCAGAGCCCTGTTTCTTGTAGTGATGCTAATCGCATATATATATACATATCAATCAATCTGTCATGGACAGATGATACAGAACAAATCATGATTTTCACCTCAGGTAAAATATAATTTTGCCTCTGGAGTACTCCTCACACATAATTAAAAGTCAGCTTTTTGTGATGTTTTATTTTCATTTATCAACAGCTATTACTGGTGTCCAAACTATCCTTATATATCTAGCCACGTGTAAGTGGCAGCAATGATCGCCAAGAGGCTGGACAGAGTTCCCTCAGCTGGTAAGTGAATGACTGAATGAATGGCTGAATGGATGAGTGGATGAAAACTTTATTTGTTCATTTAATAAAGGCCATTGCAGTACTCCAAAAAATAGCATCAAATAAAACCGTGTAAAGAGGATGTTTTTCACCTCTGAGTCACAGAGGCGTCTCGAGCTTCACTGATGTTGTCTATTTGATCACATTCAGAACCCCTCTGTGAAAAACATACCAGTTACTTACAGCTGCCCATCTTTAACTATATATTATTATTTTTAATATATTTTATATAATCCATTTAAATAACGAAACCATATTTATAAGACATAATGTGGAAAATGTTTAAAACTGTTACACTAATGTTAATAATTATCAAATCACATACACTCATATCACATCACACATATAATAAAATAAAGGTTATTTAAAAAGAATTACAGTAAACATAGTAAGAATGCGAATAACAACCTTTCATAACAGAATCTAAAACGAATTTTAGTGAGGACTGTAAGTCGCTCGAAAGCATAAGTCTGTTTTGTACCATCAGAACAATAATGATTCATAGAAGAATATGCTGAATGCCAACATAGAGGTTAAAATAGATGGTCGTTGGTCCAGTGTATTGGAATGAAAATTATAATGAAATAATAAAGTTTAAGGACTTTGAAAAAATGATAAAGGAATAATGACGTTTAAACAAAATAAGAAAACTAATTTTCAAATGATATTTCCTTATGCATTTCTTTGTTTTCCAGACAAATAAATAATGCTCAGTTCTTGATAAGATCGACGTTCTTAATAAAACACATTGTTTATCATTACATCAGCCCTTTTAATCTTGCTATCAATATACAATTTCCAGTCACATATTATTAGATTTTAATGGCGAATTGCAGAAGGGCCCTCTCTGTGATCACTGCCTTTTATTTCTTCAATTTATTCCCTTAAGAACCCACATTCATCTTAAAATTTCCATTTAGAATCTTCCATTTATTGGGCAATTCGTTTTAATGTACTGAATATCTTCATAAAAATGTACTGAATATCTTCATAAACATAACCATTAAAGCGCTTTCTGAAACAGTTATTGATTATTCCTAGGAGTTAAGAATTTGGAATACAGGGTATGGCTTTCTGTTTTAGCACTTATTTAAAATATTTTGTCAAATCACTATTTCCTTGAAACGGTATATTCAGCTTAAGGACGTATGTATTTCATTTTTGGTTTTTCAAAAATAATGTCAAAGAGAAAAATTCATACCGCTGCTTAAACTCAGAAATCAGTGTCATTGCATTTAGCTGTAGTCATGTCATTTGTGATACTGCCATCAAGAAGAATCCTTGCAGTAAAATACACAGAGATTGGTAGACTGGGCAGACTTGACTTATGATTTGGTAGCAGCCGTGGCATGAAATGTACAGTGTTCTGTAGGTCAATATCCCCTGCATAATGAGCCACCTATTTCATGCTCCATTCACAATTTTCCTGCGTCAAACACTTTTCTTCTGCCTAGCGTATGCATGATATTTCCTTCTGCACAAAACATCTTGTTGCCGTCCCTTTCTATCTTTTTTTAAAAAGTTTTGTTGAGTTTGCAACATGTAACCAAACAATCTTCGACAGCCTCTGTTGCCCCCACCTTTGCAAGCATAGAAATGTCTTACATCCATGGAATTCAAATCTCATTTCCGTCATCCACCCATACCAGCAGCCTCCATCCGGCAAGTCCATCCACATGCTCCCCTCTGGCCCTGGTCAAGACTACATAGCCATGCGCCTGTACCTCCACCATGAGTTTCATACCTTCTCCCCTTTTAGGCATTCCCGTCCTGCATATACCTGTTTCTCTGCCATCATGCAACTATCCATGTCCTCTGCCCTGGCTTGAATGCCTGGTGCCTCACACCCCCCCAACTTCTGGTAATGTTTCTTTTAGCATCTGTTGGTCCCATCATTAGAAGCAGTTTGGTGTACTGCGGAGGCTCATCGCCTCCGGAAACATTGAGTATCAGCGTTTTGACATTATTTTCTACTTTCATTCTGGTTGCCCTGTTCAACAGCTACCCAGTAAGGCTGGATTCTCTCACAAGACCACACTGTGAGTAGGAAATCCCCCACCTCTCTGTATCCCCTGCTGCACTGGAGTCTGCCCTTCCCATTTTATAGAGAACCAGCCTGGTGTATGTATGCTCTGTGTAGCAATCGCAGCTGCACCCAACAAAACCCAGCCCTTTTCGCTATCACCCTCGGGGCCTGATGCGCCTCCTCCCACTCCTCATTTTCAAGTGGGTCTACGTCTCTTTCCCAGTCAGTCCTTAGCTTTATCAGCTCCTCGGGCGAATTGGACATTATTTTCCTGTATATCAGGGTGATCGCTTTCTTAGCCAACGGTTTCCCCAGTACCCTATCCTCCAGAGGTAACAATTCTTTGTCCGTATCATCACTAATGATGTATGCTGGCAGGGAATGTCGTACCTTCAAGTAATGGAACACCTCAGTTTCCACCAAGCTATACTCTTGACGGAGCATTTCCAGGAACTTCAGTTGCTGTGTATCCCAAACGTCACCCAGAATGGATATACTGATCGTGACCCAGGGGTTGAGGCCTTCCAATCTGTCCACCTCCATCACTGTCCCATAGGGGCATAACCCTAATCAATTTAGTCTTTATTTCGATTGTCATAATCAATAAAGACACAATACAAAGAGTGACAGAGGAAATTCATAATATATAAAAACACATCATGTTAAAAACATAGTTAAAAGTTAATAAAAAGATGTAATTAAAATGCGTGGGAAATAATACACAACAAGCAATTATTTACACAACTATTGGCAGATACTGATTACCCCTCTATGATGCAAGAGGCAAAACATGCACCTTGTTTGGGTATCGGTGACGACCACCCATGCTGGGAGTAAAATTACAACACCATTCCACTGAGGTTAGGGTTATAAGTTGGGTCTGACAAGAATTAGTGTACCCTCATCATAGTGGCTCGGATGGCCCACATCCAACTCAAAAATTTGGCAACAGCAATCACTAAGGGCTTATAGAGTGTTAGTCTTCAAGATCCTTAGCGCCTCGATGCCAGACCTTGTGCCCAGATTCAAGCAAATTGGTTTCAACCATTTATTTCTTGGTAACTTGTAAGCTGGACATACAAATAAAATGTGTGCTAACGTTTCAATATGAGCTGGACATGTATAAAATTTGTCATCCGTCAAACAATGACATCTACTTGTAAATGATTTTATTGGGAGGGAACACACCCTAAATTGGTGGAACAACTTCCTGTCACTTGGTTTGGTGATAAAATCCCAATAAAATTCAAACTCGGTATCTTGTTTGAACTCCAAGAATGCCCCAGACAATGTGGGCCCCAAAGTAGATGAAAGCTGATTGGTCTTAACCATATTCCAATATGCTGCCTTAAAATCCTTTTTCGACGGGAATGGGCCACTTGCTGGGTCTTCCCACAAGTTGCTCATCCCCATATTGGTCAATGAACTTTTTATCTTACTTAACCAGGCGATCTTACATGAACGGTCTGCCCCCCGAACATCAGATAACGCCTTGGCATACATTGACAACTCAGGGGTTGACCAAAGCCTTCTCCAGAATGCTAACGGTCTATAGCGTGCTGTATCCTCTATAGTGTGGCAGCCCAGATCTAAGTAAAGGGGCTTAAGTGCTGTTGATTGCGGGAGGCCTGTTATAGCTCTCATAAATTTGTTTTGAGCTGTAGTCAAGGGTGATAAATCATCAAAGCCCCAAAGTTCAGCACCGTAGAGTATGGAGGTACTGATCTTTGAATTATAAATCTTTAGAGCGGGGCCTATTGGCTTGGTCTGCGAAAGCCTCTGTTCTTTTATGAGTACACCGGCTAGCTGGGCATGTTTTAGAGCCAGTATATCAATCTGTGGCTTCCAATGTAATTTCCTACCCAAAGTTATCCCCAGATATGTAAAAACATCAGTCTGTTCTAAGAGTATGTTATTCATGAAGACTCCCTTTAATAGCTTTGTGTTTGTGGAGGACCATAAACTTGGTTTTCTCCACATTAACCACAAGCTCATGATCACAGCAGAACTCCTAAAATCTAGTCAGGGCAGACTGCAACCCCTTTTGGGTCTTTGAAATTATCAAGGTATCGTCTGCGAACATGAGCTGGGGTATCTTCATGCCGGCTAATGTGGGGGCATCTGTTGGGTGGGTAGAGAAGTATTGAACAACCCTATTAATAAATAGAGAAAATAGGGTAGGTGCCAAAACACACCCTTGGCGTACACCCTTAGAAACAGGGAACCTGTCCGTAACATTCCCCTGCGTGCCCCAGCGAACCTGTGCATAGTTAGAATCGTGGGGTTTAACTAATATTGCCAGTAGTTCCAATGGCATCCCCATATCCGCAAAAGCACTCCACATTTTATTTCGAGGGACCAAGTCAAAAGCGGATTTGAGATCAATAAAAGCCGCGAAGATTGTGCCCCTCCGATGATAACAACCCGCCAATAGATTAACATAAACCTAAAAACCTGGTCTATAGTACCAGTGTGTGGGCGGAACCCTGCATGGAGCGTAGTCAAGATGTCATTCTCTACTATCCAGGACTGGATTCTGCACAACACTAGCCTGGCAATAATCTTTTGAATAGAGTATATAAGGCTTATCGGCCTATAGTTGCCTGGTAGGGAATGGTCCCCCTTTTTATAAATCGGGAGGATTTCCGCACCTATCCATGTATCAGGGATGGGGGCGCCACTGACTATTGCGTTGGCAGGTATCTGAATATAAGTTACCCAGTTTCCTTTGTCATACAAAAACAGGTCAGCCGGTATACAGTCAAGACCTGGTGCCCTACCTCTCGGAATCGAATTAAGTACAGATTCAACCTCTGAACTGTCAAAATGCAGTGTGGTTTCTGGAATTGGGAGCTGGAATTTATCTTTACTATTAAAGGTGGCAGCAAACTGCGCCTCATAATGTGAGGCCCACAACTCAGGGGTTACATAATTAACTGGTGTTTGAATAGAATCACCACTTCCCCATTTAACGAGCTGCCAAACTTTTCCCTTTGCTGGCTAGAAGTAAATCTTGCCAGCGTTTCTCATCCCAGTCCTTCTTTGCCTGTTGTTGAGTTTTTGTATACCTTACCCTTGCTTCTTTAATTTCACCCATTGCTTTTGATCTAATGGCTCTAGATAAAGACTTATAGGCCTCTCTACAAGATTTATTAAACCACGATGCTGCCCTGGGACGAGATTTCAGGTTCGGCTTTTGGGTTTTAATTTAAAAAAATTGAGTTCAGAGAACATATCATTGTGGACCTGCAAAATGATAGAATTAATGTCCTCCTGTGAATCACAGTTTTGAAGGGTCGCTAGGGTGCAAACGACCGCAGCCTTCACCTGTTCCATAGCCCTGTCATTATCAATAATCGTGGCCCATCTAACTCTTCTCATGTCATTAGTAAGCATGACATCTGCTGTTACCTTCTCAACTATCTGGTATTTATGGCTAGATGATCCCAATACCTGCAATGATAATATCAGTGGGTTGTGGTCACTTTTAGTCCGCTCCTGTACTACCATATCTAGAAGGGAGGACCAAAATTCTATGTTAAGAAATATATAGTCTATACGACTACTTCTCAACCCATTACTAAATGTATGAGAACCTGATATATCCGAGTGGGACCTCCCATTGACTGCCCTAACTCCCCGTTCGAAACACAGACCTTTTAATTGTAGAGCAGCCTCGGTCCATTTTTTAATTGGACATAAATCTAAGGATAGAATATTCCACTGTGCATCCTCCTCTGCACTAAGATCACCATCATCTTGATCCAAGGTCTCGAAGGAACAATTAAAATCCCCAGCAATTATCAAATTGCAGCGTCCCCTGTTATTTTCTAAAAAACTATCAAGAAGGGTGACTGTGTTGGATCCTTTACCACCAGGCAAACCTCTTGCATATACATTAATAATCATTATGTCAGGTACGTTTGCCAAACGAAGCCGTATAGCCATAATATCCGGACTATCAATGAATACTTCCTCCACCTTGTAACCTGCTTGTTGTCTAACCCAGAGGGTAAGTCCACCTAAAGGTCTACCTCTCTGTCCCCCAAAGCTACTTTTGAAATGTTTAAAAACCCAGGATGGTAAATTTGATCTAATGACCATGTTTCCTGAAAAGCCCAAATATCATGGTCTTCAATGAATGCTGACCATTTTTGAGGATAATCCCGCTATGTTCCAGGAAACAATTAACAAATTTGACTTTTGATGCCCTTGAATCGTAGGACTAGAAATTGCCGGGGTGTTGAGTGCGTGAGCTTTAGCCAACACTTCCGAGCCAAGGATACGAATAGGCATAGGCAAATTAGCTGAAAGAGTGTTTATAGGGCCTTTCTCCCTCATCTCAGTACCCAGTTCCATCCCACTAGGGCCCTGTTACTACAACCAAGTTCGCCCCCTTCCTTAGTAGCGTCCCTATATTGGGAGGGTGAATGAAAATTCCTTAACCTTCAATCAACCTTCTCTAGAGAGGACCCCTCGTCACCACATACATCTAATTTGTTAGAACAATTACTAATGTTGACTATAGGGGGTTGTTTTTAATCCTAATATTTGATGTACTCATGTGGGAAGTTCTTAGATCAAATGCCACTAAGTCTTGTGCTAGATCTACAGACCTGAGTAATAAGCTTACACAATCAGTGCTATGTTCCCGGGACTCAATCGTTTTAGCAGATATGATGTCTTCTCTAATTATTGAATGACAGTTCCTAACGTGTCGGAGCCAATGTATGCTTTTATTGATCAAAGACTGCTCATCTTCATTGAATGAGCTAATTGGTGCTTTCGGGTTGTTAATCAAGAAGACATAACGTTTTGAAAACCCATTAATAGGCGCTGCTCGCCTTCTAATAGTCCCCTGCGGCAATAGACTAGATCTCCTAGTGCCTGAGGGATAAGACCTTGCATAATCGACAGAACCCTTATTCTGATCATGGCAACCACTACGAATGTCCTGTTTAACCCCTGCAGAAACATACCGAGTTGCTTGATTTGGTTGTTGGCTAGCGTTGAGTGGCGGACGGGGGTTAGCTGTGAAGATGTTAAATCATTGCCCAGTCTGCCTTTATAAGCACTACAAGTAGTACTATCGATTGTGTGTTTATTCTGGAATAAAGTGGCTAAAGTAGCTACGTTGTCAATATTAGCTAAGAGGGGGGTATCTTTATGTAAAATACTAGCCCTAATCAGTTTCTCCCCCTGCCTAGGAGTTTTGTGGCCTGGCAACAGTATGTGTGTGCTGTGGGAGCTGGCTCTGCTGTCGGCGTCTATAGAGAACTGCTAGGTATCCCCTACTGCCCCTTGCATGCCTGTCAACCCACAATGTGGGCTCCATGAGCGGTGCATAGGCCAATCGTTAACTACCACCATCTGTGCTGACCAGTAGTACTTCAGGACATCTGTTATGGCTATCCCTCTCACCAGTTTCACCAATGTTATTCAGGGTGCCTTGCCATTCCACAACAGGAGCCTCACCTCGCCATCCAATTGTCAGAAGAAAGCATCCAGTACCCTATATGGATTCTTTTGGAGCACATAAACCAATTTCAGCAATGCGATCATTTAAAACATCGCCACCCTTCCCTCCAAAATTTCACATCATTCCTGAACTCATCCAGGAGGCCACATAGATTATCTCTGAGGAATTGCTCCTCATTCCTTGTCACACTGATACCCACGTACTGAAGGCCCCCAAGTGTGGTCAGTAGTGGGAACTGCCTCTTTGCCTCCGGACAGTAGGTAGAGGTGGGACTTCTCCCGGTTAATGGTGTACACTGAGTATGAGCCAAAGATGTGGAATATATGCAAGAGTTGCAGGATCATGGTGTCCTGCTGGGCAACATAAAGACCGTGGCAGCTGGCAGGGAACAGAGATGGCAGGGCAAGGGGACGGGGGTTGAAAATATTAAAAAGAAAACGTACCTTTTCTGCCGCCTCTCAGTCTCCGCTTCTCTTCTCCAGTGCGGTCTGAAAGAAGCTGCAGGAAGCACCCAGGCACACAGGCTCCCCTGAGCCAATCACAATGCTGCAATGCAGCGCTGTGATTGGTCTGAGCGCTGTGGATCAGCATTCAGATCGCAACAGGGAGCCTGTGAATATACACCACCAGGCTGTCCATTACAGCCGGGTGGGGAATATGCGAAGTGCGCATGACTGCTTGGCCGGGCCACAACGGATGGCAAAGCAGTTAAGCGCACTTAGTGTGCACAGTCCACTCCTCCTCACTGAGCCACCAGCCCCACCCTGCCCTAACCCCGCCCCGCAGCAACCAAAAATAAAATGATACTAACACTCAGTTATTATCATTTTAATTTGCCCTCTTTTACTGCTCTAAGAGCAAGAGCCTTAGCTGAGGAGCAGCCACTGCAAAAAGAAGAACATCATCTGCGTATAGTGAAATTCTTTCGTCCCAAGATGCATCCCACCGCAATCCCTGCACAAACCCATATTTCCGGATCCATGCAGCAAGTGACTCCAGGGCCACCAGAAAAAGCATTGGCGATAGCGGGCAACTCTGTCTTGTTCCCTTGTGTACCTGTCATCCCTCCGAATACTCCCCAATTACTTTAACCCGGGCCCTGTGTTGACTTTATAATAAACTTGCCCACTTTTGGTATTTTGAGCCAAACCCATTCACTCTGGGACCCCAAACAGAAAGGGCCATTCTTAGGAGTCAAAAGCCATTTTGACATCAAGAGACAGAACCACTGTGAGTTCCGAGGTACACTCTGTAAAGGCCATGCAGCCAAAGAGTCTTCGCAAATTAAGTCTGGTACCCCTGTTGGGCATGAACCCCGAGTGGTTGGGGTGTACCAAATCCAGCACCATCTGTTTCAATCTATTAGCCAGTAGTTTTGTCAGTGTTTTAGACTCCGCATTCAACAATGAGATTGCCCGATATAAGCTGCATTTATGCTGTGGTTTGCCCTCCTTCAAAATCACCACTATGGTTGCCAGTCGCTGATCGAACGGAAGGAGACCTGCGGCCCAGCCTCCTGGAACATGCTTAAAAGATGAGGAGCCACCTTGCCAGTCACCCTCTTGTATATCTCAAGAGGGAGACCATTTGGTCCCGCCACTTTACCAGATTGTAGTTCCCTGATTGTCTGCTCGATCTCCGCTGTGGAGATATTGACGTCCAGTCCTGTGGTGACATGGGCGGAGGTGTACAATCTGCCATAGAACTCACTGAATGCCTCTGCAATGTCACTGTTCACTGCAGACCTCTTGCCAGTCCCTGTTTACACTATCGCCAGCCAGATCTACACAAAATCTCTTTGTCCAGCCAGGCTAGCAGGCTTCAGAATCTATTCCCCGCATCGTACAGCTGGTGCTGGGTGTTCATAAAGGCCGCCTTGGCCTTATTTTCAGCCACATCCTGGCACTCCTGTTGCTTGTGTTTCATTTAATGAACCAATCCAGTATCTAGCGTATTGCCCACTCTGCTCTTATGGTCTAGCACCATGGATTTTAAGTGTTCCAACTGTGCCCTCATCTGTTTTTTTATCCCTGTGATTACTGAAAGTGCTTGACCCCTCACCACCGTCTTGTACGCCTCTCACAGGGTGCACTCTGGAAGCAACTGAGCTGCTGTTGTTGGCAAAGTATTCCTCCGTTTTTGTTGTAGGTTGTCTCTAATATGTCTGTCTATCAGGTATCAAGAGTCTAAGACCCACCCGATCCCCACCTCCCCACATTAGGGAGTAGTCAGAGATGGCCTAGCTGGCTGGCACCCTAGCCTCCTGAACCTCCCCTTGTTTATGAGCTATGACAATAGATAATTTATCCTAGAGAAGGAATGGTGCACTCTTGGGTAGAAGGTGTATTGTATTTCTAGGGGATGGTTTCCCCTCCAAATATCCAGCAGTCCCATTGCTGCCACGAACTGCACCAAGGGGCTTGGTCTATTTCCCTCCCCTCCCGTTCTATCTATCAGTTCGGCCATTACCATATTAAGGTCACCCCCAACATCAGTATCTCCAGAAGCAGAGAGGCCACCTCTTGCAGGGTCAAGGCATGCAGTTTTGGCAGCACATATAGTGAGCAAATATTCACTACTTCACCATCCCAGGTACCTGTGCAGGCTGAAAAGCGGACTTGGTCATCGAACCAAGACTTACTGTGAGCAAAGGGCATATTCTTACAAATGAGGATCCCCACTCCTTTGGAGTCTGTAGCATAGGCCAGAACTATGTATGCCTGTGTTAGGCCTGGCATCTTCAGGGTGGTCTTCCCATTGAATTTTTGCCTTTTAGCTCCTGTTTTTGCTGATTCTTTTTGTTGGCCTTAGGACTCCGAGCACTTTACCACAGCTAACCAGTGCTAAAGTGCATGTGCTTCTCCCCTAAACATGATGACATTGGTGTATACCTGATAGGCAAATTTGATATACTGGTAAGCCCCTTATAAAGTGGTATACCACATACCCAGGGCCTGTACTTTAAATGCTGCTAGTGGGCCTGCAGCACTAATTGTGCCACCCACATAAGTAGCCATTCAAACCTGTCTCAGGCCTGCCACTGCAGTGTCTGTGTGTGCAGTTTACTGCCACTTCGACTTGGTATGCAAAACTACTTGCCAAGCCTCAAACACCCCTTTTATTATATAGAAGTCACCGCTAAAGTAGGCCCTAAGTAACTTTAAGGGCAGGGTGCTTTGTAAGTAAAAGGTAGGGCATGAACCTTCATGTTTTACAAGTCCTGGAAGTAACAAACAGGCTATTTAGTTTTTCACTACTGTGAGGCCTACTCCTCTCACAGGTTAGCATTGGAAAGAACTTAATACACTGCTGTAATTTCTGATCAGAGAGGAGTAGCTTTTTTATGTTTCATTAGTTTGGAATGGTAATGATAAATCATCCATACTGATGAAGTTTGAGTTAACGTTACTATTTTAGAAATGCAACTTTTAGAAAGTGGATATTTCTCTGCATTTACTGCTCTGTGTAGCTGACAGCCTGTCTCCAATACAGGTCTGGGGTGGGTGACAGTTACATTTTGTGTATTCTCTCTAGACTGCCAGAACACAGGAAGGATAGGTGTGTCTAAGTACCCGTCTGCCTCATACATCTGCATTCTGATGACCTTGCCTGGGCAAGATGGAAGGGAGGGACTAACACTTCACTTAAATAGGCAGTGTCCTGTTCCCACACAAAGGACTGATTATCCCCCACAGATAGTCTTGCAGACAGGAATGGGTTGAATGCAATACGGGTGCACTTCAGAGAGCGGCTTTGAAGTCACCCCTCACAAGTACTGAGTCTCTGACCCACTAAAATTAGACAATTCTGGATCTTGAACTAAATCTCTGTCAGTAGGACTGCTCTGCTGCTTAAAGGACTCATCTTTGGACTGCAAACTTGGAAGGCTTGCTTTTTTCTTGTGCTGCCCTGGTGCCTGTTGCTCTCTGACTCTGCTGAAGGTGAGCTGGACTCTGCCTTGCCTACAAGTGATCTCCAAGGGCTTGTTGGCTTGCATCGTCTTACTTGAGACTCAGGTAAATCATAGTCTCTACCCCTGCTACTGTGCCTGGCTAACTGGAGGTGGCCCAGATACTTGCAAAACAGATTTTGACACATTTCCTGTCTGCATGTAGAAGAACCTGCGCATCGACCCGGTTGCGGGAGTAAAATCGGCGCATCGCCTCGAAACCAGTGCTTTGCCTCCAGAGATCGACACATTTGACAGTGTATCACTGCCACTGCAGCTTGTTGAGACCGATGCATCCTCTCGACTGCGTGGCAGAATCTGTCACATTGCTCAATGCCGCTCAACTCCTGGATTCGTCTTCAGAACCGATGCATCACCTTCACTGCTTGGAGAAGATCAAACATCCTGCGGGCCTTGATATCGATGCATCTCACTGTTTGCGACTAGGAAAGGTATTTTGTTCACCTGGCCTGCTTGGGTCCTATAGCCAGCCGGAGTTCCATCACGGTCAGCCTGAACTTTGACTTTGTCCCGGTCAAGCGTGACCTAAAGTAAGCTTTTTAGCACTATTTGTTTCTAAGAGCTTTATTGCATTTATTCCTTTAAAATTCAATATTTCAACTTCGATGCATTGGAGTTTTGACTTTTTGGTCTTGTTTTATTTATAATATAATAATCTATTGTTATAAACCTGTGTGTAGTCATTTTGTGGTGTATTCATTGTGTTGCTGTGTGTGTGTATGTGTGTGTGTTGCACAAATACTTTACACATTGCCTCTATTGTTTAGTCTGACTGCTCTGTCCCAAGCTACTAGAGGGTGAGCACGGGTAAACATTTAGGGGCATATTATCAAGGGCCCATCGCCGCTTTAGCAGCACTTTTTTGCCACTAAAGCGGCGATATTTTTATCGCCCTATTAGCAAGCTGTCGCTAACAGCCATTAGCAACAGCTTACTGGTGATAGCGGGCGTTTTTTTTATCGCCTTGCATGCCAGCGATATTTATCGCTAATGACATGCAAGGTAGGCGTTCTGTCTCTAAACTTCACAAAAACGCCCGCTAATCACACTTCGCCCTATTAGCAAGGATGGCCCGGACCCGCGAAGTGATAAAAAAAGTGTCGCTAAGGCCTGTTAGCTGTAGGAATTTAAGACCAGAAAAAAGCAGGTCTTAAAAATGTGGATAAGACTTGGGCCCACACCTATGCATGTTTTTGGTGCTGGACTGCGCTGCAAGCAATGTTGTAGCGCTGCCCTGCGACAAAAATATAGGGGCAGATTTACAATCCCCTTGCGACATCTTTACGACACCGTTGCGCCACTTATGTGACGCAGCTGCGTCATAAACAATGCACCACTATGCAACAGACTTACAACGTGACGCATCTAGTGAGATGCGTCACGTTGTAAAGCCCTGCGCTACATTATACCTGCGTCAGGTATAATGTATGCAGGGTGGGCGTTCCATCGCAAGGAAGCCCCGTAAAAGTGACGTAGTGAAATCTACAAGATTTCACTGAGTCACTTTTACCTCCCCGCTGCGTCAAAACCTTACGCCTGCTTGTAGCAGGCGTAAGGAGTGACACAGCATTGCAAGTATAGGATGCCCCTGAGCAGACGACTCCAGCACTGCGTCACCTATACGCTGACAGATCCGTCACGCATCTGTCTCTCCTTGCGCCACGGTGCGCTGCATTGTAAATGCAGCGCATCCATGGTGGCGCAAGGGGTTCCTAACGTCACGCAAAATAACTGGCATATCCCTGCTGATCTGCAGGGATGCGCCAGTTATTGTAAATCTGCCCCATAGTGCAGGAATGCGCACGCTCACTAAGATAGTGCGCATTCCTGTGCCACAGACATGAAAAGTGTTTATGCGCTGTGACAAGACAGCGTTGCAACACTTCTCATCACGCCCTCCTTCAACAGCATGGATGCGCTGTACTCACTAGACAGCGCTCCATGACGCAAGTAACGACAGATACGTCAGGAATCCTAACGTATCTGTCTGCGCTAAAGTCATGCATTGCTGCAGTCATGTCACAACCATGACGCAACTCCAGCAATGCATGGGGCCAGCCCATCCCTGTGGCACAGCATCACCCTCATGCCTGCCATCAGGCAGGCGGAAGGTACTGACGCAGTGCCGTTCATGAGGGTTGCCCGAATGTCTGCGACGTTGGAGATCCATCGGTGGTGGTTGCGCGCTGTGGTGTCATCATTTGGAAGCATTGGTGGAGTGTTGGTGCGGAGGGAGTCGACGAGACGTTCTGCGGTGGCCTGGATCCAGCTGCGACGGGGTGCGATGTTGGCGCTGGCGTCCCGTGGGCAAGGTGAAGACATCATTCATCCAATGATGGTAGTGCAGGAGAGTCTGGTGTTGTGGCTGTAGTTGAAGTACCCGCTGGCGGAGGTGACGTGCCTGACCGTGTGTCCTGCTATGTGGCCTGTTGAGGTGACTTGCTGCTTGCGTCTGATGTCGGTGACCTTAGGGGGTGGTGCTCTGGTCACTGGGGTTGCCCAGGTGGAACTTGAGTGCACCGAGTTGGATGTCGTTGGTGGATGGGAGACCCTGGGGTGCATTGAGGTCCTAAATGGGATTGGAGAATGGGGGGCCACGGCCTGGGGGGACTGCACATGAGGGTGCTGCAGAGGATGTCCTTGGGCTTGATCCGGATCTGGGAGTTGACATGGTCCATGGTCACCCTTGGCACATTAGATTGCATGGTCAGTCGGAGTGTGCCCCTGTAGGTGGCGGCAATGCCTCCTCCTTGACTGTCGGGGTGCTCCTTGCGGGTGATACTGCAGCCGTCTGTGATGGCGAAGGCGAAGTCCGGTACGGAGCAGAGGTAGGTCCTGGCAGGCGAGCTGGAGTCCAGGGTTGATGGCGAGGAGGGTGCAGGCGTCGTAGCGGTGGAGTGGCCAAGAGGAATGCTCCTTGGTGCTGAGCGCGGTCCAGGGGCTGATGGACGCAAACGGCGTAGCCTATGGGTTGCCTTTGGTATGGGAGACGACCATTACAATGCAGACAGTACATCGTTAACAACGCAACTCCGACAACGCGGGTGCCTTAACATCGCATTCGATTACAACACATTGTGAGGTCAGTTATGGGGTAATTTTAACTTTTTCATGTGTGAATGTGTTTTGGATGTCAAAAATGAAAATTGTTGTTCTTCTGGGGGTCAGATTTGAAAAATGGGGTGTGCTTTTGGGGTCAATTATGAAATTTGGGGTATATTTGGGGGTAAAATATGAAACTTGGGGTGTGCTTTTGGGGTCAAATATGACATTTGGGGTGTATTTGGGGTAAAATATGAAACTTGGGGTGTATTTGGGGGTCAAATATGAAATTTGGGGTGTATTTGGGGGTAAAATATGAAACTTGGGGTATATTTGGGGGTCAAATATGAAATTTGGGGGGTGTTTTGTGGTAAAATATGAAAAATGGGGTGTGCATTTGTCTCAAATGTGATTTTCCGGTGTGTTCTGGGGGTTCTAAAAGGGATTCAAGGGTTCATGTTAGGTTTTGTTGTGCAAAGGTTAGTGTTGGGTTGCACTCACTGAAGTGGGAACAGTGATCTTGATGTCTCTGCCATGCAACACCTACCCCACTGTTGCAATGTGCCCAGTATTAGTATGCATTGGAATGGAATGCGAGGTTATGGCATGCGTCGCAACTACGTATGTGCCTTTGGCACACGAGTGGTACGCCCGCTGTGCATGGGTGCACAGCGGACAACATTGAGAAGTGCTGGGGGGTCTGGACAGCTGTGGGGTGGTAAACGCCGGAAAGAACACTGGATGGTGCATGGACGCGGAGATGTGTGTGTGAGCGGGTGTTGTGAACATTTATTGAGGGAAGTCTTACCTCCAAGCCAGGTCCCGTGTCTTCTTAGCTCCTGCTCTCCTGCGTCTGCTTCCAGGAGTAGGAAGTAGCCAGCCAGGCTCTCTCCCCGGAGTCAATCACAACGCTGCAATGCAGTGGTGGCATTGGTAATTGGCAACGGGACAAGTCATGCAGCCCGGGACCGGAGGGGTGGGCATGTTCTCCATGCAGGCTGTAATGCAGCCTGCATTGCGAACAGGGAAGTGTGCATGACTGCATTGGGCAGCCTGAGTGGGCCGAACAAACACTCGTTGCGCACTTGAGTGGGCATGCCAATCCGCCCATACCCTGCTCCGTGTTTTGAGCAGTCCTACCCACTCTCCCCCCGAGGATACATAGCATGATTACATCAGTTAGTTAGCCCTTGTGTTCCCCCTTTATAAATGATTTTTTGGCTTCTCTGAGCCTGCACTTCCCACTTCCCGCCGCTGCTGCCCCTGCGGCCCGCACCCCTGTCCTCGCCCATTCCCGCCTCCCAGCTGATCGATCCTCCACCCTCCCCTCATAGATGGCGGAAGCTGCGCGATTGCGCAGCGGACACGTGCCGCTGACGCACATATGGCGTGCCTAATACAAGCCCGTCTGCGTCCGTCCACAACCCAACTATGACCAGCGCCAGGAACCCTGGATCACGGGCCACCCACTACTACAGCACAGCCACCCTCCATGCACTGAACCCTGGAAAAATCAGAGACTGACAACAGGCCTCGGCTAACATGACCCACAGCCAGTTCTCCTGCCTCCACTGCCGCCAGAGCGTAATCACCACCCCGGACTCCAACACAGCCGACGCCAGCACCGGTGACAGCCTAAGATGCATCCTCCTCAACATGCGCTCCGTGCACAAACACGCAGTGGAAATCTAGAACCTACTCGACTCTCTCTCGCCCGACATCGCCTTCTTCACAGAGACCTGGACCAATGCCTCCTCCGCACCCGACATCAACCTCGCCATCCCGAATGGATACAAGATCCAGAGGAAGGACCGCCACAACCACCCGGGAGGGGGCCTCGCATTTGCCCCCAAAACCACCCTCCGCCTCACCACCTCCAGGAAATCCTTCCCCACCGCCGAACACCTGTACTTCCAGATCCAGACCAACCACAACTCCACACTCCCAGGAACCCTTGTCTACAGACACCCTGGCCCACGGACACACCAGCCAGCCCACCATCTCCACCTGGCCACCAGTCACAGCCAAAGACACCGCCTCAACCATGAAAGGCATCAACCCAGGGGTGCCCACCAACCCATGCACTCCTCACATCTACCACAGAGCCACGGACACCATCACACACGAACTACAATGCACCATCAACACCACCTTCAAAACAAGCACCTACCCAGACAACTGGAAGCGTGCAGAAGTCTGGCCCCTGCTCAAAAAGACCACAGTTGACACCACCGACCTCAAGAAATACCGGCCCATCTCGCATCTCCCCTTCGTGCACAAAGTTGCAAAGTGAACAGTCAACAGGGAACTGACACGATTCATTGATGGCAACCACAGCAACGAGGCCGTCCTACTCCCCGCCACAGATGACATCCGCACCATCCTGGACCAAGGCCACTCCGCAGACCTCATCCCACTCGAGCTTTCAGCGGCCTTCTACACCGTCTCCCACCGCACACCTGTCGCAAGAATACACAACGCCGGCATAGAAGGTACAGCCCTAGACTGGATCCGATCATTCCTCCCCGGAAGAAGCCAAAGGATCAGACTGCCACCCTTCCTCTCCTATCCCACGTAAATCACATGCGGACTCCCACAGGGGTCATCTCTGAGCCCGACCCTATTCGACATCTACATGGCCCCCCTCGCCGCCACCGTCCGACAACACGGCCCCAACATCGTATTCTACGCTGATGACACCCAGCTCATCCTCTCCCTCACCAAAGACCCCACCGCCGCCAGACTCAACTTCCAGGAAGGAATGCAGGATGTCACAGTCTGGATGACCAACAGCTGCCTGAAGCTCAACGCCGTGAAGACAGAAGTCCTTGTCCTTGGAACCACCCCTTCAGCATGGGACAACACCTGGTGGCCTTCGCCCTCGGAAGCCCACCTACCCACTCGGACCATGCCAGAAACCTCAGCATCCTACTCGTCCCATCCCTCACCATGAGCAGACAGGTCTACGCTGTCACCTCCAGCTGCTTCAACACCCTCTGCATCCTCCGCAAGCCCTTCAAATGGATACTCCCAGAGTCAAGGAAGACAGTCACCCATGCACTCATCACCAGCAGAGTGGACTATGGACACGCACTCTATGCCGCCATTTACAAGTCCCTACTCCGCAAAGTACCGACATTACAGTACACCGCCGCCATGACTCGTCCTCAACATTCCCCGGCACTAACACATCAGCCAACACCTACGTAGACTCCACTGTCTCCCCGTGGTGTGAAGAGTGACCTTCAAAATCATCACTCTCGCCTACAAATGACTACACATCAACCTAAACAAATACCTCAACGACAGAATCAAATTCCACGTACACAAATGAGACATCCGATCTTCCAACCTCGCACTGTCCGAAACCCCGCACATCCACAGAGCCAGAGCAGGCGGGGGATCCTTCTCCCACATTGCATCCAATACCGGGAACGAGCTACCGGCAGACATCAGAGGTGCCCCCTCCCTGTACACCTTAAGGAAGACCCTGAAGACCTGGCTCTTCAGCTAACAAATCAGTGGCACCCCACGTCAGTGCCTTGAGACCCTCACGGGTGAGTAGCGCACTTACAATTCCCCTGAGTGATTGATTGATTGTGTTATCATCATGTGATGATTGTTCCTCTTCTGCACTGCTTGAGGTGGTGGGGCAATGCTCTTCGAACATAGCAGTAGAGCCACCACTGGGGGTGCGTCATCTACATGTGATAGGCATGAGCAACTCCCCCCCGGCCTTCCTGCGCTTCGCGTCCCACCTTCTCCTTACCTTTACATTGCCCCCTTGGCGCTGTCCACTGCACTCTCTCCAAATCTGTGACTCAGCCAGCAGGAGCCTGAGCCAGGTGTGCTTTCACTGGGCTGGGTACAGCAGTCACCGCATTGTCCGCTGGTGGAACACCCGATGCAGTTGATGCAGCAGGGCTCTCTTAGGCGTGTAGTTGCAGCGCTCAGACCACACAAGTGCGGCATGGCAGAGGGGCCTCACCCTCCAGAGCATCCGGCCAGCCCAACATCATCCGTCCTGTGATGCAGGGAGACGGCACCCACCATTGGTAATCCCCTCCATGCACCCCGGTGTAGTGGTGGATTGTAGTATTCGATGCGGACCCCACTACGTTGGTGCGCATGAGCACCTCTACCATTAACTGCTCCAAGGTGAACAAGGAGTACTTCTCACACAGGTCAGCAACATGTCTCCATGCGACCTGCCAGACTCCACCACCAGGTATGGGTGATCGTCGCACATCAATGTCTCCAGCCACGGCTCATCGACTCCACGGCTCCTCCACATCCCACTCCAGGCTCCAGATGCAGGTCCAGTGAGGCATCCAGGCACCAGACGCAGGTCCAGCAAGGCATCCAGGCTCCAGACGCAGGTCCAACGAGGCATCCAGGCACCAGACGCAGGTCCAGCGAGGCATCCAGGCACCATACGCAGGTCCAGCGAGGCATCCAAGCACCAGATGCAGGTCCAGCAAGGCATCCAGGCACCAGACGCAGGTCCAGCGAGGCATCCAGGCACCAGATGCAGGTCCAGCGAGGCATCCAGGCACCATACGCAGGTCCAGTGAGGCATCCAGGCACCAGACGCAGGTCCAGCGAGGCATCCAGGCATCAGACGCAGGTCCAGCGAGGCATCCAGGCACCAGACGCAGGTCCAGCGAGGCATCCAGGCACCAGACGCAGGTCCAGCGAGGCATCCATGCACCAGACGCAGGTCCAGCGAGGCATCCAGGCACCTGACGCAGGTCCAGCGAGGCATCCAGGCGGTCATCCTGGACATCCTGGATGTTGGGTGGCTTGAGGGGGTTGTTGATGTGTGCTGCACTTGGCCCTGGAAGCTGCATTTAACTTTTTTTTGTGCGCTTTTTTTATCGCTGATTGGCTTCATCGCTAGATTCCGCCCGCTATCGCCTGTTTCCCTATCGCCATCGCTCTGCGGTTAGCGGCAGTTTTTGCCGCTGATCCCTGAAGCTATCGCCTGTTAGCGACGTGTTGGTAATACGTCGCTAACATGGCAATAACTATCAGGGATCGACGGCGATAAAAAAAATGCTGCTAACCTGGGTTGGCGATAATTATCTCCTCTTCTTGCTAATATGCCCCTTAGTGTGTATCTTAATTAGCCTAACTAGATTAGTGATTCCTGCCTGGCCTGGCTGCATACCTCAGCCAACCAGTAATCCCATCTCTAACACCCTGCCTCCCCAGCAACTGCCTTTTAGATGGGTTTCCTGCATTAGTGCTACATCTGGTCCCTGTCTTTCCAGATAGTGTGTGACCACTCCTTCTTTATTTTACTTCCCAGACCATTCATGATCAATTTCACACTATAAAACAATTCTGTATTTCTTTCTGCATTTTGATTGACCTGTATTGCTTGGAAATAGCATCAGATAGGTTCAGAGTGTGGTAAGCGTTCTCTCAAAGGCTGAGAGAAGAGGTAACACCACTGGGGAGTTTTTCTCTTTTTGGGCATAATTTTGAGTTTGCAAATGTGTACGGCCTGCCAGAAAACATTTGTTTACCCATCTGCTACAATTAAGGTCCATCTGCTGATTTAGTGTATGGCATGTTGACTTCACTTTTTTGCTCTTCACCTACAGAGTTTCTTTCCAAACATGATAGATGGAGTCATCCAAACCATAACTCCACCCACCATGTTTAGAGTTGGCTTTCTGCCAATGTAATCATAGTGATTGAACCTTCACACCTGAAGCGGCAGAAAAAGAATTATAAATATCCAACAGCTAGCTAAACCAACCATTAGAATGACTCCAACAACATGTCCCTGCTACTGCAAGGCATGGGTGTCTATCTGACACCGTTAGAGGATGAACAATACAGCCCTCACTAAAAAAGGTAAGTTAATTTCATGCACAATGTTTAAGATCAAGGCTAAATACATGCACATTTTAAGAAAAGAAAACCATATAACAAAATGCAAGAAACCATTCACCATGTCTGACCACCTTTCATATTACACACATATAAAATACTTACCTAAATCATGATTATACTTATAACCCCCCCACACATTAGAGAAGTTTCTGAGCTGACATTTTTTGTAAATGTCAATGTTCACAGTTATATTTTAAATCATTTTGACTTTTTTTTACTTTATCAATCATAAAATTAAATACAATTTATTGTATAAAATATTTATGAATACCTTGTAATTAGGACACCAAGCAGACACCTCTTAGCTTCTGAGAAACATAAAAAATACTATATACTACAAACGGAAAGTTAAATATTACAAAACAATTCTTTTAATTACACCAAAAAGTAAACAATTTTCTAAGGGCAACCGTTTATTTTTTTATCACAATTTAATAAAAATAGTGCCATAAAGCACAAAGAGCCATATATAATCTACAGAAAATTTAGACCTGGACCTAGGTGCCGTGTCAGATCGACCACGATGGAGCGCTGTTCAGATACAGTAAGCGGGTTTACACTGGTCAAATATTTTACCCTCAGACTTTTTCTATTTTATGCAGCAGGATAAGCCTGCAGGTGAATCTGACAAAGTTGCATGGAGTCAAATATCTGTCACAGTGTATCTTAGATTGATAGAATAGTCTTGGAAATCAAATGATTTTCTAAGTCACAACTTTCCAGGCTTTTTTGAACAGCTAGTCTGGATCACTTCTAAGGATTCCAGAACCTCAAGGACTACACTTATGCACCAGGACATACTCCAGCATAGATCACCTGGAAGGTTTAGTCCTCGTCCAGTTGGAACTGGTCAACTGGTCCCTTCAGGAAAATTAGTCTTACATATTTCTATGTCCCTGTAGACACATAGGAGGTTATCCAACTGACCCTTGGCATTCACTTCTTTGTGTTGGGCACAAGAGGAAGCAGATCCAATCCTGCGGGTCTTCTCTCAGGTCACAGACAGCAGGTCTAGTCCTCTTCTGTTCTTCTGCAGGTGTAGAAAGTGTTCTGAGGAGGTTCCAAGGGTACCACATTTATGCCTGGCTGCAGCTAGTGCATGGGGTTGACTCCTGACTTTTCCATAACAAATGGAGTAAAAGTTCTGGGACACAACCCTACCCAATTTTTCAGTTGTGCCTCTTATGTTTACTTCAAACCGTCACAAAATGCCATGTGTTAGGAAATTGCCAAGATGGCCTAAATCTTCAGCTTCACTAAACTTTTGCTTTGAAGGCCTGGGTTGTGTAGAGCAGCTAAACATGGAAATCACCAGGGCCCCACAGGTAGCACTAATGTCCAGATTGAAGCTGACCCTTTGCCACAAAAACCCAGACAGTAGTCTGGCAAATAAAAGCAGGGTCCCTCACCACAATATACACAGAAATTCTCCTGGTATCCTGTTTTCTACCTCTCATGAGTGCCAAAGTGTTAAATGTGGCTCAAACAGAGCAGTCAGACAGGTTTTTACATTGCGGTACCAACGGAATGGCAGGCCCCTACCCTTCTAAGTTCAAAAGAGTAATTGCTGCCCATTCAGGCCGACCTCTTAATCACAGTGACCTATAGCTCCTGGGAGGAATTTCAGATCTCAGTCACACCTCATTTAGGCCAAATAAGGAATGGGGGGCATATTATCAAGGATCTGCGATAATTATCACAAAGCGCGCTTAGCAATGTTTTTTTTATCGCCGGCCATCGCTGGATTTCCTCGCCGTGATAGCGCTGTATTATCAACGCGTATCGCAAAGGCGATAGGAAATCCAGCGATAGCGAGTAAAACCAGCAATAGCGTGAGAATTCCAGCGCTAAATTAACAGCTCTAATGAAAAGCTTGCTAATAGGCAAGTGTGTACTTAACCTAACAATCCACCCCCCATTGACAAGATGGTTAAGGCAAGTTTTTTTCAGGCGTTAAATTCCAGCGATAAGCGCGAGTTTTCTTATCGCTTTGGGGGCATTGATAATAGAGGGAAGTTGTGTTTGCGACTGTTTCAATGGAGCTTAAGTCAGGAACACCTACTTTGCATGACATTAGCGATATATATCGCTGACATGCTTAGAGATTAAAAAACGGCCGCTATCGCCAATAAACTCACGCTAAGGCCCGTTAGCTGCAGCTTGTTAATAGTGTGATAAAAATATCGCCGCATTAGCGGCAGAAAAGTGCCGCTAACGCGGCGATAAAGGGCTTGATAATATGCCCCTGGGAGTTGCTGGAGAATTAATGCAAATTAGCCTCCAGAAAGACCAGGCAGGGAAAAGACCACTTAATAAAAGTTATTTTCCATAAATATGTATTAAAGATTCAATTTTCCCTTTGAAGTGGACTTTTAATAAATAATACAAATAGTGTTTGACTTATGTTCCTAGCTGGTCCCAAATTCAAGATCGAATAATTAATATTTTAATTGGTACACTAGTTTTCTCATGGGAGAGTCAAGGTCATTAACACTGAAAATAGGTATGGCGTGGCTTGGACACTGCAGGGAAATGGTAACATTACATTTCTATATGTCCCACTTTTAAATACCATGCACTCTGACTTAGGGGCTCTAAGGATTATACTGAGGTGACTTACTTATTTTTATAAGGAATGTTTTACACTGTCTAAAGGGCTATTTTGCCAGATCGGGCTAGAAATTAAAACGGCAGCACTCATGCCAAACTGGTAGGTCTGAAGCCATGTTTTACTGGGCACACTATAGGTTAGCCAAACAAGTGATTCAGTCCACAGGTAACATTTAACTTTTCTTGCCCTGGGTGTAGTTTCTATACCATTTACTATGGCCTTATAAGAAAGTGAAATATGTCAATCAGGGATTAATCAATTTCTTAATGTTTTAGGAGGCAGAGCACATACACTGGTCACTGAACAGCAGTTCCTCAGTGTGCAGAGTCTAAAAACAGAAACTAAATCAGGTCAAATGGGGGTGACCGAGTAAAAAGGGTGATTTTCTGACAGGGTGTATAAGCATTTTGCTACTGTTTAGGAGAGTTAAAGTGTAAAGAGATCATACAAATAGTATTCGGAAAAATCTAAAAAATCTGGGGTGACAAGTCTGTGTTAGCCATATGGCACATTAGTAGACATATTTTAAGAGCAATATATTTAAATAGAAACAACAGACACTCTTTGTTAATTTCAAATCTTTATTTAAAAAGGGGATAACTGACATATTCTACCTCTGGGAAACTTGATAACAAATTAAAAAAGCAAAGTCTGGGGCAGCCAATACACAGTCCCATCTTCAAGTTTTTGAAAACAATAATCATGTACCTCCAGGCATAGTTCTTGCCTTCCAGACATTTGTAGCTTTAGCCTCTTCGGTGGGCTCGCCATACTCCTGGAGCTGATGTTTTGTAGAGAGAGAGACAAAGAGAAAGAGAGAGGGAGAGAGGGAAAGAGAAAGAGAAAGAGAAAGAGAGAAAGAAAATGAAGGCAAGAATGAAAAAAGTGAGGAAATAAAGTAGGAAAGAGAAAAAATAAACAAACAAAAGAAATAAAGAAGAGAAAGAAAGAAGGAACAAGAAAAAAGTAAAGAAAGGAAAGAAAGAAAGAAGTAATGGAATTTAGGACAGAAAGAATGGTCCAGATCTGGTATGCTGTAAAATTGCAGAAGTCGGAAAAGCAAAATACTCCAAAAGGAAATGACACCAGCATTGGCAGGAGATGGGAATTGATAAAGATGACATGTGCATCAGAAGCATCCTGCTATTATATCAGGCTTAAGAAAAAAGACAATACTAAAGTGATAATAAATTAAAAACAAAAACACTGGCACTGAAGGGAACAAGCTTGTGTGTGGATGTGCTCCTCGTTAAAGAGCAAAACTCAGCCACTTAAAGTGTAGTGTAGAGCCTTAAGTATACTGACCACCTGCCCCATGCCTAATGCTGTAGTGGGTGGACGCAAAATGCAAATGACACACCAACAGACAAATGGATGGAGAGAGTTGGTTGAAAGACCCTATATGTAAGTATATTATACATATTTTATTACTATCAAAAGGTCTTAGCTAACACCATACCTAAAAAAAAACAGTAAGTCCCCTGGATCATTACATCATGACCCCAAGAGAGATTACCATATATTTCAAAAGCACTCTGAGCTCGAGCTGTACGATTTTCAGCTGAAGTGTGGAGACCTCTAGTGGTTGGGTTTACAGTTGCACGTTGTGCCTTGTAAAATGCTAAATAATGAGTCAAAGACATGTTAATATTTTTCCTAAAAAAGGCTTTCTTCAAAATAATTAATGACAATCACTTATATTAAACAGACAACAGGATGTGGGAGCACACCGCTGACCTCTCAGACAAGGTTCGCCCCTGGCATTCTGGTAAATGCAGTCTCTTGTAGCTCGCTCCGATATTTTTCGAGTGTTTCGCCAAGGTTGGCGCAGATAGTGCTGATCTCTAGACACGTGTTTCTGGTTTATTAACCGTCATCAGTAGAGAATACAGTCTTGTATTTTGGGGTTTGCTGAGTAGGCTGCCAAACATTATATCAGGTCCGGTACCTCTCACTGGCGCGCAGGTGCTTCATCCACGAGCTCGTCAGCTCAATGACTCATGGGAGTACTTTAAATAGACAACAGGATGTGGGAGCACACCGCTGACCTCTCAGACAAGGTTCGCCCCTGGCATTCCGGTAAATGCAGTCTCTTGTAGCTCGCTCCGATATTTTCGAGTGTTTCGCCAAGGTTGGCGCAGATAGTGCTGATCTCTAGACACGTGTTTCTGGTTTATTAACCGTCATCAGTAGAGAATACAGTCTTGTATTTTGGGGTTTGCTGAGTAGGCTGCCAAACATTATATCAGGTCCGGTACCTCTCACTGGCGCGCAGGTGCTTCATCCACGAGCTCGTCAGCTCAATGACTCACGGGAGTACTTTAAATAGACAACAGGATGTGGGAGCACACCGCTGACCTCTCAGACAAGGTTCGCCCTGGCATTCTGGTAAATGCAGTCTCTTGTAGCTCGCTCCGATATCTTCGAGTGTTTCGCCAAGGTTGGCGCAGATAGTGCTGATCTCTAGACACGTGTTTCTGGTTTATTAACCGTCATCAGTAGAGAATACAGTCTTGTATTTTGGGGTTTGCTGAGTAGGCTGCCAAACATTATATCAGGTCCGGTACCTCTCACTGGCGCGCAGGTGCTTCATCCACGAGCTCGTCAGCTCAATGACTCACGGGAGTACTTTAAATAGACAACAGGATGTGGGAGCACACCGCTGACCTCTCAGACAAGGTTCGCCCCTGGCATTCTGATAAATGCAGTCTCTTGTAGCTCGCTCCGATATTTTCTCCGATATTTTCGAGTGTTTCGCCAAGGTTGCCGCAGATAGTACTGCATTTACCAGGATGCAAAGGGGCAAACTGTACTGGGATGTGAGGCAGTGTGCTCCCAACCCCCTTTCTGTTCAAAAGGCTCCCTTGAGCCAGCAAGCTGACGAGCTTTGGAGATGCACTTGTGTGCCTGTGAGTGGTACTGTGACCTGAGAGGAATTTGGCAGCATTTCCAGCAACCCCAGATGACTTTTCTTTTGCTTTCTATAACTGCTGCTCTCTACTGATGAAGGGCTGAACCCAGAAACACGTGTCTAGAGATATACAGCAATGTCTGCACCAACTTTGGTGAAAAACTACAGCTAAATTTCAAGTAAACACTAACTTTGTACTGCATTTACCAGGATGCAAAGGGGCGAACTGTACTGGGATGTGAGGCAGTGTGCTCCCAACCCCTTTCTGTTCAAAAGGCTCCCTTGAGCCAGCAAGCTGACAAGCTTTGGAGATGCACCTGTGTGCCTGTGAGTGGTACTGTGACCTGAGAGGAATTTGGCAGCATTTCCAGCAACCCCAGATGACTTTTCTTTTGCTTTCTACAACTGCTGCTCTCTACTGATGAAGGGCTGAACCCAGAAACACGTGTCTAGAGATATACAGCAATGTCTGCACCAACTTTGGTGAAAAACTACAGCTAAATTTCAAGTAAACACTAACTTTGTACTGCATTTACCAGGATGCAAAGGGGCGAACTGTACTGGGATGTGAGGCAGTGTGCTCCCAACCCCCTTTCTGTTCAAAAGGCTCCCTTGAGCCAGCAAGCTGACGAGCTTTGGAGATGCACTTGTGTGCCTGTGAGTGGTACTGTGACCTGAGAGGAATTTGGCAGCATTTCCAGCAACCCCAGATGACTTTTCTTTTGCTTTCTACAACTGCTGCTCTCTACTGATGAAGGGCTGAACCCAGAAACACGTGTCTAGAAATATACAGCAATGTCTGCACCAACTTTGGTGAAAAACTACAGCTAAATTTCAAGTAAACACTAACTTTGTACTGCATTTACCAGGATGCAAAGGGGCTGAACTGTACTGGGATGTGAGGCAGTGTGCTCCCAACCCCTTTCTGTTCAAAAGGCTCTCTTGAGCCAGCAAGCTGACAAGCTTTGGAGATGCACCTGTGTGCCTGTGAGTGGTACTGTGACCTGAAAGGAATTTGGCAGCATTTCCAGCAACCCCAGATGACTTTTCTTTTGCTTTCTACAACTGCTGCTCTCTACTGATGAAGGGCTGAACCCAGAAACACGTGTCTAGAGATATACAGCAATGTCTGCACCAACTTTGGTGAAAAACTACAGCTAAATTTCAAGTAAACACTAACTTTGTACTGCATTTACCAGGATGCAAAGGGCGAACTGTACTGGGATGTGAGGCAGTGTGCTCCCAACCCCCTTTCTGTTCAAAAGGCTCCTTGAGCCAGCAAGCTGACGAGCTTTGGAGATGCACGTGTGTGCCTGTGAGTGGTACTGTGACCTGAGAGGAATTTGGCAGCATTTCCAGCAACCCCAGATGACTTTTCTTTTGCTTTCTACAACTGCTGCTCTCTACTGATGAAGGGCTGAACCCAGAAACACGTGTCTAGAGATATACAGCAATGTCTGCACCAACTTTGGTGAAAAACTACAGCTAAATTTCAAGTAAACACTAACTTTGTACTGCATTTACCAGGATGCAAAGGGGCGAACTGTACTGGGATGTGAGGCAGTGTGCTCCCAACCCCCTTTCCACTTATATTAAACATTGCAATGTGTGAATTTATGGAGTATACATTATATAGTTATTGATGACTGTTTGACAAAGCCAGTATGTTTGCTTTACTTAAAATAACATCTTTTATATTGTTACACCTAGTCAGCTGTGCGCACCATTTAGGGGTTGGGTGCAGGGCCTGGCCTGGGCCCTGCGATCAACACTCAACCCCCACTGAGCATGGCCAAAGGCTGTGCGCTGCTGGGTTGCTGGGTAGGGCGCCTCTAGGGGGTTTGTCACCGGCCCACTTTGCACATGGCAATCAACATCTACTTTATGTTAAAAATACCATAGAAATTCACTACAAAAAAACAAAAGTTTAGGAGTCATTATAGTTAGGTACGGTAATAATATCTTACTTTGCATTAAAAAAAACTTAGAATTTCACTGAAGAAAACAAAGGTTAAAGAGATTTATAGTTAGGTGAAAATGTCAGTTAAAACACACTGGCCTGATTCACAAAGGTAAACGTATACTTTTGTGTAAGTTTACTACTTTTTAGATGTCACAAAGGTAAACTTAGATAAAGCTCTAACTTTACCACTTTTCAGTATTCCCTAAGGTAAACTTAGACGAAAAGTCTAACTTTACTTCTTTCCAGTATTCACAAAGGTAAACTTAGACCAAATGTCTAACTTTACTGGTAGTAAATTACCTTTGTAAATACTGAAAAATAGTCAAGTTAGACTTTTGGTCTAAGTTTACCTTTGTGAGAACCAAAAAGTAGTAAACTTACACAAAGTGTAAATTTACCTTTGTGAATCAGGCACACTGTTTTAAACAAACAAAACCATGGAAATTCACCAGTTATAGTTATGTCAAGTAACTTTCACTCATGCCCTAAAGTAACAAAAACTGTAACCCTCATCATGCGCTGCTATTTACTTCACATATTACCTCACTCATGACATGTTCTATGACATCGTTGATAGCATAGCCGCAACATCTGAAATAACATCATTGATGACAACACAGTGCATGGTGGGTGTGCGAGTCGCACGGTTTAATAATGTTAACTAGTTTGTAACATTTCAAATATATGTGTGAATGTAGACCTGTTGCACCCGTTTCATTGTTGAAGAACTGAAAGTTTTGCGACATTTGGTCAATGGGATGCAAAAAAGGGGGTGGGTTCCAAAACTGGGTTTAAATCCAATGAATGTTACATATACTTTTGTATTTCACGTAGCGCATAATGGCCAGTCATATTTTGTGGGAATTTGGCAGCATTAGATATTAAGGTGATCCTTTGATTATTTTGGTTACTGCAGGCAAGTAGAGCAAGTTATAAGGTTTTTCAACTTAGTGATATCTTGTAGCACAATGCTACTAAAAGTAGCAAGGAAGCCCAAAAAATAAACTAGGCTTCATATGTAAAGTTTCAGATTTACTACAAAAATAACTGAAAGACCAATTTATGGTAACATGCTAATGGAAACCTATAAACAAAGTCATAACGAATAGAATACATTATTCTCACATACGTTTTCTTTGCATGCTCTCTGGCTCACTAAATAAAACTGGCCTAATAACTAAGCCAAACAAGAAAATGTGTTCTTATGCGCCCCTGTGCAACAAAATGGAAAAGTGACCTGGCAGTGAGCCACACAACCTGCTATTTGGAGGACATGATAATTACCCACTAGGAAAAAAATTATAAAACTAATAAATCTCAATTATTATAACAATAACAATGATTGCCTTTCATTCACTTAGGCCTTCATATGTAGCACAATCCTACTAAAAGTAGAAAGGAGGCCCACAAAATAAACTAGACAGCATATGTAAAGTTTCAGATTTACTACATGAACAAATGAAAGACCCATTTATGGTCACATGCTAATGGAAACCTAAACACAAATGCATACCTAACAGAATACATCTTAACGTACATACATTTTCTTTGCATACTCTGTGGCTCACAAAATAAAACTGGCCCAACAAGTCAAGCAAAAACCATCTTTCTTTTACATGCCTGTGCAACAAAATGGAAAAGTGACCTAGCAGTGAGCCACACAAACTACTATATGGAGAACATGATAACTGGCAATGAGGAAAAAAAATCTTACATTTTATAACAACAGTGATTGGCTTTCATTCATTTTGGGCTTCATAGTTAACACAATCCTACTAAAAACAGCAAGGAAGCCCAAAACAATAATTACTATCTGGCCCATGCATCAAGCAAAATACCCCTCGCTAAATTAGCGATTCGTTAAAATAGGCCGTTAGCGAGCGCAAAACCCGCAAGTGCAATGCATCAACCCCAATAGCGAAAAAACTACCCATTCGCAAAAAATGCCCCCTAATTTACCGATTCGCACATTTGCGAATCGTAAATAGCGAATACATCAATTGCGCACGCAAATAGCGAGTCGCAATTAAAGAATCGCAAAGGCATGCATCAAAAATCGCTATTAACGAATATCCCCAAAGTCGCTATTTAGCATGAGCAGAATAAGGGGAATCTCAAACAGGAGGTAAATCTGATGAAACAGACAAAAAATTTTTTTTTTTAAATCAAACACAGGTGTAAACTATCTGAAACCCTTCAAAATGGCACTGGAGACCCCGTAAGGTTTCCAAAATGGCAGCCCTCTACGTGCTTGCAAGGAGGATGAGACTTAATGCAGCAGCACAGCGCAGGAGGAGGATCCAGGAGAGGGTATTCAGAGTGCGCATTACATTGCTTGGCCAAAATGAGGAGGAAGTACATGACAAGTATCGTCTGGATCGTGCCATGATAATGCGCCTAATTGCTGACCTGGAACCACTACTGCAGCACCAGACCCGTAGGACAAATGCCATTCCTGCGCACGTCCAAGTCCTATGCAGCCTTCACCTACTGGCGTCCGGTAGTTTCCAGGGGTCGTAGCGGTGGCCGGAGGCGTCTCACAAAGCGCACTTTCACGCTTCTTCCGTCGATTCATTGATGCCATGCTGACAATGATCCATACCCACATCACCTTCCCCACAACCCCACAGCAGTTGAACCAGACCAAACTGGAGTTCTACCAGTTGGCACAATTCCCCCATGTCATAGGATGCATTGACTGCACACATGTCCCCATCTGTCCCCCTCAGCCAACGAGTACATCTTCCGCAACCGGAAGTCCTATCACTCTATCAACGTACAGGTCGTGTGCAATGCCAAGCACATAATTACGGACATAGTGGCACAATTTCCGGGGAGCACACACGACTCATATATATTCCGGCACAGTGGCATCCACAGGCGTCTGCTCAACGGTGAATTTGGAGAGGGACACCTACTCGGTACATACATATTCCTATTTTTTACATCATGATCCCATATGTAATTGCATTACTGCGGCTAATCCTTTGCTTCCCACCCTGTAGGTGACAGTGCATACGCCTTGCGGGAATATATCCTGACACCCCACCTCAACCCAGCAACACCACAGGAACGGCGCTACATCGTGGCACATATCAGCACCAGAAATGTGATTGAGAGAACGTTTGGGATCCTGAAGAGTCGCTTCCGGATCCTACATAAGACTGGTGGTGCATTGCAATATGACCCCGAGACCTGCTGCAGGATTGTAGCAGTATGTGCCATGCTGCACAACATTGCAACCCGAAGGGGGATCCCCATTGTGATGGACAGAAATGCCAACGGCCGGGATAACCAACCACCCGCACAACACCGACAGTCACATGTGCCAAACACAGCTGAGGGTCAGAGGAGGCGGACATACATCACACAACATCACTTCTGAGCCTGGTAAGAATGAGCCATCACAAAATGTCTTTGGATGCTAATGTTTTATTCACATAGGCACAGGTCAAAGTAAATATTCATGTTTCTGAAACATAACAGTGATTGCATAGGTTGATGAAATGAAAAGTAATCGTTAACAGCACGGGAATGCAATCCCAATATCTAAGTGGAACATGGGTACCCCACCATGGACAAAGAGGCAGGAATGCATGTCTAGCGCCTCTTGCCACGTACCCCCAGCCTCCTGTCGCCTGGCTCCTCGACATCACCCTGATGTGTGCCTGTGGCTGTTGAGCTGCGCGAACTGCGCCTCCTGCTAGTGGGCTCCGGCACGGACACGCTACTCATGCTCGATGCCTCCTCACTACCCTCCTCCCCTCCAAGTTGCTAGCACTCACTGTCCCAGTCTGTAGTTGTTCCACAGCAGTGGTCACTTGGCCTAAGGCCTTAGCAACATCCCCGCAGAAATGTCCTAGGTCAATCTGCAGTGACACGGAGCGGCGTGACAAGACAGCAGTGCTGTTGCAGAGCTTGGTGATGGCCCTAGTATTCGCAGTGAGACGAAGCAAGCCCTGCCGATGCCTCCTGCGCTTAGTGCGTTGTCCTGCTATGACAGCACGGGTGAGCTCCTGTAGGCTCTTGTTCATTTCCTGATTCCCTCTGCAACAACTGTGGTTAGGTGACACAGACAGTCTGACATCGTGCTCATGTTTTTGGCAAGCTTGGAGATATGCAGGTTGATTGTGCCCATATGTCTCCCCTGCAGGCGCTGAACACGTAGCATCTGCGACTCAACCCCAGCATAGACATTCGGAGCCTCTCCTGATTCTGTCGCAATACTGCTCCTGGACCTGCGCAGTTGTCTGACTCGTCCACGTGCTGGTGTTGGAGCTGCTGAAGGGAGACGTGTCTGGCAAGGGATTTTGGGGGTGCTGGGGTCGGCTCAGTTTCCATTTCCTGCAGTGCGGGTACATGTGGCCTGCGTTTTGGTGGTGGTGGTGGTGGTGGTGGTGGGGATTGAGGGTCCAGCGGGGTCTCTCCATCCGTCTCTGCTGGTGTCTCTGAAATCATGAGGCGCTCACTGTCATCTGACTCCACCGGAGATGCATCTGTGTGTGAAACAGTGCATTGTTATTTTAGTTTGTTCCTCTATCTGTTTATCATTTAGCCTATTTTACACATTATAAATCACAGATTTGAACAAACTGTCGGACATGTACTGCTGGTGTCTATTCTTGCGCATTGGTGATTATCCATGCACACTTGGCTGACATGACTACAACTCCCATGATGCTGTTCGTATGTGAGGGTATATGTGTAATGGACTTCTTCCAGCACACTGTGATTTGCCTGGGGGGATGTGCATGTGTATACAATTCGCAGCGTATTTGCGCAGGCATGCTTCTTACCTTGTTGTGTGGTTGCTGGGCCGGAAGTGTCCATTTGGGTGACTCCCACGACTGCCTCAGGCTCAATCGTCCCCTCAACGAGGTCCTCCAGGGCTGTGTTGGCGGGTACTTTTGATGGTCCCCCTCCTGTGCCAGCTGCTTCCTTCACCCTTTCTGCCATGCGCTCCTTGGCACGTTTTTTGAGGTCGTACCACCTCTTCTTCAGGTCGTCAATGCTGCGGTGTGTGACTCCCACAGCATTTACCTTCTCCTTAATGCGCAGCCATATTTTGTGCTTCTCAGCCTCTGGCACCTTCAGGGACAACTTGCCAAACAGTTTGTCATGGCTGCTGCTCACCCCCTCTATCAGGTGTTCCAGTTCCCTCTCTGAGAACTTTCTCTTCCTCTTCCTGGGCGTGGCAGTTTTCTTTGCAGCATTGTTGTCCATCCTGGCTAGGTGTGGTGTAGCTGGATTGTGAGGGTGAAGTCTCTCAGCTCAGCTTCAGTCCTCTGCCTCCTCCTCTGAGCTCCTCAGGGCATTGAATGATGCATGGCCTGGATGACTTCCTGGTTGTGATGTCATCAGCCTGCTCCTGCTGCGACCCGTATTTAGCGATTAGCTAATACCGACTCGCTATTACACGAAATCGGTAATAGCGAATTCGGTATTAGCGATTTTCTTACTTTGCGAATCGCAATCGTATAATCGGGTTTATTTAGCGATTTCTAGCGAATCGCTAATTATTACCGAATATGTACATGCATCCCAAAGAGCGATTTCTTATTAGCGAATCCTTATTTTTCGCTAATAAGGAATCGCTTTACCGAATTTTGATGCATGTGCCCATTAGTGAACAACTAAAAGACACATTTATGGTCACCTGATTATGTAAACCACTAGTGAAATACATAACAAATACAATAGATAAAAAGAAAGTAATCACATTAAATCTGATTGCCACGCCGTAGTTATAGTTAGTATTCTCAAAGATAGGAATTCCTCAGATATTAGCTCCCTAATAACTTCCACCTATTTGACGAATCACCACAAAACTTTCCAGACCTATAGCATTTTCTAAATTTTGAGATGATGGAAATTTTTGGGGTGAATCGTTAAGGGGATGCAAAGATTTCCATTGATACATTTTCTATAGATTATTGTCTTTGACGTAGCACAAAAATGTCTGAATGGATTTACATTACATTTGGCAGGATTATACATTATGGTGCAGAGATTATGCTTTTTGGGTACTGCAGTTAAGTAGGGTAAGTATTTTATAAGTATTTAAACACGCATTAAAATGTATGGCACTCCACTCTATCCTATTCTACTCTTTGCTAGTCAACTCTATGCTATTCTACGCTATGCCACTCCAATCTATGCTATTCCACTGTATGTCATTTCATTCTATGCTACTACACTGTACACAACTTAAATTTTGGCCCTCTGCCACGTGGAATTGCACTCTACCCCACCCCACTCCACTGTACACCATTCCACTGCATGCTATTACACACTACCCCACCCCACAATACACCACTCCAGTCTAAACCACTTTACCGTACCCCACTCCACTGTATGCTACTACACTAAACAATATTACACTTTATGCCACTCCACTGCACGCTACTACACTATACGCTATTATACTCTATGCCACTCCACTGTATGCCACTCTAGTCTACGCTACTCCACTCTACGCTATTTCACTTTATGCCACTCCACTGTAGGCAACTCCATTCTACTCCTCTCCAGTGTACTCTTCTCCACTCTATATAACTCCATTCTACAAATCTCTACTACACTCTATGCCACTCTACTACACTCTACTTCACTCTATCCCTGTACACTCCACTGTGCAAATTTGCACTCAACTCTATGCCTGTACACTCTATTGTATAACACTCATCTCCACTCTGCGACAGTTTCCAACCTAGCATGGCACAGCACCCCACTGTACTTCTGGAGGCGCCATTCAAATTTATAACGGTTTCCTAGACGCTACGCTACAACAATGTGCTATTCCATTCTACACTAATCCACTGTACCCTACACCACTCTGCACCACTCCACTGTACACCACTCCACTCTACTCTATCCCACTCTATGCAACTCCACTCTTCTACACTCCACTGTACAGTATTCTACTGTGCGCCATTCCTCTGTATGCTTCTCCACTTCAAGGTAATCCACTCTACGCAACTACAATGTACGCCACTCCGCTCTATGCCGCTACATTGTATGACACTCTCCTCCACTCTATGTAACTCCACTCTTTAAAATTCTACCACATTTCATGGCACTCTACAGAATTTTACTCCACTCTATCCCAGTACACTCCACTGTCCAACTCTATACTCCATTCCATGCCCATACACTCCAATGTAAAACACTTTATTCCACCATACAACACAGCCCTCCACTCTATTGTACATGAGACCACTCCAATTTATAACAGTTTACTAACTACACTATGTCAGTACACTTGACTCCATGTCACTCTACTCTAAAATATACCAATGCACTCTATTGTACTTTACTATACATTATGTTACACCATTCCACTCGACTCTACTCCACTGTATGATACTTTACCCCACTTTATGCTACTATACAACTATCCACTCTCCATGGTTTCATATACTACTGTACTCAATGCAACTCCACTTTACAACACTCTACTACACTGTGCCCTACTCTCTGACACTTTACTTGTGTCCATACACCTTCACTCCACTGTACAACACTGTACTATACTGCATGCCACTGTACAACACTCTACTCCACGCTACTCTACGATACTCTAGTCCACTATACGACACTGTACGCAACTTAAGTCCTCTCTACTCTGACAAAGTACGCCACGCTACTTCACTACTCCACTGTACACCACTCCACTATACACCACTCAATGCAATTGTACTCTATAAAACTGCATACCAATCCACTCTACCAAAGTCTACAACACTGTACCATACTTTACATCACTCCACTCTGCAAAAATCAACTAGACTGCATGTCATTCTAATTTACTGTAGTCTACATCACTTTCCAATACTGGACAATACCCCACTGCATTCTACTCTACAACACGGTACTCAAATTTATGACATTTACTCAACTATAGTCTTTGAAATGCCACTCCTCTCTATGACACTTTACTGCACTCCATACTACCCCTCTCCAGTGTATTCCACTCCACTATTCTCCACTCTACTACACTTTTTCTCACACTACGCCACTGTACTATACTATGCTGCTCCACTGTCCGACACTCTATTCCACTATATGCCACTCCACTCTACAACACTGTGCTACACTCTATGTCACTCTATGCCATTCTAGGCCACTCTACAACCCTGTACTACAATATATATGACACTCAATATCATGTCACTCAACTTCTCTCTATGACACACCACTCCACTACATGACACAGCATTCCACTCTATGGCACTCTCCTCCACTGTACTCTATAACACTCCACTTGACAATACTCCACTCTATGACACTCTATTTCACCCTACTCCACTCTAAAACACTGTACTCCAGTCTACGACTGTCTAGAAACACCCTACTCTTCTGTTCAGCATATCATTCCACTGTACAATTTGCTTCTCCAGTCTAAAATATTTAACTTCACTATATGAGACACCATGCCACTACAGCTCGTGTGCCAGCTCCCCCTGATGTCATCTGCTCTTGCTTGTCCACCCTGGTCTGACCACCATCGCATAGAGAACTGAGCTTGCAAGTGAGTGCTCTGCCCATTACTGTGTCCGACTCCCTCCTGCACCTACTTGTGTTTTGTCACAATGTTCCTTGTTGGTCAGTATTTTGTCCCCATTCCTTGTTGGTCGTATCGTGTTGTTTTTCCCCAGGTCCCCACTGTATTATTGTTGGTTAGTTACCCTCTTGCTTTCTGTATTAGTCAGCCAGTTCTCCCCCGTACCACTACCTTTCCTCCCACTTATGCCACCTCCCTCCACCCAGCACCCCTCCTTCAGGATCTACTTAATGGAGGCCGCAGTGCAGCCATGCGGCGGACACTCTAAAGGCACACCAAAGACAAGCCAGTTTGCGCCTGGACAGTTCCCAGCGCCAGGTATCCTGAACCTCCGACCATCAACTGGTACACCTCCACTGAGCTGCTGTCCCTGGCCCCGGTAGCCAGACCAACAACTACTGCATTGTCTCACCACGATCCACAGAAGGACCCTTCACCTGCCACCATAGCTGTTTCACCTGCAATGCCGAAGCCCCCGTGGTTCCCTCACAGCCAACACCGACTCAGATGTGCAACTCCAGTGCATGCTGCTCAATGTCAGATCCCTCTGCAAACACGCCATGCAAATCTGGGACACCATATTCACCCTACTCCAACGTGATATTCATCACAGAGACCTGGCTCACCCCTCATCGACGCCTGGCATCGCAACCGCAACACTTCACAGCTACAAGATGATACACAGAGACTGCCCCAACAAGCATGGGGGAGCTATTGCCATCATCCACAAAGACACCCTCGAGTGCACCACCTCTGAAGGTAACATCTCTTCTGTCATGGAACATCTCAACTTCCAAATCAGAAAAACATGCTGAAACTACCATTAGAAGACCCTTCGCCTAAAGTCCCAGGGGCCAATGCCCCCTTGCCCCAGCTCCTGTACTTTCATTACTGACTTCCTCTCCCCCCTGGCAATTGACTCCAAACACTACATCTTCCCTGGAGATTTCAACTTCCACCTTGACGACCCCAACAACACCAACCCTGCCAACCTCCTGGAGAGGATGAGCAACATCAGCCTCAAGCAGCTGGTCGCCAGCCCCACACACAGTGCAGGAAACACCTTGGATCCCATCTTCACAGCCAGCGTCAGGATCAACACACAGTGCATTGTAGAATGGTGAATTATAGTTAGTGGTGTCTGGTTAGTGAGCTGAAAAGAGTGTGTGACGAGGTCCGCTACTAATAATAATTTGAAGGTGGTGGATAAATTGCAAATGAAAGATATAACTATAACTGAAGACTGTTTAAAGTTTGTGTAGTTTAAACTGGGCTTGTATATCAAAAATACATTTTCCTAACTATAACTTAGCATTAATCTTAGTTTTTTCATTGAAAAAAAATATATATAGTCACTGAAAAAAACAAAGATTACAGGGATGTTATAGTAAGGCTCAGATTTCACTCGTGCAAAACCATAGAAATTCAGCAGTTATAGTTACCTGAGCTAACAATAGCTTATGCCCCCACAATGCACTGCTTATGACCTCACATATTACATCACTCATGACAGGGTCAGTGACATCACTGATGACATCTCAAATGACATCACTGATGCCATCATCATCCCATGAGTGTGTTATGTAAATGTTCTGAGACTTAAAGATATATACTAAGCTACAGCATAAGTTAAATTACTACTCATTCTGTGCTGGTAATTAGTCATACTATTTCTAACATATCTCATGTAAGTAGCTGTGTGACTGTATCAGTGTGTGAGTGGATGTCTGAGGGGCTGTATGGTTGTGTGAGAGGCTGTGTGAGTAGCTGAATGGATGTGTTAGTGGGTATGTGAATAACTGTATGGGTGAGTGAGTGACTGTATTAGAAAGTGAGTTGGTATGTGGGTGGCTGTATGGATGAGTTAGTGGCTGTGTGAGTGGCTGCAGAGGTGTATGAGTGGGTGTACAAGTGGCTGTATGGCTGACTGAGTGGCTCTGAAAGTAGATGTATGGGTAAAGGAGTGGGTGTGTGAGTGGCTGTGTGGGTGAGTGAATAGTTGTTTGAATGTGTGCATAGGTTAGTGAGTGGGTGTGAGTGGCTGTATTGGAGACTTAATGGCTGTGTGAGTAGCTGTAAGGGTGAGTGAGTGGGCATGTGAGTGGTTATACAGATGTGTGAATGGGTATGTAGGTGGTTCTGTGGGTGTGTGAGTGGGTATGTGAACAGCTATATTGGTGAGTGAGTCACAGTGTGAGTGGCTGTATGGTTGAGTGTGTGGGTGTGTGAGTACTTGTATGGCTGAGTGAGAGGCTCTGTGAGTTTCTGTATGAGTGATTGAGTGGGTGTGTGAGTGGCTGTAAGGGTGTATGTAAGTGGCTGTATGTCTGTATGACTGGATGTGTCAGTGGCTGTATTGGTGAGTGAGTAGGTGCATGAGTGGCTGCATGGGTGAGTTAGTGGGTGTGTGAGTGGCAGTATGAGTGAGTGGATATGCGAGTGGCTCTATAGATGAGTGGTTGTGTGAGTACTGGTATGGATCTGTGAATGGGTATGTGAGGGGTTATGTGGGAGTGGGTATATGAGAGGTTCTATGGGGGTATGAGTGGGTGTGTGAGTAGTTCTGTGGATGATGCCATCAGTGATGTCTTTTGAGATTTCACAAGTGATGTCATCAGTGATGTCACTGACCATGTCATGAGTGATATAATGTGTGAGGTTCTAAGCAGTGTATTGCGCGAGCATAAGTTGAGTTATCTCAGGTAGCTATAACAGTTGAATTTCTATGGTTTTGTACAAGTGAAATCTGAGCCTAACTATAACATCCCTGTAACCTTTATTTTTTTCAGTGAATTTCTAAGGTTTTAAAAAATTCTATTTCCTAACAATAACGTCCTTGTCACCTTTGTTTTTTTCAGTGAATTTCTATGTTTTTAAAAATTGTATTTCCTAACTATAACGTCCCTGTAACCTTTATTTTTTTCAGTGAATTTCTATGTTTTTTAAATTCTATTTCCTAACTATACCATCCCTTCAACCTTTGCATTTTAAGTGAATTTCTAAGGTTTTTTAATTGTATTTCCTATCTGTAACCTGCAACCTTTGAGTGAGTTTGTGAGTGAGTGCATGAGTGTCTCAGTGGGTGTATGAGTGTGAGTGTCTTAATGGGTGTGTGAATATCCGAGGGGGCCTGGGATTGGCTGCATAAGTGTCTCAGTGGGTATGTGAGTGGGTGGGTGTGTCTGAGTAGGTCTGTGTGTGGGTGCATGAGTGTCTGAGTGGATATGTGAGTGTGTGCATGAGTATCTGAGTGAGAGTCTGAGTGGGTCTGTGAGTGGATATGAGAGTGTCTGACTTAGTTTGTGAATGCCTCCATATGTGTGTGAGTCAGTTTGTGAGTGAGTGCAGGAGTGTCTGAGTGGGTCTGTAAGTGGGTATATTAGTCTCTAAGTACATCTGTGAGTGGGTCTGTGAGTGAGTGCATGAATCTCTGATGGGCCTGTGAGTGAGTGCATGAGTCTCTGAGTGGGTCTGTAAGTGGATGTGTGAATCTCTGAGTAAGTTTGTGACTGAGTATGTGAGTCTCTTAGTGGGTCTGTGAGTGGGTATGTGAGTCTCTAAGTGGGTCTGTGAGTGGGTGTGTAAGTATCTAAGTGGGTATGTGAGTGAGTGTGTGAGTGTCTCAGTGGGTCGGTGAGTGGGTGCATGAGTCTCTGCATAGGTCTGTGAGTGAGTGCATGAGTCTCTGAGTGGGTGTGAAGAGTGTAAGTGAATCTGAGTGGATCTGTGAGTGGGTATGTGAGTGTCTAAATAGGCCTATGAGTAGAAGTGTGAGTGTCTGAGTAGGTCTGTGAGTGGGTGCTTGAGTCTCTGAGTTTGTTTGTGAGTGGGAGTATAAGTGTATCATTGGGTCTGTGAGTGAGTGCGTGAGTGTCTGAGTACTCTTGTTTTGCCCTTTTCTGCTCTGTTTTGTCTTTTCTGCTTGTTTTCATGCCCTCTGTTTTGACTTTCTTGCTCGTTTTTCTATCCTCTGTTTTGCCCTCTTCTTCTCTGTTTTGCCTTTCCTGCTCAATTTCCTATCCTCTGTTTAACCTTTTCTGCTACTTTTTCTGCCTTCCACTTTGCCTTTTCTGTTCGCTTTTCTGCCGTCTGTTTTGCCCTCTTCTGCTATTTTGCCTTGTCTGCTTGTTTTTCTGCCCTCTGTTTTGTCTTTCCTGCTCGTGTTTCTGCCCTCTGTTTCGCCTTTTCTGCTTGTTTTTCTGCCCTTCGTTTTGCCTCATATAAGCCCCAGGGACCACCACCTCTCTTTACTGATATTAAGGAGGGGTGTGGGGACCCCCCTCCATTGAGTTCCAAGAGCCCTGGGGACCATCACCTCCCCGGGGCTTTATTGATACAAAAGGAGGGGGGCCACATAGACCCCCGCTCTGCAGCTGCTTTTATATCTCCTGGGGACAACCACCTCCCAGGGGTAACTTTAAAATTATGCCGGGGGAGCATGAACCTCCTGGGCCCTGGGGATCACCTCATCCCTAGGGACAAATACATTCTTTAAAGTGGGAGGGGGCTGCATGACCCCCATCTCTCGCCACTTATAGCCTGGGGACCCCATCCCACGGGGCCCTGCCTTGATTCAATGGGAGAGGGGAGCTGCCAATTTTGGTCCGGGGACCCCATTCCCCGGAGCTCAGCCATGTTTTTCTGGGTGCCATGGTCCCAGCCAGGGCACCTAGTGTGCAGGATGGGGATCGCAGGGGAGCCTCAAGGCCCCAATGGTCAAAGCCGGCTCCCCGCCTCATACAGGAGCCGACAATGCTGCTGCATACAGGGAGTTGCTGGAAATGCAGCTCCCTCCGTGCAGGAACAATATTTTTATCTATTTCCCTGCTCGTATGTCTACGGGCAGGGAAAGAGATGAAACCTCTGCTTCCTGTGGGTAGAAGCACTTTGACAGCTCCCACCCGCTGGAACCAGAGTGCTTGCTTTTGCTTGGCAGGAGCTGTCAAGGGGGGCTGCGTAAGCCCTCTGCCATTATAACAAAATATTGGGCCCATGGAGGTGGTGGTCCCCGGGGCCAAGGGGGTCCGCACAGCCCCATCACTGTTTCTTTGGCCCTGGGGAGGTGGTGGTCCCTGAGGCTTATAGCCCCTCAGGAGGGGGCCTGTGTGTTCCAGTTCTTTTTTTATAAATGAAGCCTCTGTGAGGTGGTGGTCCCCAGGGCTTCAGAGCCTCAGGAAGTGGGCCCTGAGCACTGCACGTGCTTGTTTTTTTTTTTTTTCTTTTTCACCAGAGTCACCGACCCGGTGCAATTTTTGGCAAAAATACAAAAATGCTTTTTTGCCCAAGCGGGGCCCCACTGGGACCCCACAACCAGAGCTAAGGGGTGAGGGTATTGCTACCCTTCTCCCTTTTATGTTTTTTAATACTTTTTCTGGGACGCCCAAAATGGCTGTCAACATTTCCTGTTTGAAGTGTTGGCAGCCAATCAGATCTCAGCACAATATCAGGAGGGTTCATGGAGACTTTGCGTCCCTAGATATCCAAATTTGTTTTTTCTTTATTATCTCCCAAACTGCTGAACAGATTTACACCAATTTACAAAAAGGTTGCTTACTTGACCAACAGTTACCTTTCTACCAAATTTGGTGTCATTCCTTTCAGCAGTTCGTGCTGTATTTGTGTCTAAAATTCCTATGGAAATTAACATGGGAAACGCATATTTTTTCTACCCTCCATTTTTCTGGGCCCCCGCTTTATAGATCGCACTGACACTATCCATGTACAACAAGAATCACGTGCCACTTTTTTTGGAACCTTTCGTGAAGATTCGCCAAACGGTGCCAAAGATATAGGCAAGTCAAAAAAAGCTTTTCCTATGGAAAGTAGGCCCTAGCTAAAACCACCTACTGGCGACCACCAGTAGGTAATATACATAAATAAATAAATATATATATATACCCACAGTCCTCAGAGAAAGCCAGGACCCAAAATTGGAGTCATTGCACGTCAGGATATGAGAAGCCCTGAACACATACAGTTCCGCAAACCGAACAAGCAACCCGTTTGGATATGTGCACTGGCCTCCAGAGAAGAAACTTATCCAAATAAGGTTAATTCATGTGATTTATTGCCATGTAAGCCAACTTAACCCAATGCGTTTCAGCATAGAGAACACCCTGTTCACAGGTATATATATATATATTGGGCCTTGGCGGAGTTCGCAGAGTTCCAAGTGACCCAAAAACTCTACCGTGCTATGCACAGTTTTGCAAGCAGCGGAGTGTGTTTGGTCATGCCGTTAGCGTTGATTTTCAGTGTATTTTTCCTGTGATTTAAAATCAGTGCAAATGGCGCCATGTGCAGCAGAAGAGGGCGCTGCTTCTTTTCTTGCCACGGAAGTAGATTTTTTACACGACCGGCAGGTTTCTCAACACGAACGGAAGGTTTCTCAATGCAAACAGTCACGATCATTTGCGTTGAGAAATCTGACTGCCTGCATTGAGAAATCTCACCGGAGTGCAGAAAACCCTGCAAACTCTGTGAACGGAGCGGAGTTCAATGCCCAGGCCTTATATATGGCGGTCACCAGTAGGTAGTTCATCATCATCAACATCAAGGTAACTTTATTCGGTTTCAGAGAAAAAACCCATAAAAGTACATAAAATCAACTATACATTTAGTAGTTACCATGGCCTAATTACATACACATGATAATCACTTCAGTTATTTCAATTATTAAAAAGGAATAAGAATTAAAAATACCATCCTTAAAATCAATCTAAAACAACACTAAAAGAAAATTCATTATTAGTTCTAGATAAAGAGAATCAATTACAGGTATCAATATCGTTTTCTAATAGCAATTACCACCTTAATAAAATTGGAAACCTCAATACATATGTCTGATGTGGCCAAAGAATACAAAAGATTAAAACCATCAGTATAAGAGCTTGGCTAGAGCTTTTTAAAATCAATACTAACAATCTGCTCCTGGGCTCCTTATATAGGGTGCAAAAAAGCATAAGGTGCAATGTGCTTTGAACTGCCAAATTGTCGCTGGGGCAGGGCACTAAGTTGTCTGTCCAACCAGCTTCTGTCGGAAAAGCCACTAAAAAGTGCAGGGTCAATAAACGTAATCTTGTTAGGTAAAAGCGTGTCTGAATATTTGAGCTAAACGTTAGGTAAAATTGCTGTTGGGCCGGAAATAAGCACAGAGGACCTCCTACCTCTGGTTGAGAGCGACGAGTGTTTGCCCTGCCTTAATATGCCTCTTTAATAATTCTTTTTGCATTCTCGTGAATACTTGAGGGGCAATCAAAATAATGTCCCAGACCCAACTTATAAAAGCTATCCCTGACAAAAGATAGCCAGGGAATAGCTAATACACAAGTAGGTAGTTATAGTTAGTACCTAGTTTCCATAGGAAAATCGTTTTTTCTTTTGCCAATATCTTTAGCGCCGTTTGACGAATCTTCGTGAAATTTTCAAAACTAATGGTTCGCTCAGGTCAGCTCCTGTCTTCAAAATTTCGGGGTGATTCGTTGAGCGGGGGCCGAGAAGAAAGGGGTCCCAAAACATGTTTTCCCCATGTTAATTTCCATAGGAAACTTTAGACAAAGCTACAGCCTGAACTGCTGAACGGAATAACACCAAATTTGGCAAAAAAGTAGGTCTTGGTACAGAAAGCAACCTTTTTTTAAATGGTGTAAATCCGTTCAGTAGTTCCTGAGAAATTCAAAAATAAAATAATATCGCTATCTGGTGACCGAGGAGGATTTCCGAACCCTCCCGACCACAAGCTTCATTCTAATTGGCTGCCAACACTCCAAACCAAGAAGTGTTGGCAGCCATCTTGTGACTCGGTAAAACCCAGTCACAAGAAAAAAGGGATGAAAATGGTTAAAAAAAAAGAAAAGGGGGCAGGGTAAATGTACCCTGACCCGCTAGGCCTGGTCAGGGGGTCCCAGAGGTACCCCAGGGCCAAAAATAGCATTTAAAAAAAAAGAATTCAGCGGGATTCACACACCCAGCGCGAATCCTGTGCTTTGTTTTAATAAGCCCCCGGGTGGGCCAGGTCCCGGGGACAATATGCCAAATATATGCTGGCTGCGCGGGCCCACACAGTCCCGGGGACTGCCACCTCCCTGGGGCTTTATTATTTATGGGTGGGGGGCCTTGCAGGCCCCCCTAGGCCCCTGGAACCACCACCTCCCTGGGGTTTTGTTCACTTATGGGGGCCTTGCGGGACCCCCCAAGCCCCGGGGACCACCACCTCCCCGGGGCTTTCTTCAATTATGGGCTGTGGGCCTTGCGGGCCACCCCAAGCCCTGGGGACTGCCTCCTCCCCAAGGCTATTACAAATAAAACCTGTGGGGGGGGCTCAAGCCCCCCCACACTGCCCCGGAGACCACCACCTCCCCGGGGCACTAATTGTTTAAATGTGGGGGTCCGTTGCAGACCCCCAGCCCCGGGGGCCACCACCTCCCTGGGGCTATGTTCACATTGGGAGGGGGCCATAGATGGCCCTGGGGAATGCCACCCCTCAGGGCTGGCTCCTGGAATGTCCCTGGGACATTGCTGTTTGCTATGGCAGGACGGGTGCGCTGCTTCCTCCCTGCCATAGCAAACACTGCTTTGGTTTGTTGAAGAGATAGCAGGAAACCTGCTCTCGCTTCCACGAAGCAAAGCAGATTGCTTTTGGACAAGGGGAGCTGCATGTCAGCAGCTCCCCTTGTCCAAAAGCAATGCCGGCTCCCGCAGGAGGCTGGGAGCCGGTTGGAACCGTGGGGGCATTGGGGCTCCCCCCACGGTCCCCAACATTGAGGCAAGGCCCCGGGGGATGGGGTCCCCGGGGCCAATAGTGGCCCAGGAAAGGGAGGCCACTCTGCCCCCCTCCTGTATTAATTAAAAAAAAAAACAGAGGCCAGGCCCCAGGGGATGGGTTCCCCGGGGCCAATAGTGGCCCAGGGAAGGGGGGCCACGCGGCCCCCTCCCGTATACATAATTATATATATTTTTTTAAACGAGGCCAGGCCCCGGAGGATGGGGTCTCCTGGGCCAAAAGGGGCACCCCTCCCATATAAATAATAAAAAATAAAAAATAAAACCAGGCCATGCCCCGGTGGATGGGGTCCCCGGGGCCGAAATTGGCCTCGGGAGTGGGGACGCGTGGCCCCTTTCCTGTTTATTTTTTTATAAAAAAAGGCTAATGCCCTGGGGGATGGGGTCCCCAGTGGCCCAAAAATTACTAACAGAAGGGGGGCCACACAGCCCCCCTTCTAAAAAATTAATTAAAGAGAAGCCGGCATTTCACCAGAGTCCCCGCCCCCTCCCTGCCCCCTCCCTGCACCACTCTGCAAACGTGCCTCCTGGCACATTCTGGGTTGGGGGATTAAGTCCCCTAGAATCTTAAGGGTCCTTAGGGGCCAACTAGCACACCAGGTACCTCCAGTAAGCACCACACAGTGGGATTGCTGAGAGGTGGTCTGAGGCCATGCCCCTTTTTACACCACTCTGCAAACACGCCTCTTGGCACACTGCTGGTGGGGTGATGACGTCCTCTTGTGTCCTGAGGACCACTTTCAGCAATCCAGCTGTATGGGGCTTACTGAAGGTACCAGGTGGGCTAGTTGGCCCCCAGGGACCCTCAGGAGGCAAGGGGACTTCATCCCCCAACCAAGAGTGTGCCAGGAGACGTGTTTGCAGAGTGTTGGACAAAGGAGGTGTGTCCTGTGTCCACCTGTCAGCAATCCCACTATCTGGGACATACTGGCGGTATCAGGTAGGCTAGTTGGCCCCTAAGGACCCCCAGCAGCGAAGTGGACTTTAATCCCCATCCAAGAGCGCGCCAGGGAGCGTGTTTGCAGAATGGTGGGGAAAGGGGGCGTCCTGCTATGAGAACTTAGCAATCCTGCTGTGTGGGACTTACAGGAGGTAATAGGAGGGGTAGTTGGCCCCCAAGGTTGTTCTTGGGTGCCAACTACCCCTCCTGTTACCTCCACTAAGTCCCATACAGTGGGATTGCTAAGAGGTCTTCGGAGGCCATGCTCACCTTTCTCCACCACTCTGCAAACGCGCCTCCTGGCACAGTACTGGTTGGGGGATGAAGTCAACTTTACTCCTGAGGGACTTTGGGGGCCAAGAAGCCCTCCTGGTACCTCCTGTAAGTCCTACACAGCAGAATTACTGAGCGCTGGTCTGAGGCCCAGCCCCCTTTCTCCACCTCTCTGCAAACGCGACTACTAGTTAAAGAAGCATTTGCAATGTAATATGTTTCACATTTGCGAGAGTTAGAGCTATAGGCGTTTTAAATGTAAAAGTGTTTTACTAATGTTTCTTGGAGTGGAGTGGATGTAGGTTGTGTGTAGTGGAATGATGTGGTATGATGTGAAGTGAAATTATGTGGCTAGACTTTGACTTTGATGTGGATAGAAGGTATGTGGTATTTAGTGTATACGAATCATGTAGAGTGGGATTATGTGTTATGGAGAGTAATTATGTGGTATGGTAGTCTGTGTTGTGGAGTGGTAACCTCAGGTTTAGTTTTCCTCATTTCCATAGAGGCTAAACTAAAAAACTCAATGAGACAAAAAAAGAAGGAACCACTGAGGAGCACTTCTGGACCTAGTCAGAGGTATGAGCAGGGCCACTGGAATTATGCGACTGTTTGGCTGCACCAACTTTCACACAATTATACATTTTCTGCATTTGTTACATAATCCATAATCTGCTGCATAATCTGCAGAATTGAACAAAAAAACCTTGTTTCTAGCTCAAACTGCTCAAACGCTATCAGAAATGCAGCGACAAGTGTTACAGCGTGGTGGAAGGCCCTTTGCAAACATAGAATGGTCACCTGTTACTTATTGCTAAATGTGTGTATTAAATTGGTACTAATGGTGTGTAAACCACTCTTGCTTATTCTGCACCTTTCTTTTTTTCTGCACTTCTTTTGCCTCTTTCGGCTCATCTCTTCCACTTTCTGCACCTCTTTTGCCTCTTTCTGCACCTCTGTTGCCTCTTTCTGTACCTCACTTGCTTCTTCCTGTACCCCTTTTGCCTCTTTCTGCACCCTTGTTCCCTCTTTCTGCACCTCTCTTGTTTCTTTCTGCACCCCTGTTCCCTCTTTCTGCACCTCTCCTGCCTGTTTCTGCACCTCTCTTGCCTCTTTCCACACTTCTCTTGCCTCTTTCTGCACCTCTGTTGCTTCTTTCTGCACTTCTCTTGCTTCTTTCTGCACCTCTGTTGCTTCTTTCTGCACCCCTCTTGCCACTTTCTGCATGCCTCTTCCCACACCTCTCTTGCCTCAATCTCCCCTCCTGTTCCCTCTTTCAGCACCCCTTTTGCCTGATTCTCGAACTCTCTTGCCTCTTTCTGCAGTTCTCTTGCCTCCTTCTGCACCTCTCCTGCCTCTTTCTATACTTCTCTTACCCACTTCTGCACCTCTCTTGCCTCTTTCTGCACCTATCTTGCCTCTTTCTGTACCTCACTTGCTTCTTTGTGCACCCCTCTTGCCTCTTTCTGCACCCCTCTTCCCTCTTTGTGCAACTCTCTTGCCTCTTTCTACACCTCTCTTCCCTCTTTTTGCACCACTCGTGCCTCTTTCTGTACCACTGTTGCTTCTTTCTGCACCCTTCGTGCATCTTTCAGCACCTCTGTTGCTTCTTTCTGCAGTTCTCTTCCTTTATTCTGCACCCCTCCTGCCTTTTTCTGTACCCCTCTTGCCTTTTTGTGTGACTCTCCTACCCCTTTCTGCACCGCTCTTGCCTCTTTTTGCACCTCTGTTGGTTCTTTCTGCACTGCTCTTGGTTCTTTCTACACTTCTTTTGCAAATTTCTGCATCCCTCTTGGCTATTTCTGCACCCCACTTCCCTCTTTGTCTACCTCTCTTATGCTTCTTTCTGCACTGCTATTGCTTCTTTCTGCACCTCTCTTGCAAATTTCTGTATCCCTCTTGCCTCTTTCTGCACCCCTGTTCCCTCTTTCTGCACCTTTCTTGCCTGCTTCTGCACTTGTTTTGCCTCTTTCTGCACCTCTGTTGCTTCTTTCTGCACTTCTCTTGCCTCTTTCTGCACCCCTCTTGCTTCTTTTACCACCTCTGTTGCTTCTTTCTGCACTTCTCTTGCTTCTTTCTGCACCCCTCTGGCCTCATTCTGTACCACTCTTGCCTCTGTGTGCACCTCTCCTGCCTCATTCTGCACCTCTCTTGCCTTTTTCTGCAGTTCTCTTGCATCTTTCTGCACCTCTTTTGCTTCGCTCTTTACTTCACCTGCCTCTTTCTGTACCCCTCTTGCCTCTTTCTGCACCTCTGTTGGTTCTTTCTGAACTGCTCTTGCCTCTTTTTGCACCTCTTTTGCAAATTTCTGCATCACTCTTGCCTATTTCTGCACCCCTCTTCCCTCTTTGTCCTCCTCTCTTGCTTATTTCTGCAATTCTCTTGCTTCTTTCTTCACTGCTCTTGCTTCTTTTTGCACCCCTCTTGCACATTTCTGTATCCCTCTTGCTTCTTTCTGCCCCCCGTTCCCTCTTTCTGCACCGTTATTGCCTGCTTCTGCACCTTTATTGCCTGCTTCTGCATTAGTCTTGCCTCTTTCTGCACTTCTCTTGCCTCTTTCTGCACCACTCTGGCCTCTTTCTGTATGCCTCTTGCCTTTTGTGCAACTCTCCTGCCTCATTCTGCACCTCTCTTGCCTTTTTCTACAGTTCTCTTGCCTCTTTCTGTACCTCTTTTGCTTCGTTCTGCACTTCACTTGCCTCTTTCTGCACCCCTCTTCCCTCTTTCTGCCTTCTCTTGCCTCATTCCCCCACCTGTTCCCTCTTTCTGTACCCCTTTTGCCAGTTTCTGCAACTCTCTTGCCTCTTTCTGCAGTTCTCTTGCCTCTATCAGCACCTCACTTGCCTCTTTCTCCACCTCTGTTGGTTCTTTTGCACTGCTCTTGCTTCTTTCTGCACCTCTCTTGCCTTTTTCTGCAGTTCTCTAGCATCTTTCTGCCCCTCTTTGGCTTTGTTCTGCACTTCACCTGCCTCTTTCTGTACCCCTCTTGCCTCTTCTTTCTGCACTGCTTTTGCTTCTTTCTGCACCCCTCTGGCTTCTATCTGTACCCCTCTTGCCTCTTTGTGCACCTCTCCTGCCTCATTCTGCACCTCTCTTGCCTTTTTCTGCAGTTATCTTGCATCTTTCTGCACCTCTTTTGCTTCGTTCTGCACTTCAGCTGCCTCTTTCTGCACCCCTCTTGCCTCTTTCTGCACCTCTGTTGGTTCTTTATGTACTGCTCTTGCCTCTTTTTGCACCTCTTTTGCAAATTTCTTCATCACTCTTGCCTATTTCTGCACCCCTCTTCCCTCTTTGTCCTCCTCTCTTTCTTCTTTCTGCACTTCTCTTGCTTCTTTCTGAACTGCTCCTGCTTCTTTCTGCACCCCTCTTGCACATTTCTGTATCACTCTTGCGTCTTTCTGCACCCCTGTTCCCTCTTTCTGCACCTTTCTTGCCTGCTTCTGCACTTGTCTTGCCTCTTTCTGCACCTCTGTTGCTTCTTTCTGCACTTCTCTTGCCTCTTTCTGCACCCCTCTTCCCTCTTTCTGCACCCCTTTTTCCTGTTTCTGCAACTCTCTTGCCTCTTTCTGCAGTTCTCTTGCCTCCATCAGCACCTCACTTGCCTCTTTCTGCACCCCTGTTGGTTCTTTTGCACTGCTCTTGCTTCTTTCTGCATCTCTCTTGCCTTTTTCTGCAGTTCTCTTGCATCTTTCTGCACCTCTTTTGCTTCATTCTGCACTTCACCTGCCTCTTTCTGTGCCCCACTTGCCTCTTTCTGCACCTCTGTTGGTTCTTTCTGCACTGCTCTTGCCTCTTTTTGCACCTCTTTTGTAAATTTCTGCATCACTCTTGCCTATTTCTGCACCCCTCTTCCCTCTTTGTCCTCCTCTCTTGCTTCTTTCTGCACTTCTCTTGCTTCTTTCTGCACTGCTCTTGCTTCTTTCTGCACCCCTCTTGCACATTTCTGTACCACTCTTGCCTCTTTCTGCACCTCTGTTGGTTCTTTCTGCACTGCTCTTGCCTCTTTTTGCACCTCTTTTGCAAATTTCTGCATCACTCTTGCCTATTTCTGCACCCCTCTGCCCTCTTTTTCCTCCTCTCTTGCTTCTTTCTGCACCTCTCCTGCCTCATTCTGCACCTCTCTTGCCTTTTTCTACAGTTCTCTTGCCTCTTTCTGTACCTCTTTTGCTTCGTTCTGCACTTCACTTGCCTCTTTCTGCACCCCTCTTCCCTCTTTCTGCCTTCTCTTGCCTCAGTCTGCCCACCTGTTCCCTCTTTCTGCACCCCTTTTGCCAGTTTCTGCAACTCTCTTGCCTCTTTATGCAGTTCTCTTGCCTCTATCAGCACCTCACTTGCCTCCTTCTGCACCTCTGTTTGTTCTTTTGCACTGCTCTTGCTTCTTTCTGCACCTCTCCTGCCTTTTTCTGCAGTTCTCTTGCATCTTTCTGCACCTCTTTTGCTTCGTTCTGCACTTCACCTGCCTCTTTCAGTACCCCTCTTGCCTCTTTCTGCACCTCTGTTGGTTCTTTCTGCACTGCTCTGGCTTCTTTCTGCACCCTTCTTACCTCTATGTGCACCTCTCCTGCCTCATTCTGCACCTCTCTTGCCTTTTTCTGCAGTTCTCTTGCATCTTTCTGCACCTCTTTTGCTTCGTTCTGCACTTCACCTGCCTCTTTCTGCACCCCTCTTGCCTCTTTCTGCACCTCTGTTGGCTCTTTCTGCACTGCTCTTGCCTCTTTTTGCACCTCTTTTGCAAATTTCTGCATCACTCTTGCCTATTTCTGCACCCCTCTTCCCTCTTTGTCCTCCTCTCTTTCTTCTTTCTGCACTTCTCTTGCTTCTTTCTGAACTGCTCCTGCTTCTTTCTGCACCCCTCTTGCACATTTCTGTATCCCTCTTGCTTCCTTCTGCACACCTGTTCCCTCTTTCTGCACCTTTCTTGCCTGCTTCTGCACTTGTCTTGCCTGCTTCTGCACTTGTCTTGCCTCTTTCTGCACCTCTGTTGCTTCTTTCTGCACCCCTCTGGCCTCTTTCTGTACCCCTCTTGCCTCTTTGTGCACCTCTCCTGTCTCATTCTGCACCTCTCTTGCCTTTTTCTGCAGTTCTCTTGGCTCTTTCTGCACCTCTTTTGCTTCGTTCTGCACTTCACTTGCCTCTTTCTGCACCCCTCTTCCCTCTTTCTGCCCTCTCTTGCCTTAGTCTGCCCACCTGTTCCCTCTTTCTGCACCCCTTTTGCTTGTTTCTACAACTCTCTTGCCTCTTTCTGCAGTTCTCTTGCCTCCATCAGCACCTCACATGTCTCTTTCTGCACCTCTGTTGGTTCTTTTGCACTGCTCTTGCTTCTTTCTGCATCTCTCTTGCCTTTTTCTGCAGTTCTCTTGCATCTTTCTGCACCTCTTTGCTTCGTTCTGCACTTCACCTGCCTCTTTCTGTACCCCTCTTGCCTCTTTCTGCACCTTTATTGGTTCTTTCTGCACTGCTCTTGCCTCTTTTTGCACCTCTTTTGCAAATTTCTGCATCACTCTTGCCTATTTCTGCACCTCTCTTCCCTTTTTGTCCTCCTCTCTTGCTTCTTTCTGCACTTCTCTTGCTTCTTTCTGCACTGCTCTTGCTTCTTTCTGCACCCCTCTTGCACATTTATGTATCCCTCTTGCTTCTTTCTGCACCCCGTTCCCTCTTTCTGCACCTTTATTGCCTGCTTCTGCACCTTTATTGCGAGCTTCTGCACCAGTCTTGCCTCTTTCTGCACTTCTCTTGCCTCTTTCTGCACCCCTCTGGCCTCTTTTTGTACGCCTCTTGCCTCTTTGCGCACCTCTCCTGCCTCATTCTGCACCTCTCTTGCCTTTTTCTGCAGTTCTCTTGCCTCTTTCTGCACCTCTTTTGCTTCGTTCTGCACTTCACGTGCCTCTTTCTGCACCCCTCTTCCCTCTTTCTGCCCTCTCTTGCCTTAGTCTGCCCACCTGTTCCCTCTTTCGGCACCACTTTTGCCTGTTTCTGCAACTCTCTTGCCTCTTTCTGCAGTTCTCTTACCTCCATCAGCACCTCACTTGCCTCTTTCTGCATCTCTGTTGGTTCTTTTGCACTGCTCTTGCTTCTTTCTGCATCTCTCTTACCTTTTTCTGCAGTTCTCTTGCATCTTTCTTCACCTCTTTTGCTTCGTTCTGCACTTCACCTGCCTCTTTCTGTACCCCTCTTACCTCTTTCTGCACCTCTTTTGGTTCTTTCTGCACTGCTCTTGCCTCTTTTTGCACCTCTTTTGCAAATTTCTGCATCACTCTTGCCTATTTCTGCACCCCTCTTCCCTCTTTGTCCTCCTCTCTTGCTTCTTTCAGCACATCTCTTGCTTCTTTCTACACTGCTCTTGCTTCTTTCTGCACCCCTCTTGCACATTTCTGTATCCCTCTTGCTTCTTTCTGCACCCCGTTCCCTCTTTCTGCACCTTTATTGCCTGCTTCTGCACCTTTATTGTCTGCTTCTGCACTAATCTTGCCTCTTTCTGCATTTCTCTTGCCTCTTTCGGCACCTCTCTGGCCTCTTTCTGTACGCATCTTGCCTCTTTGTGCACCTCTCCTGCCTCATTCTGCACCTCTCTTCCCTTTTTCTGCAGTTCTCTTGCCTCTGTCTGCACCTCTTTTGCTTCGTTCTGCACTTCACTTGCCTCCATCAGCACCTCACTTGCCTCTTTCTGCACCTCTGATGGTTCTTTTGCACTGCTCTTGCTTCTTACTGCACTTCCCTTGCAAATTTCTACACCCCTCTCGCCTCTTTCTGCACCCCTCTTACCTCTTTCTGCACCTCTCTTGCCTATGTCTGTGCCCCTGTTCCCTCTTTCTGTGCCTCTGTTGCCTCCTTCTGCATCTCTGTTGCATCTTGATGCACTTCTCTTGCCTCTTTCTGCATCCCTGTTGCTTCATTCTGCACTTCTCATGCTTCTTTCTGCACCTGTCTTGCTTCTTTCTGCACCCCTGTTGTCTCTTTCTGCACTCGTCTTCCCTCTTTCTGCACCTCTCTTGCCTCATTCTGCACCTCACATGCCTCTTTCTGCACTTCTCTTGCTTCTTTTTACACCTCTGTTGCTTTTTTCAGCAATTCTCTTGCCTCTTTCTGCACCCCACTTGCTTCTTTCTGCACCCCTCTTGCCTCTTTCTGCATCCCTCTTCCCTCTTTGTGCAACTCTCTTTGCCTCTTTCTACACCTCTCTTCCTTCTTTCTGCACCACTCTTTCCTCTTTCTGTACCTCTTTTGCCTCTTTGTGCACCTCTCCTACCCCTTTCTGCACCACTCTTGCCTCTTTTTGAAAATCTGTTGGTTCTTTCTGCACTGCTCTTGGTTCTTTCTGCACCTCTTTTGCAAATTTCTGCATCCCTCTTCCCTCTTTGTCCACCTCTCTTGCTTCTTTTTGCACTTCTCTTGCTTCTTTATGCACTGCTCTTGCTTCTTTCTGCACCTCTCTTGCATATTTCTGTATCCCTCTTCCCTCTTTTTGCACCCCTGTTCCCTATTTCTGCACCTTACCTGCCTGCCTCTGCACCCCTCTTGCCTCTTTCTGCACCTCTGTTGCTTCTTTCTGCACTTCTCTTGCTTCTTTCTGTACCTCCGTTGCTTCTTTCTGTCCCCCTCTTGCTTCTTTCTGCACCCCTCTTCCCTTTTTCTGCACCTCTCTTGCCTCAGTCTGCCCACCTGTTCCCTCTTTCTGTACCTCTCTTGCCTATGTCTGTGCCACTGTTCCTCTTTCTGTACCCCTTTTGCCTCCTTCTGCACCTCTGTTGCATCTTTATGCACTTCTCTTGCCTCTTTCTGCACCCCTGTTGCTTCATTCTGCACTTCTCATGCTTCTTTCTGCACCTGTCTTGCTTCTTTCTGCACCCCTGTTGTCTCTTTCTGCACTCGTCTTCCCTCTTTCTGCACCTCTCTTGCCTCATTCTGCACCTCACATGCCTCTTTCTGCACTTCTCTTGCTTCTTTCTACACCTCTGTTGCTTTTTTCAGCAATTCTCTTGCCTCTTTCTGCACCCCACTTGCTTCTTTCTGCACCCCTCTTGCCTCTTTCTGCATCCCTCTTCCCTCTTTGTGCAACTCTCTTTGCCTCTTTCTACACCTCTCTTCCCTCTTTCAGCACCACTCTTGCCTCTTTCTGTACCTCTTTTGCCTCTTTGTGCCCCTCTCCTACCCCTTTCTGCACCCCTCTTGCCTCTTTTTGCAACTCTGTTGGTTCTTTCTGCACTGCTCTTAGTTCTTTCTGGACCTCTTTTGCAAATTTCTGCATCCCTCTTCCCTCTTTGTCCACCTCTCTTGCTTCTTTTTGCACTTCTCTTGCTTCTTTATGCAATGCTCTTGCTTCTTTCTGCACCTCTCTGGCACATTTCTGTATCCCTCTTCCCTCTTTCTGCACCCCTGTTGCTTCTTTCTGCACTTCTGTTGCTTCTTTCTGTACCTCTGTTGCTTCTTTCTGCCCCCTCTTTCTGCACCCCTCTTCCCTTTTTCTGTACCTCTCTTGCCTCAGTCTGCCCACCTGTTCCCTCTTTCTGCACCCCTTTTGTCTGTTTCTGCAACTCTCTTGCCTGTTTCTGCAGTTCTCTTGCCTCCTTCTGCACCTCACTTGCCTTTTTCTGCAGCTCTCTTGCCTCTTTCTGCAGTTCTCTTGCCTCCTTCTGCACCTCCCTTGCCTCTTTCTATACTTCTCTTGCATGTTTCTGCACCTCTCTTGCCTCTTTCCGCACCTCACTGGCTTCTTTCTGCACCCCTCTTGCCTCTTTCTGCACCCCTCTTCCCTCTTTATGCAAATCTCTTGCCTCTTTCTACACCTCTCTTCCCTCTTTTTGCACCACTCTTGCCTCTTTCTGTGCCTCTGTTGCTTCTTTCTGCACTTCTCGCCGCTTTCTGCACCCTTCATGCCTCTTTCAGCACCTCCATTGCTTCTTTTTGCATTCTCTTCCTTCTTTCTGCACCCCTCCTGCCTCTTTCTGTACCCCTCTTGCCTCTTTGTGCACCTCTCCTACCCCTTTCTGCACCCCTCTTGCCTCTTTTTGCACCTCTGTTGGTTCTTTCTGCGCTGTTCTTGGTTCTTTCTGTACCTCTTTTGCTAATTTCTGCATCCTTCTTGCCTATTTCTGCACCCCTCTTCCCTCTTTGTCCACCTCTCTTGCTTCTTTCTGCACTTCTCTTGCTTCTTTCTGCACTGCTCTTGCTACTTTCTGCACCTCTCTTGCAACTTTTTTATCCCTCTTGCCTCTTTCTGCGCCCCTGTTCCCTCTTTCTGCACTTTTCTTTTCTGCTTCTGCACTTGTCTTGCCTCTTTCTGCACCTCTGTTGCTTCTTTCTGCACTTCTCTTGCCTCTTTCTGCACCCCTCTTGCCTTTTTGAGCACCTCTGTTGCTTCTTTCTGCACTTCTCTTGTTTCTTTCTGCACCCCTCTTGCCTCTTTCTGTACCCCTCTTGCCTCTTTGTGCACCTCTCCTGCCTCATTTTGCACCTGTCTTTCCTTTTTCTGCAGTTCTCTTGCCTCTTTCTGCACCTCTTTTGGTTCGTTCTGCACTTCACTTGCCTCTTTCTGTACCCCTTTTGCCTCTTTCTGCACCTCTGGTGGTTCTTTCTGCACTGCTCTTGCTTCTTTCTGCACCTCTGTTCCAAATTTCTGCATCCCTCTTGCCTCTTTCTGTACCCCTCTTCCCTCCGTCTGCACCTCTCTTGCCTCAGTCTGCCCACCTGTTCCCCCTTCCTGCACCCCTTTTGCCTGTTTCTGCAACTCTCTTGCCTCTTTCTACAGTTCTCTTGCCTCCTTCTGCACCTTGCTTGCCTCTTTCTGCAACTCTCTTGTCTCTTTCTGCAGTTCTCTTGCCTCCTTCTGCACCTCTCTTGCCTCTTTCTATACTTCTCTTGCATGTTTCTGCACCTCTCTTGCCTCTTTCTGCACCTCTCTTGCCTCCTTCTGCATCTGTGTTGCTTCTTTCTGCACTTTTCTGTGCTGTAGCAAAATGTTCATTTAATATAAAAGTCTTCCAGTACCTACTAATGGTAAAGGGATTTTGAAAGTGCACTACTGATACCAGCATGCAACACTTAGTTGAACTCACCTGTGAGACCCACTGAGGGCTAATTAAATGGACATGCAGAGGGGGAGTGCCTTTGCACCATTTCTGTGCAGTAACATGGAGCCTGCGACCAAGGAGCTGTGCTCTGAAACGGGTAAGGCACTGAAATGCATCTGCATGAAAATGCAAGTTTCCTTTTATTAAAATAATCATTGGAATTCATCTGCTTTTCGAGTGCGTCTTCTACTGGGGATGTTTTGTTGAAAGATTTATGACCGACAGTCCAGCTGGGAAGACTACACCACCCCTCAAGGTCAAGGTTAGGGGGCCACGAGGACATGGAACTACTCCGAGTTTTCCTTAGTGAAAAGCAGAAAAGAAAAAATAAACTGAACATTTTCATCTCGAAGGCCCACTGGAGGGCTTTTGAATTAAATGAACATTTTGCTACAGCACAGAAACCTACTAAAGGTAAAGGAATTTTGAAAGTGCACTACTGATACCAGGATGCAACATTTAGTTGAACTCACCTGTGAGGCCCACTGAGGGCTAATGAAATGGGCATGCTGAGGGAGAGTGCCTTTTCACCATTTCTGTGCAGTATCATGGAGCCTGTGACCAAGGAGCTGTGCTCTGAAATGAGTAAGGCAATGAAATGCATCTGAATGAAAATGCCAGTTTCCTTTTATTAAAAGGATCATTGGAATTCATCTGCTTTTCGGGTGCGTCTTCAACTGGTTCATCTGGGGATATTTTGTTAAAAGATATATATATCACCCAAATTTGCCCTGCAAATGAGTTCGCACTCCACACAGGTAAGTTGGAACTCCAACATTTTATTCAAAAGAAAGCAGGCTTTTTAATCCGAAGCTTTTCCCATTCACTGCCTGCCTGACGAGTTTCAGAGAACATTTCTCCTTTCTCAAAGGCACATGGCATTGCAGTCTTTAGAATCCGCAGTTGCCGCTTCCTGCTTTAAATCATTTAAACAGCCTCCAGTGTGCTTCAGTCTCCGGTGTGCTCTTTTACAACAAGGCATTGCGGTAATTGTAGTTTCCCCATGCTTTTTACCCTCGAGTGGGTTTCTTTATTTATCATAACTTTTTAAAGGGAAACACAGACTGAAAATCCTGCTTGACTTTAATTTTCTGATACCTGCTTATGTCGTTTCTTCGCTTGGCATAATTCCAAGTCATGATCCCTTCATTTCCAGGGTGGTGCGTCGACTCCACGGCTGGACCTGCCATGCATAAATCACCCAAATTTGCCCTGCAAATGAGTCCGCACTCCACACAGGTAAGTTGGAACTCCAACATTTTATTTAAAAGAAAGCAGGCTTTTTAATCCGAAGCTTTTCCCATTCACTGCCTGCCTGACGCGTTTCCGAGAACATTTCTCCTTTCTCAAAGGCACATGGCATTACAGTCTTTAGAATCCACAGTTGCCGCTTCCTGCTTTAAATCATTTAAACAGCCTCCAGTGTGCTTCAGCCTCCGGTGTGCTCTTTTACAACAAGGCATTGCGGTAATTGTAGTTTCCCCATGCTTTTTACCCTCAAGTTGGTTTCTTTATTTATCATTACTTTTTAAAGGGAAACACAGACTGAAAATCCTGCTTGACTTTAATATTCTGATACCTGCTTATGTCGTTTCTTCGCTTGGCATAATTCCAAGTCACGATCCCTTCATTTCCAGGGTGGTGCGTCAACTCCACGGCTGGACCTGCAGTGCAAAAATCACCCAAATTTGCCCTGCAAATGAGTCCGCACTCCACACAGGTAAGTTGGAACTCCAACATTTTATTCAAAAGAAAGCAGGCTTTTTAAGGCATTGCGGTAATTGTAGTTTCCCCATGCTTTTTACCCTTGAGTGGGTTTCACTGAAAAAAACATAGGTTTCAGGGACGTTACAGTTAGTTGGACATTTCACTCGTACAAAACCAGAGAAATGTGGCTGTTATAGTTAGTTGAGCTAACTATGACTCGCACCCCCGCAATGCACTACTGATGACGTCACATATTACATCACTCATGACATGGTCAGTGACATCACTGATGACATCATTGATGACATCTCAAATGACATCACTGATGACATCACTGATGAGATCATCCAAGTGATAATCTGATGCACCTCCTCACACCCTAATATAACCTTTGATACACCCACTCTAAAATACAGACTGCCATTCTCGAAACCATAGACACACCAATACCAGTTACTACATACCGACTCACTGATTCATAGGTCTACACACACATCTACTCCCTCATCCATACAGTCACTCATAAATACAGTCACTCATCAATACAGCTACTATCAAATGTACTCATACACCCATACAGACACTCACACACCGCCACTCACCCATAGAGTTACTCACACAGCTAGTCAATAATGCAAATAATCAATCACACTCCCATTTACTCACCTACACAGTTATACACACACCACCTCACTTATTTATACAGATACTAACACATACTTACTCTCTTATACAATCACTGACACAAGCACACACTCATCCATACAGCTATTCTCACAATCACTCACTCTCACATATAATCATTTATATACTCCAACACTCACATATACTGCCTTTCACATATGTAGTTACTCACAGATGTACCACTGAGACATCCATTCACTCACCAACACAGCTATACACACACTCACCCACCCATATAGCCCCTCACAGATGCACTCTTGAACCCATACACCCAGTGAATCACCCACTCACACATCCATGTAGGGAGTCACACACACCCTGCCCACCCACACAGACTCTGACACATGCATTCAGGTACTCAGACAACCAATCAAAAACCGATATATAGATACTCATGTAGCTACTCACCAACCCAAGCAGCCACTTACACACCAACTGACAGACTGATACAGACATTCATACAGATTAGTCACCCATATATTAGTAAGACACATTTAATCACTCACTTATACAGTCAGACATGCACCTAATAAATCATCCATTCAGACACTCATATACCCACTCATTCTTCAATACACCTTGGCATATATATGTATAAAACATATTTAAACTCTTTAGAAACACTCAGTCACTGGATAATGTCATCAGTGATGTCATCAGTGATGTCATTTGAGATGTCATCAGTGATGTCATCAGTGATGTCACTGACCATGTCATGAGTGATGTAATATGTGACGTCATCAGCAGTGCATTGCGGGGGCGCGAGTTATAGTTAGCTCAACTAACTATAACGGCCAAATTTATCTGGTTTTGCACGAGTGAAATGTCCAACTAACTATAACGTCCCTGAAACCTATGTTTTTTTCCGTGAATTTCTAAGGTTTTTTAAATGCTAATTTCTAACTATAACGTGCCTGAAACCTATGGTTTTTTACAGTGAATTTCAAAGGTTTTTTAAATGCTAATTTCTAACTATAACGTCTATGAAACCTATTCCAACAACCTTTCACCTGCACCTGGACTGCCATCTGGGAGTCTACCCTGCCAAGTGGTGCTCCCTGAGTCCTGGACCTTTTGAAGTGAGCCTAAGGTACCTGCCAGCCCCGGTTAATTTGCAAAACCGATTCATTTTGTCTGCTGAGTGGCGCATCCCTGAGGAGAACTGATGCATCTTCTCTGCTGAGCGGTGCATCCCCGAACAGAACTGATGCATTTTCTTTAATGAGCGGCGCATCCCCAAGCAGAACCAACGCATCGCTGCCACTGCATGGCTTGGACCCGCCGCAAATACCCACATCACCACCACAATACTCGGAACTGATGAATCACCTGACTGCATATTGCAACTTCGGTGCAGGTCCTCGCATCTCCTGTCAATGGCAGCCTCGACAACAATGCCGGACTCTATATCTCAGCCTTGCAGCTATTCTGAACCGACGCATCGGCCCGACTGCATGACGCACCCTTGACACCAGACTTTGCATCACAAGCCCTCATCAACAGGATCCTCAACAACAGCATAGGACCTCACACCGCAGTCTTGCCACATCTTGGCACCGACGGATCGCTTCTGTTGCACGACACAGTCAACCAACAAACCAATTTCTTATAACCAGCCCATCTAGTCAAGAGGGAAAGTACAGCTCACCGGCTTAACTTGATGAGACTCAATTGGAAACTAGCTAAGGAGCTCAAGGTCCCCCAAGATATTGCCTCTGGGTGTTTTACATGATCTGCAGTAGATGCTGAGAGCTGGCACCAACAACAATTGTGCTACGTTAAGCATTGCGCACCGTTTTGTCATTTGGTGGCACAGTCCAAAAAGAAACTTGAATGTGTGATGTGATCTGCACCAGAAACTGAATTCTGTGTTCCCAGCAGTGCACAGCATTGAGGTGCGAGTGTGAACTCAAAATGCATTTACAGTGGGCTTTCAGTCATCCCATTGCTTACTGTTGATTGGGTTTATTGTTATTCTTATTTGGTTGCTTATTATTTGATAGATTGCCTTCTGGAGCACAGCCTATTTTCTATTGTTTTTATTTGCTGACTTGTATCCTTACATTGCTCACTTTTAGGGAGCTATTTTGTTTTGGTTAAGTACTCCATGAGTATGTGTTTCCCGGCTCTTACCTTCATGTGCCTCTCCCACTGCCAAAGCCAAATACCTTACCCTTATACTCCTTGTTGCTTTATCCCTTGTGTGCTGCTTGCTCTCTCTCTTGTGTGCTTCTCCCCCAAATTCCCTCACTCCACTCACGCTCTGTGTCACTCTATCCCTTGTATGCTGTTCTCTCTCTCTCTTTTAAATGCTTCTCCTCCCAACTCCTCCTGCTCCCTTGCTCCATGTTGCTCTCTCCCTCATGTGTTGCTTTTCCCTTCTTCCCCCTCTACTCCCCGACCCACTTCGCCATTGCCTTTCACCCCTTTGTTCTTTTTGATTCCATTTTGCGCTTGTGCCCTAAAAAAACATTTTTTTATTCACCAATCCAAGTGGCGTCAGTCATTTTGGATCGTTAAATAACAAAAAGGTACATTTTGCCCTTACCATTCTGTAGGCACAAGCATGCATGGTGACACATGTATTTGCCTATAGAGTGACACAACCAGCAACACTGGTTGCATCGTCGCATAATTGTCTTCCTTTTATTTTGTAGATGCTGTGCAGCTTTGCTGATGCTGCACAGCACCAGCAAAACCAATAGGTCCTAAAGTTAAATGCCCCTAAGAATTTTGCTCACAGGGCACCCGCCTCTGTGCGCACCCCGCACGCTGAGCCACTGGTTTGAAGTCTTCTTGCCTGACCAGTTGCTCGTCAAGGTCAGAATGGGAAAGAAACTCATGTGGTTTATATTTTGTGATGCTAATCACAAAAAGAATCCCACCCAGACCATGCACAAGTGGATCATCAAGCAACACTGGCACTCTGGCATGCATTCCACATCCAACAACACCACCACTTCCACAGCTCACACCAGAGCTGGAGTGAAATCAAAAAATCAGCCCCGGAAAAAAGATATTTAAAAATTGCCTGGCACTGCAAGAGACTATGAAAAGTAAGGGTTCACCGGGGCATGGTTGGGTCATGGCAGTCCATCCTGCTCTGAGACCAGCCCACTGTGGAAATGCTTGAGTGGCAAAATTACCATTCCAGCCTCACACCCTCCTCACTGTACACCAAGGTTGCCAGTCAGGGATCAACTCACAGAGAACAAAAGCAAAGAAAACAAAATGCCAAAAAGAAAAACAACCACAAGGGCACAATTCACACCAGACCAACAGAGATATACATTCACAGGTCCAGACACGGTATCTTAACTGATGGTAAGAAAAACACAAGGCCTCAAGTTGAGGCGGAAGGTCATGCCAACTTATCCCACATGTGAGCACCTTCCCTAATGGGCCAGCAGACAGAACACCAACATCAAACAGAGCCAGACAAAGAACCCTAGGAAACGGTGAACGTTTACTATATATCCAGGGTCACTGGATTATGTCATTCTGAAGCCGTGGCATTTTCTACATAATTTGGGATATATTACGCTTGCCACATAATTTACCATCTTTTGCATAGTTTGCATAATACAACAAAAAATTGTTTCTAGCTCAGCAAATCAAATGTTACTAAAAAAGTGACTAAGGTACTGTGGGGTGGCAGACTGCTTGCAAAGGTTAGCTAGTCACCTGTAAGTTGCTGATTGCTGTGGGCAGGTATTAAACTCCTGCTGATGAGGAGAAACTTTCGCCCAGAGTAAGTGTTTATTTAATAGGCAATACAGTGAAATAAAACTGCCACAGAATGGCATTACGCTGAATAATTTACATTTCATTTTCTTACTGCGTAATTGTGTCAACTTTGCCACATAATATGGTCCTTGCTTGCTATATAATTCCAGCGGCACCTCTGTTAGTACAATTTAGCGCCAGACCTCCTCTTCCCCTGACAGAGTAGATGAGCACTCCCGCCCGCACATGAACACACAGTGACGCACACACACTTGCTCTGTTTTATTGGTAAGTATATTGTTGTGCATGAGTGATGTGCGGGCTCAACATCACCCATGAAGTCGTGGCAACTTTACTTTTCTATTTCCCATGTATACGTTTTAGTGAGTTCCTGCGTGCTATATAGAATTTTTTATTTTTCATATCCGCGTGGTTTCGGAAATTTTACGTGGCGTGGTCACCACCTTTTATAAACATGTTCTGCTTGTAGACAACAACTTAGGCTGGCCATTTTTTTAAAGTTTTATATAACGTAAACTCGATTCGAAAGTATTTGACCGCTTTACATGAGCACCAGTTACATTACACAAGGACATGTTCATTTTTTGACAAAGGGAGATGTAGTGCTTTGCCCAGAATCACTGGACATTACATCGAAGCCAAGACTAGAACTGGGTTCACTGGTACCAAAGTCGCTAGCTCTCGCCACTTTTCACAAGCTATGCTCAGTATAAACGCTGAAGCGATATTGTTGGGAACAGAGTGCTATTTCAGGACTTACCTCTCAAAAGGGACCGATGATAAAAAATAAAATAAAAATATAAAAACACGTACAGAAGTTCGCGGGACACGGAGTAATTTGCTGCAGGCGTGCAGGACAAAGGGGGGCGGGAACCCACTCTTTCGGCAGCAGAGAAGCAAGGGCTGGCGCCTCCTGACGCCCCGCTGCTCCTGCGGCATCCTTGTTCACCCCCTGCGGGTGAGCACGGGGCGAGCACCTCCGTTACAAAACACTTGTTTTACAGCAGCCTTTCGGGAGAATATTGTATTGAGTCCCGCTGAATGTGAGTGCCCGATAAATAACAATAACGTGGAATTATGCGAGCAATATTTCAGACTGGCGAAGTTTATCTTTGATAAACAAATGAATAAAAACTTTGTTTAAAAAACTAAGCTTATTCGACCAGGGTGCATTAATTGATAACATTAAGCAGGATTTGAACCTGCGCGGAGAGACCCTATTGGATTTCGAGTCCAACGCCTTAACCACTCGGCCATCACATGGCTGCATTGGGAGTGTTGTATTTGTTTATATGAAAACGTATTCGCTGGCAAAACGCGTGACGGAGCACGCACGTACTAGACACAAGTGTATTCACTATTCATTTATACACATACAAATAGTTAACTCACCTGATAAATTAAATAAATTGTATGTACATACAATGCGCTGCATATGGCATATGCATATGGCAATAGCAACAGGTCCCATTTACGTGGAATGCATGAAGGAACTGCAACTGCGCAAACTTTCCTCCTCGAGCCCCTAACTCTCCCTTTGCTGTGTATGTGGTATAAAACCGTACTTCACACGGCTCGTGAAATATGGGCAATCTTCCACGGATCCCTGTGAAATATGGGTTGCATCACCATACTGACAGCCCCAAAACCCTCTTCAGCGCATTACCACTGTCAAGGACACTAGTATTAGCCGGCAGTGATCTAACATATTTATGCAGCATGGCTCTCTAAATTATGCAGTAGGAAAAGGCTAATTATGTGGCATCATGCAGCAGACTCTCTTGAAGCATTTTTGGGATATGTTTGAGCTAGGCAGAACAGTGTTGATTGAGATCAGTTTTTTTTTTTCCGGTCCGGATTCGCGCACCCAGCGCGAATTCGGCCGTTTTTGCCCTGCCCCCTTTTCTTGTTTTTTTACCTTTTTATTTCTCTCTCAGTCCGAGGCACAAGATGGCTGCCAACACTTCCTGGTTTGAAGTGTTGGCAGCCAATCAGAGGCAAGCTCGTGCTTGTGTGGTTAGGCTCCGCCCAGATATCAAAACATTTTCTTTTTTTAATTTCTCAGGAACTACTGAACGGATTTACACCATTTAAAAAAAGGACTCTTTCTAAAACAAGACCTACCTTTTTGCCAACTTTAGTGTAATCCCGTTCAGCAGTTCGGGCTGTAGCTTTGTCTAAAGTTTCCTATGGAAATTAACATGGGGAAAACGCGTTTTGGGATCCCCTTTTTTCTCGGCCCCCGCTTGTCAAATCACCCCAAAACTTTCAAGACAGGAGCTGACCGGAGCGCCCCACTAGTTTTAAAAATTTCGCGAAGATTCGTCAACGGGCGCCAAACTTATTGGGAAAAGAAAAAACACTTTTCCTATGGAAACTAGGTCCTAACTATAACTACCTACTGGCGACCGCCAGTAGGTAATATATATATATATATATATATATATATATATATATATATATATATTCACTGAAAAAACCATAGGTTTTAGGGACAGTTATAGTTAGTTGGACATTTCACTCGTACAAAACCCGTGAAATTCCCCCGTTATAGTTAGTTCAGCTAACTATAACTCGCGCCCCGCAATGCACTGCTGATGACGTCACATATTACATCACTCATGACATGGTCAGTGACATCACTGATGACATCACTGATGACATCTCAAATGACATCACTGATGACATCACTGATGACATCATCCAGTGACTGTGTGTTTCTGTAAAGTTTAAATATGTTTAATATATATGCCAAGGTGTATTGAATAATGAGTGGGTGTATAAGTGTCTGGATGGATGATATAGTAGGTGCATGACTGACTATTAGTGAGTGATTAAACGTATCTTACTAAATGCATGGGTTAGTTACTAAACTGTGTGAATGTCATTATCCGTCTGTCTGTTGGTGTGTAAGTGGCTGCATGGGTTTGTAAATAGCTACATGAGTGTCTATATGAGTTATTGATTTGTTGTCTGAGTATCTGTATGGGTGCCTGAGTGTTTGTGTGGATGGGGTGTGTGTGACTGCACATAGATGTATCAGTGGGTGATTCACTGGGTGCATGGTTTCAAGAGTGCATCTGTGATGGACTGTATGGGTGGGTGAGTGTGTGTATGGGTGTGTTAGTGAGTGAATGTATATCTCAGTGGTACATGTGTGAGTAACTACATATGTGAAAGGCAGTATATATGTGTGTTGTAGTATATAAATGGGTATAAGTGAGAGTGTGTGATTGTGAGAGTGGCTGTATGGATGAGTGTGTACTTGTATTAGTGATTGTATAAGAGCGTAAGAATGTGCTAGTATTTGTATGAGTAAGTGAGCTGGTGTGCGTATAACTGTATAGGTGAGTAAATGGCAGTGTGATTAATTATTTCCATGACTGACTAGGTGTGTGAGTACCTCTATGGATGAGTGGCGGTGTGTGAGTGTCTATGTAGGTGTATTAGTGCATATGATAGTCCTGTACTGAGTGACCGTAAGTATGAGTGACTGTACAGGTGAGTGAGTGGATGTGTGTGTAGACCTAAGAATCAGTGAGTGGGTATGTAGTTATTGGTGTTGGAGTGTCTATGGTTTTGAGAATGGCAGTCTGTAATTTAGAGTGGGTGTATCAAAGGTTATATTAGGGTGTGAGAGGATGCATGAAATTATCACATGGATGATGTCATCAGTGATGTCATTTGAGATGTCATCAGTGATGTCATCAGTGATGTCACTGACCATGTCATGAGTGATGTAATATGTGACGTCATCAGCAGTGCATTATGCGGGCGCGAGTTATAGTTAGCTGAACTAACTATAACGGGGAATTTCACGGGTTTTGTACGAGTGAAATGTCCAACTAACTATAACTGTCCCTAAAACCTATGGTTTTTTCAGTGAATTTCAAAGGTTTTTTAAATGCTAATTTCTAACTATAACGTGTCTGAAACCTATGGTTTTTTCAGTGAATTTCAAAGGTTTTTTAAATGCTAATTTCTAACTATAACGTACCTGAAACCTATGGTTTTTTCAGTGAATTTCAAAGGTTTTTAAATGCTAATTTCTAACTATAACGCCCCTAAAACCTATGGTTTTTTCAGTGAATTTCAAAGGTTTTGTAAATGTCAATTTTTAAATGTATTAATTGTTATATTTATTTTTTTGATACTGATTTACTACATTTTTTAAAACTATTTATTTTTAGATATTTTATTTATTAAATTACATTGTAATTACATTATACATTACATTACAAAATATACTTTCTCAGAATGAATTACTTTAGTTTAAATAGTTTGCAAATAGGCAATAGAGTTTTAAGTACAGTAGTTACAGTTGTTGCAATGGGCAACACAATTTCAAACACAATGCAACATTGAGCTCAATGTGATTTTCTAGTTAAATGCAATTAGTTACTTTATGGATTACTTTTCTAACCACAGGACTGGATCCTAGATTCAGTCCTGGGACATCTCCTGTAAACAGTTGAGTAAAAGCGTTTTGGTTACAGTAGTGATTTTTAAGGAATATTATTGTATTTTAAAAGTTGACACTTAGAAACTTTTTCACATAGAATCACCAATGTTATCCTATGGGAGGAAATTCACTTAGCAGGTAAGTAGTGTTATCGTTACTTTTTCTTACTCAGTGTTGGATCCTGGATCCAGCACTGGTGCATCTCCTGTAAACAGTTGAAAGAATGCATTTAAGTCATACAGGCGATTTTTAAGGAATATTTGTAATTTGTGAAAATCGACACTTTGAAACTTTTCTGCTGAAAACCAGACAATGGATTCCTATGGAAGGAAATATAAGTTACTGGTAAGTACGGTTAGAATTACTTTTCATGGTCAGTGCTGGGCTAAAAGATGCAGCACTGGGTTCTCTCCTGATAACAGGTGAGTAAATCGGAATTCGTAGTTCGGTTGATTTTAGAGGAATATTATAAAGTTCCAAAACTCCACACTTAGAAGAATTTCCAAGTGAAACCAGTCAATGTTAGCCTATGGAAGGAAATTCAAGTTACTGGTAAGTACGGTTAAAATTACTTTTCAGGATCAGTACTGGGCTGAAAGATGCAGCACTGAGGTCTCTCCTGATAACAGGTGAGTAAATCGGAATTCGTAGTTCGGCTGATTTTAGAGGAATATTATAAAGTTCCAAAACTCCACACTTAGAAGAATTTCCAAGTGAAACCAGTCAATGTTAGCCTATGGAAGGAAATTCAAGTTGCTGGTAAGTACGGTTAAAATTACTTTTCAGGATCAGTACTGGGCTGAAAGATGCAGCACTGAGGTCTCTCCTGATAACAGGTGAGTAAATCGGAATTCGTATTTTGGCCGATTTTAGAGGAATATTTGTATGTTTCAAAATCGACACTTAGAAACTTTTTCAGCAAAAAGCAGGCAATGATATCCTATGGAAGGAAATTCAAGTTACTGGTAAGTGCGGTTAAAATTACTTTTCAGGATCAGTACTGGGCTGAAAGATGCAGCACTGAGGTCTCTCCTGATAACAGGTGAGTAAATTGGAATTCGTATTTCGGCTGATTTTAGATGAATATTTGTATGTTTCAAAAATCGACACTTAGAAACTTTTTCAGCAAAAAGCAGGCAATGATATCCTATGGAAGGAAATTCAAGTTACTGGTAAGTACGGTTAAAATTACTTTTCAGGATCAGTACTGGGCTGAAAGATGCAGCACTGAGGTCTCTCCTGATAACAGGTGAGTAAATCGGAATTCGTATTTCGGCAGATTTTAGAGGAATATTTGCACAATGGTGAAGGGAGGGGCGGGGCCTGAGGTGACATCTGTGCAAACGCGCCCGTGGCGCGTTTTAAGTTGGGGGATTAAGTTCCCTTGAATCATGAGGGTCCCTGGGGGCCAACTAGCCCACCAGGAACCTCCAGTATGCGCCAGGGGCTGCGTTGCAGAGACGTGTACAGAGGCCACGCCCCTTTACACCTCTCTGCAACGCAGCTCTGTGGCGCTTTTAGAAGTACATGGTGGGCTAGTTGGCCCCCAGGGACCCTCAGGATTGAAGGGGATTTAATTCCTCATCTTAAAACGCGCCACGGGGCCTGTTTGCACACATGTCACCTGAAGCCCCGCCCCCTCCCTTCACCACTGTGCAAACGCGCCCGTGGCGCGTTTAAGTTGGGGGATTAAGTCCCCTTGAATCCTGAGGGTCCCTGGAGTCCAACTAGCCCACCATGTACTTTCTAAAAGCGCCACAGAGCTGCGTTGCAGAGAGGTGTAAAAGGGGCATGGCCTCTGTACACCTCTCTGCAACGCAGCCCCTGGCGCATACTGGAGGTTCCTGGTGGGCTAGTTGGCTCCCAGGGACCCCAGTATTCAAGGGGAATTACTCCCCTTCTTAAAACGCGCCAGGGGCGCGTTTGCAGAGTACTGCAGGGAGGGGCGGGGCCTCCGGCACGATGCCGGTCGTTTTTTTTTTGTTTTTAATGGGAGGGGGCTGCGTGGCCCCCTTCCCTTGCCCACTTTGGCCCCGGGACCCCATCCCCGGGGCCTGAGCATTTTATTTTATTTTTTAAATTAAAAAAACAGGCAGGGGGCCGCGTGGCCCCCTTCCCTGGGCCTGTATTGGCCCCGGGGACCCCATCCCCGGGGCATGGCCTCAATTTTTATTTTTTTATTTGGAGGGGGCTGCGTGGCCCCCTCCTCAGGCCATTTAAGGCCCCGGGGACCCCATCCCCCAGAGCCGGCCTTGCACTTTTTTTTTTTTTAATTTGGGGAGGGGGCTGCGTGGCCCCCTCCCTGGCCACTTATGGCCCCGGGGACCCCATCCCCGGGGCCTGGCCTCGCGTTGGGGACTGTGGGGGTCCCCAAACCCCCACAGTCCCGCCGGCTCCCCGTGTCCTATGGGAGCCGGCATTGCTTTTCACATGGGGAGCAGCTAACATGCTGCTCCCCATGTGGAAAGCAATCAGCTTTGGATATTGGAAGCGAGAGCAGGTTTCCTGCTCTCTCTTCCAATATCCAAAGCAGTTTGCAATGACAGGACGGGAGCCGCGAGGCTCCCGTCCTGTCATTGCAAACAGCAGTGTCCCGGGGTAGGCACCCTGGGACACTGCAGGAGCCGGCCCTGGGGGTGGCGGTCCCCAGGGCCATCAAGGGCTCCAGGAGGAGGCCGCACGGCCCCCTCCCAACTATTTCACAGCCCCGGGAGGTGGTGGTCCACGGGCTTTGGGGTCCGTAACGGACCCCCATATTCAAATGTTTAGTGCCCCGGGAGGTGGCGGTCCCAGGGCATGTGGGGGCTGGAGCCCCCACACAGGTTAAATTAACAAATAAAGAAGCCCCGGGGGTTGCGGTCCTCGGGCTGCGGGAGGGCCAAGAGCCCTCCCGCACCCTTTTTTCTAAAGCCCCGGGGGTGGCGGTCCTCGGGGCTTGGGGGCCTTACAGGCCCCCTACATAAATTAAAACCCCCCACCATGGCCCCGGGACTTGGGCCACCCGGGGCAATTACCATCGAAGCGCGGAGACCGCGCTCGATTTTTCTCGGCAGGATCCGCGCTCCCTGAGCGCATCCTGCCGATTTAAAAAAAAAAATATGCTTTTTCTACCCAGGGGGTCCTTGTGGGACCCCCTGAGCAGACCTAGGGGGTCAGGTGTTTCTACCCTGCCCCTTTGTGCGCTTTGCGCACTTTTTTACTGCTTTCTTGTTCCTCGGTTCTACCGAGGAACAAGATGGCTGACAAAACACTTCCTGGTTTGGAGTGTTGACAGCCAATTAGCAGACAGCTCGTGATCGGGAGGGTGCGCGAATCCGACGCGGCCATAGATATATATGTGATTTTCCTTTTGATTTTCTCAGGAACTACTGAACGGATTTACACCATTTAACAAAAAGGGTTCTTTCTGAACCAAGAACTACCTCTTTGCCAATTTTGGTGTAATTCCGTTCAGCAGTTCGGGCTGTAGCCGTGTCTAAAGTTTCCTATGGGAAAATGAATGGGGAAAACACGTTTTGGGACCCCCCTTTTTTCTCGGCCCCCGCTTGATGAATCACCCCGAGACTTTCAGGTTAGGAGCGGAGCGGAGCGGGCCATAAAGTTTGAAAATTTCGCGAAGATTCGTCAACCGGCAAGAGAGTTATTTCAAATAGAATGTCGCGGATTTCCTATGGAAAATAGGTCCTAACTATAACTATCTACTGGCGACCGTCAGTAGATAATATATATATATATATATATATATATATATATATATATATATATATATATATATATATATATATATATATATATATATATATATATACGCAGGTTACTCCGTCGTACCATAGGATCTCTCCAAGAACGGACACGGACCCAGGTTTAGTGCAAAATTATTTATTCCTCATTAGTCGTCATAACACGTTTCGGCTCGTCCGAGCCTTGATCACATGACAGTGGCAAGTTTCGAATACGCGATATTTAAAGTCATAGTGCCTCATAAAAAATGTATCATGTGATTTGGTAATCATGAACATAAAAGAAATGTTATGTATATGTTGATATATGTAGTTCAAAATTCTATACATTTTAACCAATTGCGCTTGATATGATATTTCACACATTGTAATTTTTAAAATGAATTGATATCATCAACAAGCAGTAATAAACATAAATATCATAAAATATAATAATTTACGTTTCCAAATAGAGTTACTCATGAAATGCACAACTATTAAATATAGGTAAAATACCATATTGAGTCTTGGATATTCATGCAACTCTTTTAAATAACATAACATCATGGGATAAATCCTCTTGGTTAAATCTATATCTTTGTCTGTTCAAATGGATCAACCGATTAATACACATGATACTAAAACCCAAAGTGCTAAGTGCTGAAAAAGTGCATAAGTGTTAAATATTTTAAAAAAATTATATATTTTATGAAAGATTTTCAAATTCTTTTTAGACTCTAAAATTGGCGGTTTGAAATGTCTAGGTCTACTTAATAGCTTTCTATTGTCTGAATTTATTCAAGTTTAAGTTCAGGCTTGTATGAACAACCTTATAATTAAGATTTGTTGGTGTTCCCCCTTGTTACAATTGTTTCTAGAGAATCCTATATTATGGCAATTTGATACCTCAACTTAAGGGATAGGAATAATGTGCAAAACTTCTGCTGACAAATATAAATACATACATATCTCAAAACAGATAAAAAAGCTTCTAAAAACCATAAATATCTGTTCATCAATAAATAAATACATATAAATATAAATAAATTCCTATATATATTCTCCCTTATAAAATCATCTAAAATTGCCTTCATATAAATAAATTCATAAAACTGGAATGTCAAAAGTTAAAACTTTCTCAAAACATGTTTCTCAAAATCATTGCTATGTAATATGCTCCCTTATACATTAAATCTGTACCAAGTATTCTCATGTTAGACACGTGTGCAAATCTTCTGTTACATTTAATCCCCCGGTTGTTTGGAATCTAGCTGAAGTATATATTTTGTTTCAAGCTTTCTTAATTTGTGTTCTCGATCACCTCCTCTTCTGCTAGGGGGATTGTGTCAATTACATAATATTTCAGGTATAAATTATTGGATTCATGTTTTTCCCTGAAATGCCGCGCCACAGGGTAAGTATTGTCCTGGTTTGTGATAGCCCTCAAATGTTGCAACACTCGCTTGTGTACTGGTAATTTTGTGCTGCCAACATATTGAAGGCCACACGGACAAAGCAGCACGTAAATTGCAAATTCTGTCTTACATGTTAGTAACTTTGAGATCTTATAGACTTTTTCACTGAATGGTGTGTTGTAAGAATTCTTATTTATACCATGGGAACATGCCTTGCAAGATTTGCATCTATAAAAACCTTTGTTTGATTGTATCCTGCTACTATTGTTTATGATTTCTGGGCTTGTTTTTACCAGAATGTCCCTCATGGATGGTGCCTTACTGAAAGTGATGGACACCCTCTGCGGTAGCAGGGGTCCAATCACAGGATCATTTCGTACCAGAGGCCAATTTTGCTGGATAATTTTACTCAATGACTTGTGTTGCTTACTATATTTCATGATCATATATATATATATATATATTACAGGTTACTCCGTTGAACCACAGGATATCTCCAAGAACGGACATGGACCCAGGTTTGGTGCAAAGTTGTTTTATTTCTCTTCAGTCGCCATTCACCAGGGATTCACGGTCCGCATTGTGGGGCTGAAACATAGGATTGAGGACACTCAAGTATGTGGGGGCCCACTCCAGGCTTTAACTGGCAGTGATTAGTGCACTATATATTTTATGGAATAATCAGTCACTACAACTCCCATATAGTATATATATATATATATATATATACTGTGCGTGTCCATACCTACAAATAAAGGCGAGACATCACTTCCAAGGGCAACCAGAAGCATTATTGTGGGGCTGAAACGTATATATATATATATATATATATATATATATATATATATATATGTCACTGCAACCTATAGTTTTTCAGTGAGTATATATATATATAGATATATATATATATATATTTATTCACTGAAAAAAACATAGGTTTCAGAGACGTTATAGTTAGGCTGACATTTCACTCGTACAAAACCAGAGAAATTCAGCAGTTATAGATAGCTCAGCTAACTATAACTCGCGCCCCTCAATGCACTGCTGATGACGCTCACATATTACATCACTCATGACATGGTCAGTGACATGACTGATGGCATCACTGATGACATCTCCAATGACATCACTGATGACATCACAGATGACATCATCCAGGGACTGTGAGTGTTTCTGTAAAAGTTTAAATGAGTGTTAAATATATTTAGGCAAGGTGCAATGAAGAATGAGTGGGTGTATAAGTGTCTGAATGGATGATTTAGTAGGTGCGTGACTGACTGTATAAGTGAGTGATTAAACGTGTCTCACTCAATGTATGCATGTAGTGACTAGACTGTGTGAATGTCTGTATCCGTCTGTGTGTTGGTGTCTAAGCGGCTGCATGGGTTTGTGAATGGCTACGTGAGTAGTCAGTATGAGTGACTGATTGGTTGTCTGAGTATCTGTATGGGTGCCTGAGTGTCTGTGTGGGTGGGTGAGGGTTTGTGTGACTGTCTGCATGAGATGTGTGAGTGGGTGATTCACTGCCTGCATGGTTTCAGTGAGTGCATCTGTGATGGACTGTATGGGTGGGTGAGTGTGTGTATGGGTGTGTTAGTGAGTGAATGTAATATCTCAGTGGTACATGGGTGAGCAACTGCATATGTGAAAGGCAGTATATGTGTGTGTTGGAGTATATAAATGGCTATAAGTGAGTGAGTGATTGTGAGAGTGACTGTATGGATGAGTGTGTGCTTGTATCAGTGATTGTATAGGAGCGTGAGAATGTGCTAGTATTTGTATGAGTAATTGAGTTGGTGTGTGTATAACTGTATAGGTTCAGTAAATGGCAGTGTGATTAATTATTTGCATGACTGACTAGGTGTGTGAGTACCTCTATGGATGACAGACAGTGTGTGAGTGGTCTATGTAGGTGTATGAGTGCATAAGTCAGTGGCTGTACTGAGTGACCATGAGTATGAGTGACTGTACGGGTGAGTGAGTGGATGTGTATGTAAACATAAGAATCAGTGAGTGGGTATGTAAGTTATTGGTATTGGAGTGTCTATGGTTTTGAGAATGGCAGTATGTAAGTTGTAGTGGGTGTATCAAAGGTTATATTAGGCTGAATGAGAAGGTGCATCAGAGATTATCACGTGGATGATGTCATTAGTGATGTCATGAGTGATATAGTATGTGAGGTCATAGGCAGTGCATTGCGGGGGCGCGAGTGATAGTTATCTTAGCTAACTGTAACTGCTGAACTTCTCTGAAGTTGTACCAGGGAAACCTGAGCCTAACTATAACGTCTCTGTAACCGTTGGTTTCTTCAGCAAATTTCTAAGGTTTTTTAAATGCTTACTAATTCCTAACTATAACATCCCTGTTTCCTTTGGTTTTTCAGTGAATTTCTATGTTTTTTTAACTAGTAGTTGTGTTTGCAGAGTGGTGGAGAAAAGAGGCTGGGCCTCCGACCAGCTCTCAGGAATCCCACTGTGTAGGACTTACAGGAGATACCAGGAGGGCTTCTTGGCCCCCAAGGTCCCTCAGGAGTAAAGAGGACTTCGTCCCCCAACCAGTAGTGCACCACAAGCCACGTTTGCAGAGTGGTAGAGAAAGGGGGCATGGCCTCCGAAGACCTCTTATCAATCCCGCTGTGTGGGACTTATTAGAGATAACAGGAGGGGTAGTTGGCCCCCAAGGACATCCTTTGTGGCCAACTACCCCTCCTGTTACCTCCAGTAAGTCCCATACAGCAGGATTGCTAAGGTCTGGTAGGAGGCCACGCCCCCTTTCTCCACCACTCTGCAAACGCGCTTCCTGGTGCATTACTAGTAGGGGCATGAAGTCCACTTGGCTCTTGAGGGTCCTTGGGGGCCAACTAGCCCTCCTGTTACCTCCAGTAAGACCCACACAGCTGGATTGCTGGGAGATCTCATAGGCCACTCCCCCTTTCTCCACCAGTCTGAAAACGCAACTCCTGGCGCACTGCTGCCTGGGGGAAGAAGTCAACTTTAGTCCTGAGGCCCTCAGGAGGCAAGGGGACCTGATACCCCCACCATCAGTGAGCTGAGAGGTGTGTTTGCAGAGTGGTGAAGAAAGAAGGCATGGCCCCGATCACCTCCCAGCAATCCCACTGTGTGGGGCTTACTGGAGGTAACAGGAGGTCTGGTTGGCCCCTAAGGACGCTCAGCAGCCAAAGGGACTTCATCCCCCAACCAGCAATGTGCCAGGTGGCGCATTTTCAGAGTGACGGAGAAAGGAGGCGGGGCCTCCAGTGAATTGCCATTTTTTTATGTTCTATTTTTTAAGAAGGGGGACTGTGTGGCCCTCCTTCCCTGGACCATTTTGGGCCCCGGGGGCTGCAACCCCTGGGGCCTGTCCCTTTTTTTATAAAAGAAGGGGAGGGCTATATGGCCCCCCTCCCGAATGATTTTTTGGCCCCGAAAACCCCATCCCCGGGGCAAGCCCCTTTTAAAAAAAATGTATTAATTTTTTTAGAGAGGGAGGGGGCCGTGCAGTACATTGCTGGAGCCAGTCCTGGGGAGTAACTGTCCCGAGGGCCATCTAGGGTTTTTGAAGGGAGGCTATGTGGCCCCACTCCTTTGTTGAAATTTGCCCCAGAGAGGTGGTGGCCCCTGGCCTGCGAGGGGACCATGTGAAACCGCATTTCTCATATTTAGCCCTGGGGAGGTGGCGGTCCCCGGGACAGCGGGGGAGGCCATTATTTTACATGTACATCTCTGCCCTGGGGAGCCGGTGGCCCGCGGGGGCAGCACGGGAGCGCAAGGCTCCCCCACATATATAATGTTACTGCCCCGGGGTGGTGGTGGTGCCCGGGCATGCAGGGGAGGCCGTGAGGCTCTCCAGCATATAATTAAATCACTGCCCTGGGTTTGTAGCAGGGCTTTGAATAGCCTGAGGAAGGGCCCCTCCCTCATTTCCATAATACCCCCAGGACCTGGCCTAGCCAGGGTCCTATAGTAAATGAAGTGCAGAGCCCGCGCTTCATTTTTTTTATTTTGCCACAGATTCGTGGATCCATCCTCGAGTCCGTGGGGGGGTCTCTGAGGGACCCCCCCACCATAGCTGGGGAGTTAGGGTATTCCTACCCTACCCCCTTTTCTTTTTTTTACGTTGTACCTGCGACTCAGCTTAAAGCCGAGTTCCAAGATGGCTGCCAACACTTCCTGGTTGAAGTGTTGGCAGCCAATCAAATTTTGGTAGGATCCACAAGTCCATTGCAAGTTCTCGCATCCCCAGATATCTATATTTTTTAAACTTTAATTTCCCTAAAACTACTGAAAGGATTTACACCAAATCACAAAAAGCACGCTTTCTGGACCAACATCGTCATAGACATAACATGGGGAAAATGCATTTTGGGACCCCCTTTTTTCACGGCCCCCGCTTGACAGATCATCCTGAAACTTTCAACACAGCAGCTGAACCAAAAAGGGGATATAGTGCTCATGAACATCTCACGATGTTGTACTCAGATGGTAAATCACACATTCGTTGGGTGCTTCAACATAAGTTTATATTCTTTAATTAGAAGAATTCACACGTTTACAGCCAACACGGGTTTCACGGCTTCTGCTACCTCATCAGGGTTGTAACAGAAATATACACCAAGATGACCAACCTTGAAGCCATATAATTATAGTTTTCAATACAGACATTTCACAACAATTATCTGGTGACAATGAATATAAATACAAATATCCATCCATTTACCATGATTTATACATTTGTTATATACAATTTGCAATCTAAATTCATTCATTAATAAATCCATAGATAAGTGGTTCCAATTTCCACATTACCTCTATCTCGCACCTGCTTTCCTAATAAGGGGATATTGCTTCCAAGCCTGTTAACACTCCTTCATACTTGCTAATTATGGCAACTTCAACAAGCACCTCAACCCTTGTTCCATGGTGTGGCAAAGTGTCTTTTTTGTATGGTCACCCCTCACTTTTTGCCCAAATGCTGTTGGTTATGACTCTGGAAGCGCACTGGAGCCTGTTGCCCAGGCCCCAGTGCCAGTGCTCTCTCCCTAAAACTGATAAATGTAAATTGATAACCACAATTAGTAAAGGACGTTAACCCCCTTATAAGTCCCTAGTATAATGTACCAGTGGTACCCAGGGCATAGGTTTTAAAGGGGTCATGAGGCCACTGTTTGTGTCACCCTGAGCAGTGCTTAATTTGAGCCGGTAGTTTACGGCGCTCAGCAAAGGCACTTAATCATCAACACTGGTGCTATAGTTTCATACGCACAGGTTAAGGACACACTCAATTTTGGTAGGCACAGGGAGGTTAAGTGATTTGCCCAGAATCGCAGGATGTTGCGCTGACACCGAGACTTGAACCTGGTTCCCCAGCTCTAAAGTCAGCAGCTTATGCCATCAGGCCACATCTGCTCCCTACTCCATGTTTACTAGTTGGTTCTGTTTTAGGCGAAGCTAACAGGAGAAATGGGCTGGTGCAAGCTGCCTTCTGACGAGAGCCTCAGCAATTATCTTTTTACAAATTAACCACTGAACCTGAGTGACCCACGTAAACTACTGATAGCAGGCCTGCCATTGCAGACTGCAGGAGCAGTGCAAACTGCTCAAACTCAACTTTACCCTCACCATGTGTGGCGAAGTCAATGCACTATTTTTAATGCATGCCAGTCACTCCTAAGTAAGACCTCTTAAAGCACAGGAGGCAGGGTGTGTTGTATTAAAGGCGTCGACATGTAATTGCAAGCTTATATGTTCCTATAGTGGCCTTTAAAATTAAAAGACACTGTAAGTGATAGATGGTCCTTAGGATGACATGGGCTGGCACCCGGGAAAACCTGAGGTTAGATGCCGCCTAAATATGTAATGTTTGGTATCAAAGAACGTGCCTCATCACCTCTAACACAAATCTTGTGTTGAGGATGATCTGGCATGCACCCAGGTGGCTACCTTAGAGGTTGCCCACCTGGTTGTCCCAGCCTTTCACTTGCTGCTGCCAAACCAGGATTCTGACCCCTTGCCAAGAGGTGTGAACTCTCTTAGGAGTCAGAAACAATGGCCTGGACGGGAAGGAGGCCACACCTCCCTCCCTTACAGGTTGGTCAGTAAAGTGGCACATCAAGGCAGTGAACTTCAAAGGCTTCACCATCTGTGATATGCAATCAGGTTGCCTCACAAAGGAGGGAAAAGCCCTTCCCCTGTCCCCTGTGCCCAGGCATATTTGTACCCAGGCAGGGGGGAAAATTAGCTGGTCAGGTGGTGTACTCTCCCAGAAAGCTAGCCACACATCTAGGGTAGGCTACCTGGTCTGTACAGCTGAGGAAGACTTCTGCCATTTTTAAAAGTAGTAGAAAGGTGAGTTCTGGGTGGAAAAGGTGACCTACACCCCCAAGTGTGGTCACTTGAGGGCGGATTTGCTGCTGAGGCTAGTAGCCCATTGGCCAGTTGTGCCCACACCCCTAATGCCCCTAAATCTAGGATTTAAGGGCTACACCTGACACCAGAACCTGAGTTCTGAATCTACCTTTATCAAAGAGGACAAAAAATAGACACGAGTCTGAAACAACAGGACTTGAACAATCCAAAAGAAGGATACTCTGCACATGTGGCAACACTCCTGAAACTGCACGATCGAGGCTCGTCCTAGGCTAAATGTCAGTTTCCCAGACAGATGGACCCCTGCGAGAGCCAGAAGCGACTTCAGACTCCTCAGGACTAGTGGCACTAGTCCCCTCCAAACTGCAGTCAAAGCAGCGCTCCAGATCAGAAGAATCGCTGGCCATCGGGCCCCCCGAGGGATCACACAAATCCAGATGATCTAGTGCATTGTGGGAATTGAACTGTAGTCCTGCCCTCCACAAACTTTCAGGCAGCTACTATGTTCCCCGGGACCACCAGATGTCGAAGTACCTATCTGCTGTACAGACCACTGCCGAAGCTTGTTGGTCACCAGTCTGACAACTGACCCCTTTACTCGGTGGTGCATCAAGAGGGAATTCCATACAACTTTTGTCTGAAATCAGCAGCGCCTCTAGTAAAGCTTGACTGCTCTTTGCCACACTACCAGGACTGAGCTAAGGGTTTATTATTATAAATCCAAGGACCATCTTTGGTGTATGTGAGAGTATTGCATGGTGAAGCCTAACCAGAATCACTAAATAATACTCCATCTTCCAACACATGGGTCACCATTAAGTCTATTTACACACAATAACCATTAGATATTCATCTATTCATACCTGAAAAATCTGACCGAGCCTGCTCTGCAAATTTGCATAATTGACATGTGCTTCAGAATCATATCTTCCTCTTAGTTCCTTAGTGTCACAGGCGTTTTCCATTTCTATAAAAATGAAACCCCATAGTTAAACCCCAGCACTCATGTCTCACCTCATCACTCCATTGCATCATTCAAATTTAATTTATGGACTTACATGTCGCTGTATATGTCTACGTATCAATCACAATAGAAATGCTTCACCACTCGGTTTCCATGTTTACTGTCCACTTTCTAAGTACCCCTTTCGCTTTGTTTCCTATACATATATCCAAACCAAACACAGTGTCTAAATATCTCCTTTCATTACATCTGTTGTAACTTTCACACCTCACTCTCAACAAACTTCCCCATTGTTTCACATCATACTTGCCTGAGGGCTCCCTCATTGTGCCCCGTCTCTCTGTACCCAGTCCTTCTAATCCACATGATATGGGCAACTCCTAAAATAAAAAATCAACCCTCAGTTTGAAATCAAAATCCCATCATCAAAATATTTCAACATCACCCACCCGCAGTCACATACACCAACTTGATTTAAATACTACTCTCACTTTCCCATCTTGCTTCCACCTGTCATACTGAGCTCCATCCCAACGAGCCTTTAAATTCATGCCAGCCCACTACCAATCAAGTTCAAACTTTCTAAAGTACTTAGCCTCGTTCTCCAATTCTACAAGTACAAAACTACAATTTCTCAACTGTCGGATATAGTCTCCAGCATCTACTTTCTGCTACAAGTTTACTCTAAAAAATATATAAAATAAAATTAAAACACAGTGCATGGTGGAGTGGCAAGTTATAGTTAATGCAGTTAATGGAGTGGAATACAGTGGAGTGGAGTAGAGTGGAGTGGTGTTAAGTATAATGCAGTAAAGTGCTCTGTAGTGGAGTGGCATGGTATGTTGTATAGTGGAATGGAGTACTGTAGAGTGGAGTGGTGGGTTGTACAGTGGAGTGGTGTGTTGTTCAGTACAGTTGAGGGCCATACAGTAGAGTATCATTGACTGTAGTGTCATGGAGTTGAGTGGTGTGGAGTTGAGTGTCATTGAGTGGCATAGAGTTGAGTAGAGTGTCATAGATTGCATGGAGTGGAGTAGGTTGTTGTATACTGCAGTGTAGGGACATACAGTGTAACATGGTGTTGCATACTGGCACATAGTGTAGTAGAGCATTGTAGAGTCTATTTTTATAGAGCCCAATAGAGTGATGTAGAGTGGAGCAGTATACAATGGAGTGACATATAGTAGTGTACAGTGGCCTAAACTGTGGTACATTGCATATGAGTACAGTGCTGTAGAGTAAAGTGGACTAAACTGTCATATGGTGTAGTGGTGTCTCGTATACTACAGTGCTGTAGAGTGTAGTACACTGTAGTGGCGTAGCATACAATGGAGTAAAGTGTTATAGAGTGGAGTGCTGTGTCATACAGTGGAGTGGCATATCATGTTGTAGAGTGAGTGAAACTGTTGTACAGTGGAGTACAGTCTAGTGGCATAGAGTGTAGTAGAGTGTTGTCCAGTTCAGTGCGGCATAGTAGACTTGAGTGTGGTACAGTGTGCTACAGTGGTCTGGCATATAGAGTTGTAGAGTGCAGTGGCATACAGTGCCATTGATGCAAGCAGCATACAGTGAAGTAGCATACAGTGGAATAGTGTATAGTGAAGTGTTGTAGAGTAGAGTGGTGTCCAATGGAATAGCAGACAGTGGAGTGGCATACAGTGTAGTGTGTACACTGGAGTGTTGCAGAGTGGAGTAGCAGAGTTGCGTATAGTGGAGTGTGTGGACTAGCCCTTGGAGCCCCCATACTTACTGGAAGGAAGACTCCTGGTCCATGTGGACCGCCGTTTCCAAGACACTAACTCCTCTGGAAAAAAGACAGAATCACGTGTTAAACGGGGGGGGGGGCACCAGCAACAAACAACACTAACAACTGACCTCTATGTTTTTGGACAGGTGGGCCGGGCCCCAACATGCAGGAACCAATCAGAGGATCCGGAAGGAGGGGAAAAGGATGCTGGAGAACATCAAGGGAAGACCGCGAGGGAAGCTGGAAATCTGGATGAAGGAATCCACATCCGACCCAAAGGAGAACCTCCCGATGCAGCAGAGCCAGAAGAAGACACCATCGGCCTCAACGGGACTTCGGAGATCTGGAGCAAGGAGTGGTGGAGGATGCTGAATAGCCCGCTGCAAATCAGAAAAGCTGCGGCGTAGCGGGTGAGTGATGAGGAGAAGGGTGTGGGACTGTTGAGGTCACGGTAAAGGCATTTCTATGTTGTGTTTATCCGCTGCACATTGTTTTGTTACCACGTTGGGTGAAGCCTAAGCTATGTTGTATAAAAGGGAATCTTCTACACAGCCATTGCATGAGATGAATGTATCAGCATTTAGTGAAGGGTCCGCTTTAAAGGGACTGCTTACTCAATCTAGGTGATTATAACCAGGTGGGAGTAAACCGGTTCACAATGGTGCAAACAGTATTGGGAAAGACAGATTGCATGAGAATCCTTGCTCAAAAGACCGTAGCCCTAGAGATTCCATATAGCACTTCACACATGAAAGAAGAAAAGGATTCCTGGGTTGCCTAGGAACATTGCATTAGTACCTCAACAAAGTAAAAATAGTCGCTTGTTCTGCTGGAATTAAGATTCTACCACATAGCATTTCTTTTCCCTGCTTTTGTTACTAATAATAGGTGTGGTGATGGCCTGAAAATAAAATAATCCCCAGGATACCAACTTTACACTTACAGCAATTTCTTTCTTGAGACTGCTGGTGGCGCCACTCTGAAGCAGACCACCTAAAGAGAAGGAAAGACAGCCAACATCAGCCATACCACACCGAAGGACGACAGCATCAACACTTTGCCAAGGCTCATACAAACATTATTCTTTATCTATACCACAAATAATTATCAATATTCAGAAACCTACCCAAACTCCACGTCCTTATCTCCGTCCAGCCCTCCTACATGGAGTGTCATTGACTGGTTTGACGTACAGAGGAGTGGGGTAGAGTGGAATAGTATACAGTGGAATGGAGTACAGTGAACTAGGGTATAGTGGAGTGCCATAAAGTGGAATGCTGTGTAGTGGAGTGGTATAAATTGGAGTGACATACAGATGAATAGCATAGATTGGAGTGGTGCACAGAGCACTGATATACAGTGGAATAGTGTACAGTGGAGTAGCATACAGTCAAGTGGTATACACTGTAGTGGCATACACTGGAGCGGCATACAGTAGGGTAGGGTAGAGTGAGATAGCATACAGTGGAGCAGCATAGAGGAGAGTTGCATTTAGTGGAATAGCATAGAGTACATTGGCGTACAGTGGAGTAACGTACAAAGGAGTGTCACAGACTGTAGTGACATACAGTGGATTATCATACAGTGTAGTGGCATAGAGTGGAGTGGCACAGAGTGGAGTTGCGTAGAGTGGAGCGGGGTAGAGTGGAGTGACAGTGGAATAGTGTAGACTGGAGGGGTCACAGAGGAGTGGTATAGAGTGGAGTGACACACAGTGGAATAGATTACAGTAGAGTACCATACACTGAAATAGCATTCCATGGAGTAGCTCACAGTGCAGTGGCATACGGTGGAGTGGGGCAGAATGGAGTAGCATAGAGTTGACCAGCGTAGTGTGTGACTGTGTACTGTGGAATACTGTATAGTGGAGTGGCGTAAAGTGGAGTGGAGTACAGTGGAATAGTATACAGTGGAGTGGGGTACAGCAGACTAGCATACAGTGGAGTCCCATAAAGCGGAATACTGTATAGTGGAGTGGCACAAATTAGAGTGGCATGCAGTGGAATATCATAGATTGGAGTGGCGCACAGTGCAGTGATGTAGAGTGAAGTAGCGTACAGTTGCGTGGCGTACCCTGTAGTGGCATACACTGTAGTGGCGTAAGGTATAGTAGGATTGAGTGAAATAGCATGCAGTGGAGCAGCGTAGAGCTGAGTTGCATACAGTGTAATAGTGTAGAGTAGATTTGCGTACAGTGGAGTAGTGTACAAAGCAGTGGCAAAGACTGGAGTGACGTACAGTGGATTATCATACATAGAGTGGAGTAGTGAACAGTGGAATAACATAAAGTGGAGCAGCATACAGGAGAGTGGCTTAGAGTGGAGTGGCATAGAGTGGAATGGCGTAGAGTGGAGTGGTGTACAGTGGAGTGGCGTACAGAGGAATATTATTGACTGGAGTGAGGTAAAAGGGAGTGGCATGGAGTGGAGTGGCATACAGTAGAATAGAGTATAGTAGAGTTCAATACACTGAAATAGTGCACAGTGGACTAGCGTAAAGTTGAGTGGCGTAGAGTGTAGTTGTGTACAATGGAATACTCTAGAGTGGATTGGCGTAGAGTGGGGTGGCATAGAATGTCTTGGTATACAGTGGAGTGGCGTTGAGTCGAATAGCATGCAGTGGAGTGGTTTAGCGTGTAGTGGCGTATAGTGGAGTGCCATGTGGTAGAAAAGCATACAGTGGAGTGGCGAAGAGGGGAGTGGTGTAGAATGGAGTGTGGAAGAGTATACTATCGCATAGTGGAGTAGCATAGAGTGCAGTGGCATAAAGTGGAGTGGCGTAGAGTGGAGTGAGGTTCAGTGTAGTAGCATAAAGTAGAATAGCATTTAGTGGAGTAGAGTGAAATAGCATACAGCAGAATAGCTAAAGTGGAGTGGTGTAGAGTGGACTAGCATAGACCGGAGTGGCATACAGTGGAATGGCATACAGTAGAGTAGCATACTGTGAAATAGTGTACAGTGGAGAAGTGTAGAGTGGAGTGGCATACAGTGAAGTGGCATACACTGTAGTGGTGTACACCAAAGTGGCATTGATTGGAATAACATACAGTGGATTGGCATAGCATGCAGTGGTGTACTGTGGAGTGGCACACATTGGAGTGCAGTACAGTGGAGTACAGTATAGTGGAACTGCGTACAGTGGAGTGGAGTACAGTGAAGTGGGGTAGAGTGGAGTGGCATGGAGTTGACTAGCGTAGAGTTGAGTGGCATAGAGTGGAGTTACGTACAGTGTATTAGTGTATGCTGATGTAGCATAGAATGGAGCGGGTACAGTGGAGTGGCATACAGTGGAGTGGTGGATAGCTGAGCGGCATACAGTGGAATAAAGTACAGTGGAGTAGAGTGGAGTGGCATACAGTAGAACAGCATACAGTGGAGTGGTGAAGAATGGCGTGGCATAGAATGGTGTGTGGTAGAGTGTAAAAGCATAAGGTGGAGTAGTGTAAAGTTCAGTGACGTAGAGCAGAGTGCACACAGTGGAGCGAGGTACATTATAGTGGCATACAGTAGAATAGCATAGAGTGGAGTGGCGCAGAGTGGAGTAGTGTAGAGCGTAGAAAGGGATAGCATATAGTGGTGTGGCGTACAGTGCAGTGGGGGTACAGCGGAATAGCATACAGTGGAGTCACGTAGAGTGGAGTGGTGTAGAATGGAGTGGCGTAGAGTGGAATACCAGAAAGTTGAGTGGAGTACACTGGAGTGGCATACAGTGGAGTGGCAAACAGTGGAGTGGCATGGAGTGGAATATCATAGAGTGGAATGTTGTATAGTGGAGTTGAGTACAGTGGAATAGTGTAAAGCTAATTGGTGTAAAATGTAGTGGTCCACAGTGTGGTGGCATAGACTGAAGTGTTGCACAGTGGAGTGTCATACAATGGAATAGCATAGAGTGGAGTGGTGTACAGTGCAGTGGGGTACAGTGGAGTGTACTGGAATGGACTGGAATAAAGTAGAATTGCAGAGTGGAGTGGTGTAAACTATAAGTGGTGCAGAATGGACTGGTGTAGAGCAGAGTGAGGTACAGTGTAGTGGTGTACAGTCAAATAGCATAAAGTGCAGTAGCATATTGTTGAGTAGCATACAGTGTAGTGGCATACAGTTGAATAGCTTACACTGGTGTGGGGTAGAGTGTAGTAGTGTAGAGTGGAATAGTGTAGAGTGAAGTGATGTACACTGGTGTAGCAAAGAGTGGAGTGGCATAGAGTGAAGTGAGGTACAGTGTAGTGGCATACAGTCGAATAGCGCAGACTGGAGTGGTGTACAGTGGAGTGGTGTATACTGGAGTGGTGTAGAGTGGAGTGTTGTAGAGTGAATACTGTATTGTAGAGTGTTGTTGAGTGGAGCAGAGTAGAGTGTAGCTGGGTAAACTTAAGTGGCGCACAGTGTAATAGCGTACTGCGGAGTGGTGGAGATTGGGGTGTTGTAGAGTGGAGTGGTGTACAGTGGAACAGCGTAGAGTGTAGTGGCGTAGAGAGTAGTGGTGTAGAGAGGTGTGACATACAGTGAGTAGCATAGAGTGGAGTGGTGTAGAGCGGAATAACATTGAGTTTACAGGCATACAGTGGAGTGACGCAGAGTGGAGTGGCATATAGTGGAGTAGCATAGAGTAGAGTGGCATACAGCGGAATAGTGTTGTAACATATAGTGACATAGAGTGGAGTGGTGTATAAAGGAGTGGCGTAGAAGGGAGTAGTGTGCAGTGAAATAGCATACAGTGGATTGTCATAAAGTGGAGGGGCATGAAGTGGACGGGCATGCAGTAGACTGGCGTAAAGTGGAGTGGCATACACTGGAATAGAGTAAAATGCAATGGTGTATACTGAAGTGGAGTACAGTGGAGGGCCATAGAGTACAACAATGTGGACTGTAGTGTTGTAGAGTGGCATTGCATACCGTGGAATTGCATACAGTGGAATAGCTTAAAGTAGTGGGGCGTACATTGTAGTGGCGTAGACTGGAGTGCCATAGAATGGAGTGGCGTAGAGTATAATAGTGTATAGTGTAGAGGAGTGGAGTGGTGCAGAGTGGAGTGGTGTAGAGTGAAGTGGAGTAGAGTGGAATATTGTGCAGTGGATTAGTGTAGACTGGAGTGGTGTATAGTCGATCAATCAATCAGGGTTTTGTTAAGTGTGCTACTCACCCGTGAAGGTCTCAAGGCGCTGGGGGGGGGCTCGCAACTCCGTTAGCTGAAGAGCCAGGTCTTGAGGGCCTTCCTGAAGGTGTTTAGGGAGGGGGCGAGCCTGGTGTCTGCCGGGAGCTCGTTCCAGGTTTTGGCCGCAATGTGAGAGAAGGATCTTCCACCTGCTCTGGCTCTGCAGATGCGTGGAGTTTCAGTCAGTGCGAGGTTGGAAGATCGTAGGTTCCTTTTGGGTACGTGGAAGTTGATTCTGTCGTTGAGGTATTTGGGTCAGGTGTTGTTTAGACACTTGTAGGCGTGGGTGAGGACTTTGAATGTGACTCTTTTCTCCACGGGGAGCCAGTGGAGGGTTCGAAGGTGTTGGTTGATGTGTTCATGCCGGGGGATGCCGAGGACGAGTCGGGCGGCGGTATTCTGTATTGTGTGGAGTTTCCGGAGTAGGGACTTGTTCATGCCGGCGTATAGTGCGTTCCCATAGTCCAGTCTGCTGGTGATGAGTGCATGGGTGGCTGTCTTCCTTGACTCCGGGGGGGATCCATTTGAAGGTCTTGCGGAGGGTGTTGAAGCAGCTGGAAGTGACGGCATTGATCTGTGGGTTGATGGTGAGGGATGAGTCAAGTACGATGCCGAGGTTTTCGACGTTGTCCGAGGGGATTGGTGGGCTTCCGAGGTCTGCGGCCACCAGGTGTTGTCCCATGCTGAAGGGGTGGTTCCGAGTATGAGGACTTCTGGCGTTGAGCTTGAGGCAGCTGTTGGTCATCCAGGCAGCGACCTCCTGCATTCCTTTCTGGAAGTTGAGTCTGGCGGTGGCGGTGTCTTTGGTGAGGGAGAGAATAGTGGAGTGATATAGACTGGATTGACATAAAGTATAACAGCGTAGAGTGTAGTGGTGTAGAGTGGTGTGACACGGAGTGGAGTGTGGTAATTGGAGCAGACATAGCTCTGCAGCACGGGGATTGGATGGGAGTCTGTTCCAGGGGCTGCTGGACCAGGAAAAGGAGAGGAGGCATGATGCGGGAGGCGGAGAGCAGCTTCAGGTAAGTTACTTAAAAAATATATATATTATTACTAACAACCCCCGCATGACCCCTTCCGCGCTCCCTCCACCCGCCCCACCAGCCTTTGTCTGTGGCAGCCGCCACTGGCACTTGTGTCAGAGGCCCCGCACATGTGGCCGGTTTCCCGCACTCCTGACGGGACCTCCGTACTGCTGTTACCTATTGCAGAGGTCCCGCCATTAGTGTGGGCCCCCTCGCCGCGAGTACCGCTCCCCCCGCCACGACTCCACCATGAGTGCAGACGCCTTTTGTGAATTGATCCCGAAGTGAGTTGGAGCGAACTACATAAGAGAGCAGAAATGGAAGTCTCTGTAAAATCCATTCATGTGATGAGGTGGGAGCGGAACCGAGAGCGCATTAAAAGTGAAGTAAAACTACCAATTGTCAGCCGAGCTATCTTCAGAAATAAACAAGTGCAAATAAAATTTAAAAAAGTGGCATGCATTTTACGAAACGTGCATCACACAACCATCGCTGCAGTAAAAATTATGAGGAAGGTTTTTAACGTTGAAAAATGCCTCTGCTATGTAGAAAAATATCAAAAATAATATATATTCTGTTTCAATGGAAATCTTTTCTGTAAGCACAGTCAGGTAAATGCTTTTGCGCATCTGGATGCTGCAGAGAAAAGCTTCCCCTATTTTAAATCACAAGAAACAATCACATATTTTTAACTTCGACAGAATCCTGTTTCCACCAGTTTCTGATTTTCATTCTGTAGGAAACCTAATGCGTTAAATGATATAATTAGGGGTGGGCGGAATTTGCGTAGTCGCGTTACGCAAATCTCCGCAAAATTGTTAAAAATCTCCGCGAGCACGTAGAAATTCTGCGAAGTTGCGGAATTGCTTGTCCCGCCCGTTCGCGATGTGTTTTTGCGTGCTCGGGGGAAATATATCGCTAACTTGCCCATGCGGTCGCTAATGGGCGCAGCCATCTTGTTTTTCACTTGTCCCGCCCGCTCGCGATGGTTATTTCCTGTTCCGGGTCACGTATTGCATGCTCCCGCCCGCTCGCGATGCTTATTTCCAGTTCCGGGTCACGTATTGCATGCTCCTGCCCGTTCGCGATAAGTATTTCCTGTTCGGGAACGCGCATTACATGTTCGAGACGCTTTTTGCGTGCTCGGGGGGAAATATCGCGCCGAACTTGCCCATGCGGTCGCAATGGGCGCGGCCATCTTGTTTTTCACTCTATTGCTATGGTTCTGGGCCTGCTTTTCAATCCTCCCTCTATCTTTTCAATCCTTTGTTTCTGGAAACTTTTTTTGATCTTTTTATTTATTATCTATCTCTCTATTTTCCTGATTCTATATTTTGAGTTTTTTTCTACTTTTTGTGTGTTTTTCACTACTTTTTCACTCTTTTCTATTACCTGCTTTTTAATTTCTTTTACTTACTTTTTAATTCCTACCTTTTCTTTTCCACCCCCCGCCTACCCAGAACCATGGCAAAGGGCCACAGGGCTCGTAGCCAAAGCCGCGACCGCCTTCCTTGCGGAAGGCGGCGCCAAAAGGTGCAGGCACGGGCCTTATTCGGTGAGGCGGAGGTGGCCGCACTGTTTTTTTGTTCAGCGCCACCTCCCCTTAACCCTGGCAGCAGGCGGCAGGCCTGGGTCTGGGTACGGGCTCCGGGAGCGTCGGCAGCGGTGGGGCAAGGTGCGTCGGGCAGTGTTTCGCTGCTCTGGTGTCCGGCGCACCAATAATCAGCTGACGCACCGGTGGTCCGATATTCTAGACCGGGAGCAGGACCTGCTGGACCTGCTAGGAGTGGAGGTCCCGGGGCTTGGTGAGTAGCTATTTAATATTACTACTTTGTGTTCTTCTGCTCTGTGTTATATATTGCGAATCTTTTTTTTTCGACCAGCAAGAATGCTGCTGCTTACATTGCAGGTAAATTACGTTTAAAAATCTGGGATTGTTATGACACAGGCGCTCGGCGCTATTAATCTTACTTGTTTGCAACTTTGCGCTCGCTTGGCCTGATGATTATGTAAGAGTTTCCTTTAGAGAACTTAAGTTAGGTAATGCTAGAGAGACTCTAGTTCTTCCTTTGTCCTCCTGCCACTAAGAAGGGATAGTGGTGGATTGATAGGTTTAGTTACTTATTAGTTGGTAATTTTTAAGTGGTGTGCGTGACGCATCCTCTGTCACGTCACGTGCTGCTGAGTGCTGCTTACCCCAGTCCTTAGTAGAACCATTTGTAGTTTGTTTAGTGAGTGTTAATAGGCTTATATCATCACTAGCAGAACATCAGCAGCAACCAGCCAACAATTTGGTGTATGCAAAAATGTATGCATGTGTCCTCCATCTATGCATTTTTGAGGACTAAAATAAATGGAAATGCAGACTTACTGAACAATTGGCCCATCTGGATAGGAATAGGTGGGCTAGGTCAGGTGGTAGTTAGGCTTACTAGACGGTCCGTGAATCTCGCAATACTACTAGTCGATCAGATTAGATAGGTCAATTTTATTGCAATTGTTGTTCACAAAAATGTTTTTGGAGCGTATTTTAAAATATTTTATTTGTTTCACACCAAACTTTAATTTTTGTCTCTTTCTTTATGAAATCTTACATGATCAGCACCCAGGGGCAAGAAGACGGGGTCACAGGCGGCGGGACAAGAAGATCATCAAGATGCCTCCCAGGGCCAGGACCGCTCCTCTACCGAGGGCTCTGCTGCTGGCCCCAGTAAGTCCTCCAGTGGTTAATATTAATAATTATATTTCCCTAACTTTTCCTGCACCTTATTTTTTCCAAACTATTATTTCGGTATCCTAATTCTATTTTTTACAAATTCGTCTTTGATCTATACTATCTGTTTCTAAATTCTTGTTATCCCTGCCTCTAACTGCGTCTGCTATGACTCTCTGTACTACTACTATTAGTCTGTCTGTAGCTAAGCTTGCCCAGTTGGCCACTCTTTATTTAAAATATTTAAAATATTTTAAATAAAACTCAGATTCACCAATACGTCTAGCCATTGAGTCCAGTCCTTTGGGTTGTCCTCTTCTACTACTTCTAGTCTTCTTAATCTTGAGGCTTTTCGACAATTCCCACCAAGAAAATGCACAACCACATTTTACTATTTTTGATAGGATAGGACATACTACTACTGTTGTAGGGATTCTGCACATATAGAACTTTGCACAAGAAAATAGGATGTTGGTGATGGGAGGTTGGACCTTCCTCACACCTCAATCAGAAGCCACCACAATCCCCTGACTGACTAGTTATAGTGTCTCATTAGGTCTCCGAAACCCCCCCCACAAGATACCCAATGAGTAGACAACCCAGAACATAACACTCCCGACCTCTGTCGTGGTAGCAATGCACACCCTTTCGCTCACTCACTCGTGTAAGTCCACACCAAATACCACCGAGTCTATGTAAGTTCAAAAGGTTTATTTTCAACTGACAAGCTCTGTACGTTGTTCTATAATGCAGCAGCAACAGCAAAATGCATAAGATTAAAACAATAAACATTGTTACACTTAGTTACACTTACAACTACAAGTCCATAGAAGACAAAAGGCGAAATCATGATAACTGAACAGTGGTGGAAGAACCACCCTCCCCTTGGTAGGAATATAGTTTATATATAATTATAAATGGAGATCCGAGAATTCTGGGGACCCCTCACCTTAGAAGAACCTAGTACTGGTTACATCATAAACTCTGCAAAGCTCTGGTTCGTATAAGGGAATCTTCCGTCTGTTATGAGAAAAATGGTGAGCGTTAGTATAGTGCAAGCATTTCTCAGTCGTGCCAAAAAGTGTAGTATTTTTATGGATAAGCAATATGGACTAACACCAGAACTCCATAACAAAGTGGCTTGTTTTTCGACCTTGTACGCAGCGCTCAGACAGTAGCAGTATGAGCTCATGTGGGCTCAAAGGCGTCTTACACAACAAGCTGCGAGGTAACTTGTGCAAAAATAAAAGATACAAAGCTAAAATGGTTGCATGGCTCGGGGTAACTTAGCAAAGACTAGAATGACCCTAGGGACCATATAACTCTACTAGTGTCTACTCTACTACCTGATTTGTACTAGTGATGTATGTTGTATATGTATTATGTATGTATTAACTTTTTTTCAATCTTGCTAGTGAAAAATAGGGGAGGTGTATATGGCATCTGAAAAATGTGTAATGTTTTTTCTAGGCGTACTACCGACCACCAATACCGGGGCCAGCGGCGAAGGTGACACGGCCGCTGAGGATGCAGGAGAAGCGGCAGTTGCAGGAGGAGCTGCAGGGGGTGAGCCAGCAGCAGTGGCGGGCGGTGGTAAGTTATATTCCTAATCCTTACTTATTGACATTACACTCGCTGCAAGGGTGTAATGTATACTGTACTGTTGAGACTTAAGTAAGAAGTTGTTGTGAACGGTTGAAGAAGACACCCTTTACTTAGCATTAGCAATAGCATTAGCGACGGGAGTGTACTGTTGAGTAACCAATGGCCTCTTCTATCGGACTTCAACTCAGCTGTGAAAGTTTTATGGAGAAGACTAAAAGTCAGATCAGATGACCTTGATGGATGGGTTGAACGAAAAGGGAAAGAAGGGTGGAAGGAGGAAGGACGGGCGAGATTTAATATTTATGACTGGCAGAGAAGGATACGTGGGATGCATGCATAGGTGTCTGATAGGAATCAGATGCATGGGTGGTGGAATGCCTGAAACTCCCACAAATGTTAGAGGCGGAGGTAGTGGGAGGATAGATACATACCACAAATGTTATGTACTGTGCTTGCTAGTGCTACTGTGCCACTATGTGTAGAATGAATTTGTCTTACTGCTTTGCTAAGAGTATATTTTACAATAGTCTTGTTTTTTCTTCTTGATATAGCTACTCCTTCCAAAGTGAAAGTCGACAGGAAGGAGTTGGCAGCCAAGGCCCGGCGCCGGAAGCTGGAGGCCATACAAGCTGAACACCGGCGGCTGGTGGTTCTAGAGGAGGAGGAGGAGGAGGCGGCAGCAGCTGCAGCCTCCTCCAATTCCCCGGGCCCCAGCCACCCCCCTCCAGTGTTATGGCGCCACCGTCTGGCAGCCGCCCGCCGCCACACTACATTACGCACTGCTGCCCCCCGTGGATGCAATTGCGCGCACTGAAGCACCGCGTGGCCCGTCTAGAGGAGCGCATTCGTGTCCTGGAGATGCGAGCCCGCTGAGACCCCGTTTATTTAGTGCCCCTTTTTTATTGCTTATTTTGGTGGGTGGGAATCGGGCGTTGGGATTTTCACTTTTGGACAATTGGACATTTCATTTGTTGGACTTTTTCGTTGCGGGAAATGGACATTGGTTGGGGTTAGGGAGAGGTGTGGGTCAGGTGTTGTGGGATTTTTTTTACATAGTTTATTTTTGTTAGGGTATTAAATTATATATTTATACTTTATATACGATGTTGTTAATGTTTTGTGGGTGGGGTTACTGTTTTACGTCACACTGTTTCCTTGCTGAGGGACTTGTCCTACTAGTACTGTCATTCTCTCCTCCTAGTCTATGCATTCTGCAACTGGACTCAAAGGGGTATGTGAAATAGAATTAATGAAAAAATGTCCATTATTAATTATGCCTCCCCCAAACTTCTTCTCTTACCTGTGCTTGATGTTTAACTTGGGCACGGCGATGGCTGCATGGTGATGATGGTTTTCTTTCCCAACATGCCCTGGTTGTGGTGGTAGTAGTAGTAGACCTTGGCAGTAGCATTTGCAAAAAAAAGAAAATGAGACAGTCAGTCGCCTGAGAGAGACTGTGGGGGGAGTAGTAGAACGAAGTACAGTACGGAACGTACTGCCAAACAATAATATGCCAAAATACAATAAAACTTAATGGTGGCGGGGATAGCCTAGTACATAGAGTTACAAACTCTAGCTGTGTCGGGTCACTCGACTAGGCCTACAGTACACTCGACACAAGCGTAATCGTTAGTGCTGTGTAGGAGGATGACAACAAATCCAATCGATGCCGGCAATTAATGCTGATGTATTAGGTTCCTTTGGTAAAAAAATTATCTCGCAAATATACTGCTCATGGGTGGGCAAACAGAAGAAGATCCTCGCCCTGCCTTGAAATTGAATTAGTGTTGCTTTTGCCACATCCGCCCCAGCAAGCGTGTGATAAATTATTGGTGTACATTTAATTTAGTCACACCTCAATAAGTCACACAGCCCGGGGGAAGAGGGTTAGGGTTTGATGAATGGTTGGGAAGGGGGGTTTTGGGAAAGGTTTGACAAAGAAAAACAGTACGCATGGCCAACAACAATACACAATCTTGGCAGACAACCATATCCATAAATCTGTTAAGGGAGAAAAAGGAAATGCATGCATGATGATGATAACTTGATGGTTAATGATAAGTAGTACTTATTAACTATACTAGACAATTAGACAGTACAGGGCAGCAGTATATTATGCAATTTGCCTTGCCTATCTGCCCTCCGAGAGACCCGAATTACATACAGTTTCTGTTCTGTTGTACCGGCCCGGGCTTAAAGATAGCAAAGAAAATTCAAAAATAGCTGTAGGGATGAATTGAATTATAAGCAGAGAGCAAACATAACAACAACAACAACACACAGTAGTAATGATTGAAGACAAAAAATGAATCAAATTTAAAAGATGATGAAAGTTGATATTGTTACTGTATGTTATTCTGGTCAAAATGGGGAGTTGCATCTCGGCATTCCTCTTGGTCCTCCCTTCCATGGACGCTCCGGCCATCAATCTTGGGTGACGCCACTGCCTGCCTGGCAGATGTAGATTCATTGGTAAGGTAAGTGAGAGTTGTTTTTCCCAGTATAGCACAGGGTAAGGGCCGGCCTGTAATTGTAGATGGGAAAACAAAAGGGATATTGAAAAATCAAGTAGAAAAAAAATGCATAAATTATGGTGGAGTGCAACAAGAACACTTTCAGAGGCAGCATGGATACATCATGTCTACTCTAGTCTGTTTCCAGCATTAACCTCCAACAACAACAGGACAGAGCAGGCCCACGGCACCCGTGACCCATCCTCCATTTAGCGTACATTTTTTGACAGAGGCAGACAAAGCAGATATACAGCAACATAGCATTTTACAAATTAAGTGACTAAATCAATGCCCCGCTGTCAGTCATACCACCACACTCGACTCCACCACTACACAGACATGTAGGTTTGCAGTGGTTGTTGTTGACTTGGTTACCTTTTATGGCACTCATGAAACGCCCTGAGTTATTCCATCAATCATCTCGGATCGTACTGTGACTGCGAAGATATTATGTCACTGTGGTCATCATCATGGTGTGTTGTCCAACTCAGTGTGCAGTGTACAGATTGAGTCCCCTTTCCATATTCAAAATGCAATGGATCGGCCTGCAGTAGAAGTAGAAATTTGTTGTTAAAAAACAAGAATGGAAACAAACATTGCATTGAGTTACTTTTAGTGTGTAGATTAGATAATAGTACACAATGAATTAACTTCATGCACTACAAACAACAACAACACAAATCACTCAGTCAGCGTCCAATGCATGTCATCATTCATTACCGGTTCCTTCTCATCTTCAGTTAGTGGGCAGTCTGTATCGGCTCGGAAAGGAGGATAGCTATAGTAGTCATCATCATGTTCCACTTCTTTTGGAGAGACTCAATGAGGCAAGATTTTAGTTTTTCTTCGATTATGCTACATCCAATCAACATCTGGCTTGAGGGCAATAGATTTAGGTCGATTCAGGAGGATGGAGGAGCAGGACTCGGAGGAGTGGACTGAAATGCAGACAGCTGAAACTCATATATGGCAATAAAAGACAAAGACGGTGGTGATGGATTTGTTGTGATTTGAAGTTTCCAGCCAGAAAGACAGACACACAAATAAAAGTAAATAAGAGAGAACGACAGTAAGAAGTGGAAGCCTAGTTGTCAGGGAAGTATAGCTCGTCCTCAAACTCTGGGGGTTCAACCAGAAGTAGGTAATCAGCATCTAACACGCTACTTACGTCACCTGAGCCGCTGACCTCATCTTCCTGCGTTGATTCATGTATTGTGTAATTTGGTGGTATAAATTGCTGATTCATTTTGATCATGGTTAACCTCTCCACGATTTTTGGTGAGAGACTGGTCCTTTTCACTGTTACAATGGAACCAGCAGCACTGAAAACATGTTCAGAAGAGACACTTGCGACAGGGCAAGCCAGATAGTTTATTGCCAGCCTGCTGAGCACTGGCCATTGGCCCCTTTTGCCATACCAATACCGCAATGGGTTTTGATCAATGTAGACGTCTGTTGGGTCATCCAGGTAGGCCTGGATCATCCGGTCAATGTTCAGGGGTGCTACACTTTGTTCGGCCTCTTTTGTCTTTGCATCAGCACTGGACCTAGCAAGTCCTTGCTGTAAATACCAATCCTGTGCCGTTTTTACTGGGGCTGATGATCCGGTCCTTGCTGTTGTCGATAGTGTTGGTGTTGGTGACAGCTGTGAACCAAATGCACTGCCCTCAGGCTCTGAAGTTGAACTTGACGCCGGATGCCCTGCTGCAGTACTTGACGTGGGTTTGAGGCCTTTAATTACCAGCCGTTCCTTTTCCAATTTACTGGCTGACTCAGCTATCCAAGTTTTGTACCTGGCAACATCCACTTCTGAAAAAGGGAGTAATGTCTTACTGTTCAGTGCCGATTTGTACCGTGGATCCGGAATTGTGGCACAAATGTAATGTTCTTGTGACAAAATCTTAGTTTGCACCCTTGCATTTTCAGTTAAGCAACATGATAAGCTCTCCACCAACTCATATGCTTCTTTTTTTTCCTCCACACCTATGTACGCTTCAGACACCTCCTTCAGCTGTTGCTCTAGCATGTGCAACAATGGGATAGCTTGGCCCATAGTACAGTCCTCCTTGCTGACTTCACGTGTGAAGACCTCGAAAGGAAGAAGCATCCCTGTAAGAGATTTAACTAGGCACCATTGGTCCATCTGAAGGGTCATGCCTTTCACAGTAGCATCCGCCCTTCGCATGATATATTCATTGATTGGTCTGTACTGCTCAAACAGACGGTCAAGTATGTAATACGTTGAGTTCCAACGTGTTGCCACCTCCTGGATGAGTGCTTTGACTGGCATTCTATAGTCACGTTGAATGATCCTCAGCTGCTTCCGGGCTTTAAAAGAATGGCTGAAATGAGTGCATATTCTGCTGCAGGTGGTCAGTAAGTTGCTGACTATGGGTTCCCTTTTCAGAAAGTCTTGAACTATAATGTTAATGCAGTGCGCCAAACACGGGACCCTGAAATAGGCACCAACCTCCATGGCCTTAAGTATATTACTGCCATTATCCGTGGCAACAAAACCAATGTTAATCCCTCTTGGGCGCAGCCATTCAAAGACCTTGCTGTTAAACTCTTCCAAAATGTTTGCAGCAGTATGAGATTTCTCCCTGGCGAACATGGCTACAGTTGCATGTTTCCGAGAAGCATTAAAAATCTCAGCTGTCAACAGCACCTACTTCAGATAGCTTTTCTCTAACCCCCACAAAAGAGACCCAGTGTGCAGTGATGCACATGTAATCAGTGGCTTGGCAACTGGTCCACATGTCTGTTGTCAGGTGGATTTTGTGAACAGCACTCTGCAGCAAAGCTTGTCCAACCAATTCCAGCACATCGTGATGTAGTGCTGGAACCGCAACTCGGGTGAAATAGGACCGGCTGGGAACCTTCCATTTAGAGCAGATGGCTGACACAAATTCAAGGAAACCCACCCCTTCCACAAATGAAAAAGGGAGAAGGTCCAGCGCTAACATTTTAGCCAGCTTCGCATTGTACAACCGTGCCGTTGGGTGGTTGCGTTGGTACTGCCCCTCCGACCTAAGCATGCTGTCAATGGTAGGCTGGAATATTTTCCTTTGTGGTGCACCTTTCTTCTTGAACCCAGCTAGGCTCAACCACGCCGCACTTTTGCTCATTGCAGTGCCCGGTAGCCTTGGTGTCTCAGGCTGACTCTTAGTACGGTGCCACTGAGATGTTGCTGAGGATGTGGGTGTTACCACTACACTGCTGGGGGTAGGGCTAGAAATGTCTCCCTCTTGTTGACCTTCCACTGCGATCATATCTTCCCCTACTTCTTCATCCCCAACAACAGCAATGGGTCCAGTTTTACTTTTTTCTAAGTGAAGTAGGTGAGCCTCCCACTTGATAGTGTGGTGTTTTTTTAAATGACTTGTTTGTCCTCCGGTACCATAGTTTGTACCAAGCTTACCCCGCCTAACAGCCTGCCGACAAATTGAGCATATATCAATGTTCTCCTCCTTACTGCTAACCGAAAAGAAGTCCCAAACTGGAGAGGAGAACTTTCTGGTGCTGCTGGAGGTGCCACTTTCAATACCAGATGAACTGGAGGGTGTGCCTGGAATTTGACTCTGTGCACTTACATTACCACCACCTACTGAGGTGGTGGTTGAGCTGGATGTAGGTCCCTGTCGGGCCTTTGCAAAGGCAAATATGGAAGCTGGAGGTCGTGTTGGTGTTACCTGTGTTGGTGGTATCCGTGCTACATCCCTCGCAGCGATTTTGGATAGTCTGATAATGTTGGTCTCTATCTCCGCAGGCCCAGGAGTGATGTTCATGATGACTGGCTCTTCATCATCATCACCCCCCTCGTCTACATATACCTCCATAACTCTAAGGCTTTCTGGAACCTTCCTTTTCACTAGCCTTGTCTTGTGGCGTGTATCACTCTCAGGCTGAGCTGGTGGCTTCCAAGTGGCATCTAGATCATCAGAAGCGGGGCTTGAAGAAGAAGTTGATGGACTCCTTTTCCTTGCTGGGGGTCTGGAAGACAATGGATCTTCTGGAACAGTGGCTTGCTCCTCTTCATCTGCAAAAAGCTTGATTTCCTGAACTGCCCCTACTTCAGGTGGAACAACTACTATTGTGGGCTGTGGTTCCGGCTGTGGTTCCGGCTGTGGTTCCGGCTGTGGTTGCGGCTGCGGCTGTGGTTGCGGCTGTGGTTCCGGCTGCGGTTGGGGCTGTGGTTGCGGCTGGGGTTGCGGCTGTGGTTGCGACCGCGGCTGGGGCTGTGTTTGGGGCTGTGGTTGGGGCTGGGGCTGCGGCTGTGGTTGCGGCTGCGGCTGTGGTTGCGGCTGGGGTTGCGGCTGCAGCTGGGGTTGCGGCTGTGGTTGCCCACTTATCTGCTGAGTTTCTGCCTGCGAGTGCGTGGATTGGGTACTACTTTGCGATAAAGACATTTCAACATCACTGGTCATTAGTAGACTGGCTACCTCTGCCACACTCTGGGCCTAGGTTGCTGGGGTGGGCCCGCTGATGCGTAGGTGCTGCTCCCAGCTTGGTCCCCGCCGGACACCGCTGCTGCAGGCGTAAGTTTTTTACCAAAAACACATCGGCCGGCACACCAGTCTTGGCAAGTGCCACTTCCTTCTTCTGTTCCTTCTTCTCACTGGCAACTTTCTTGGTACTGGAGGACCTGGTACCTTTCTTTGGGGCCATCTTCTTCAGATGTCAGCAGGACGCAGGTGCACAAGTTGCAGAGATGTCTGTGGTCACACGTGGACGTGACACGCAGCAGGACCTCTGTCTGGCAGTACAACGGGTGATGATGATGACACCTCCTCCTCTGTCTTTTTGTGCACCTAAAAGCAAAGAAGCCAGGAGAAGAACATCAGTGAAATGTTGCATTTGTTGTTGTGGTTCAATTACTAGTAGTACAAATAAAATATATAAGTTAGTGCAGCCATTTGTGAGACTGTCAACAAGGGCTTTCATGGTATACTGTGTACACTGTCAGGAAGGATAGGAAAGAAGAGGAACAACAACAAAAATACAAATGTAATAGAAGTGGACCCTGTTTGGCATTAAATTATTTGCTCATCACATCATTCAGGGAGCTGCATCTGGCAAAGGGGATGGATAGAAGCAGTAAGCCAAGAGGAAAACCATGCAGGCCTAAATGGCAAAAGCAGCACACTTATAACTCCCACCAGAAATGGCCACCAGCCACATGGACACTCACAAATCACAAGCAACAAGCATGAGGCCTGGAAAACAATGTACTGAAAACAGGCCTATGATAGCCAGGCAAAGGCTGCATGCTAAACCACACTGGTTTGCCTGTAATGCAATAAAATGCAAAAACGAAAATCCACAGGGCTAAACAAGGCCTGCAGCACACCACACACAACTAAGGCATGTATTTAACACACAGCCCAAAAAACTGAAATACACCAAAAAATACACATTTTGCAATTCAATCCAATGCCATCCATGCCCCCTAAATGATGTTTAAATTCAACAGAACACACAGAAACAGTTGTTTCATGCACCCCTGACTACCTCTGCGCCTACTGGATGAAAGGCCTGTTGGCAGACTAGGCCACAAGCTTGCAGGACTATGGATAAAAGCACACTACCGGGCTTCAAAATGGCCAGGCCCACAACAACAAGAAACTGAAGACAGACAATGCAGGCCTATGGCAAAAAGCACACTGCCTGGCTTCAAAATGGCCGCCAGCCTCATGGCCAGGCCCACAACAACAAGAAACTGAAGACAGACAATGCAGGCCTATGGCAAAAGCACACTGCCTGGCTTCAAAATGGCCGCCAGCCTCATGGCCAGGCCCACAACAACAAGAAACTGAAGACAGACAATGCAGGCCTATGGCAAAAAGCACACTGCCTGGCTTCAAAATGGCCACCAGCCTCATGGCCAGGCCCACAACAACAAGAAACTGAAGACAGACAATGCAGGCCTATGGCAAAAAGCACACTGCCTGGCTTCAAAATGGCCGCCAGCCTCATGGCCAGGACCACAACAAGAAGCCTAGGCCACAAAGTAAACACATGCAGGCCTATATAGCAAAAGCAGCACACTTATAACTCCCACCAGAAATGGCTACCAGCCACATGGACACTCACAAATCACAAGCAACAAGCAGGAGGCCTGGAAAACAATGTACTGAAAACAGGCCTATAATAGCCAGGCAAAGGCTGCATGCTAAACCACACTGCTTTGCCTGTAATGCAATAAAATGCAAAAACGAAAATCCACAGGGCTAAACAAGGCCTGCAGCACACCACACACAACTTACGCATGTATTTAACACACAGCCCCAAAAACTGAAATACACCCAAAAATACACATTTTGCAATTCAATCCAATGCCATCCATGCCCCCTAAATGATGTTTGAAATTAATAAATACATCACACAGCAAAGGAACAGTTGTTTCATCATGTTTCATCATGCACCCACCCATGACTAGCTCTGGGCCAACTAGTGGCTACCCACAACTATTTATTTTTAAAAATGATGAAAAGTACAAAAATTGTAGTTGCAGCAACTGCAATGCCCCAATCAAACAACACCAAGTTACTTGTAAAATCTCAAATCCGAAAATCCTCAAATCCAATGATAATGATGCAGCAGACACAAAGAGTGATCCTTCCAGCTCAAATCCAAGTGAAAAATGAACAGGAGATGGACAAAGCACTGGGAGGAGCCTGCTGGACAGGAACAGGAAGTAGGAGACTCTGTGGCACTTCCTCCCTCTCCCCCCAAAAAAATTTGACAAAAAAGGACAGCCAAATATCAATCTAAGGTTTTTTTTTCATCCAAATCATCAGTTTATAGAAGGTTTTATGCTGCTCGCGATATTATTCTTCTCCAGATTGAAAATTTTGCGTGTTCGGGATCGCGAGCTTTACCAACATTCTGCCGGATGTCCGATGGCGCGCCCGAATGACATGTTCGCGATCGCAATCTCTCTCGCGGTGCACGATGGCGCTGCGAATGACGTGTTCGCGATCGCACACTCTCGCGTTGTCCGATGGCGCGGCGAATGACGTGTTCGCGATCGCAATCTCTCTCGTGGTGCACGATGGCGCGGCGAATGACGTGTTCGCGATCGCACACTCTTGCGTTGTCCGATGGCGCGGCGAATGACGTGTTCGCGATCGCAAACTCTCGCGGGATCGCGCGGCCGGCTACCGAAATCTCGTGGCGCACGCGAACGGATAGGAAAACCCGTCGGCGAACACAGGAATCCCGGTAAGTCGCTATCGCGTGTGCTAGAACGCATTTTTAAAGCGCGAACAAGAAAATAATTCCGCTACGCCGCGGATCGCGGAATTGTTGGCAATTCCGCCCTTCTCCGCGTAACGCGAAATTGCCTAAATTCCGCAAATTCCGCGAGCGGAGCGGAATTTGATGCCCAGGGTTAGATATAATACAGGTAAAAAAAAAACTTTGCTTAGACTAAGTTGAGTACAAGATTGAATTTTCACAAACTTCATTAAGGGCAGTAAAACTTAGGGGCATATTAGCAAGAACGGCGTTAAATTATCGCCGCTTTAGCGGCAGGAAACTGCCGCTAAAGCGGCGATAATGGGCTTGATAATATGCCCTTGAGAATTCCAATAGAAGCCCAGGATCACAGCAGAATATGGGCTTCTATTGGTATTCTCAAGGGCATATTATCAAGCCCATTATTGCCGCTTTAGCGGCAGTTTCCTGCCGCTAAAGCGGCGATAATTTTAACGCCGTTCTTGCAAATATGCCCCTTAGGAAGTAAAAAATAAATTACACCCATCACTAGGTTAAATAGCACGCTCTGAGTACAGTTCCACTAGCAACTATCATTAATTCTTTGTTTTTGAAACTATACACTGTCAGTTTCGTAGTAGTAACAAAGCAACTTAAAACCTACGTAAATCAATCTGATAATATGCGAACAGACAGACTCATCTCATTTGACAATGAATTCAAACATTATCTGAGATTTCTAAGCAGGATATGGTTATACAAAGATTTTTCCAAAAGAAAAATTACGGAAATGTATATTATATTGGCCATCTCTAACCCTTCAGCATAAGTTTTGTCTTTTGTTATGATATTGTCATTTCCGAAGGCAGTTTGATTCTGCATTTCTGCTTTATGAAAAAAAACATATTTCTGTCTTGACATTCTATTCAAACTTCACAGATCTCTGTGTTTTCCATTACATCCTTAATCTGTTGACCAACTTGCTCTCCTATCAGATGAGAGATGTCAATACATTATTATCAGATACATTAGGCTTCGTTTGGAAATGTATCATTTATTACCTGATCCATAGGCAGGTCCAACTGAGACACACGGGCCTGAGAGCTAGCTAATTAAATTTCCGGCAGACCATTTAGTCAAGAAAATTTCAGTAGCAACTAACAGAATGTAATCATTTCAGTTGCCTTCATCATAGGGCTACTGGGCACAGACTTAATGATCTCCATAATTTGGAATACATGTCTTTCGTACTTACATTCTTCTTTCAGTCATCTCACTTCTTTGATTAGTTCCATTAGTTCCTTGAACGTGTTTTCTAATGTTCTTCTTGCAGACAATCAAGAATGGGGGAAGCAGTTGCAATTGGCAGATCTTGTATCTTGGTGTGCAAATTAGTTGGTTGGACTTCCTTGTCTTGATCATTCTTTGAACAATATTCTTTGCTGTTTTTACAGAGATGGTAACTTAAAACAATAGCACCTATAATTAAATCTATTTCATTAGGGCTAGAGATGTCTGTAGAAGCACCAAAGGTGAATTGGTCACTAGATCTCAGAGCAGCTGCAAGACTGGTGGGAGTTCTGTGGTATAATGGACAAGATCACCCTTTCCTTCCACTGGATCACATATTTTCCCAAAATATATTATCACAATGTGAGTTGTTTTTGAAAAGTTATGTAATATATTTACTACAAAGTACATAGATTTAAAATTGGCTGCATATTTATGATTAAGGTATGTTTAATTTGCCCATTATGTATATGCCCCCATGTTGCCCACAGCCTTGTTTCCCTCAGCCTCATCAGCGGCCATTTGGGCATTACGAGTGTGGCAGATTAATTGCAGAGTAGAAATATCCCTTAAAAATGATGGGATCTTTCTTGTCTTGTTCTCACTTAGCCTTAAGTTGTGTGATTGGTTACAGTTATGCTTTTTTATCATATTTAACAGGATAACATCGTACCCTGATTGGAGGATAAATGTGTTGCTTGGCCTTTTGTGCTTTTCTGAGGTCTAGGATGCCAGATCAAAGAGATGAACGCACAGTTTTCCATTAAGAATACTGTTTTTTTTTAACTCAGATGCCGACAACAAACTTTACTGGGGGACAATATTTTTAGCAAGTCTCTTACAAGCTACTTCTGCCAATAATGTAATGTAAGGTGGATTTATAGAGCGCTACTCGACACCCGAGAGGTATACAGGCACTATCTGCACAGCAATTTTATACTGGACAAAGGGTTGACCCTCCTGGCCCATTAACATTGATGGACAGCTGGGCCATTCAGTCCAAGTTGCTGGGAATTTCAAAACCAGTGCCCCTCAAAAAAGTGTTCTACTTTACTGTGCACATGAAACCAAGCTCTTCAACACAGCTACATACACCAAACCAAGATGCTAAGTTCTGAGATCTCACTGGACTTTTGATAGCCCAGCCTTCAATTCAATACTGGACTCACCCATCATATCTGTTAGAAATTGATTCTCTAGTTGGCAGAGGAAAGCACCCTGTCCGTGTAGGGGCCACAATCCTAGTCAGTGTAAGCTAGATACACTAAAAGATAACCTGAAAGATGCAGGCGCTGCATTGTCGTTGAGCTACGCTGTCCATCATCATCGAGCCGCACAGTCCGTCGAGGCGATGTCTTCGATCAACTATTGCATTGAAGGGCAATGCATCGGTTCCGATCTGCACAAAGTTTTCACTGTCTCTATTTGGATGCTTCTGAAAAGCAGAAATCACCCTTCAAGGGCCCAGGACTGGATTGGCACAACTTGGCAGATGGCAGAGTCCAAGTGCCGTTGAAGAGTTGAAGGAAGTCTTTAATGGCTCTGAGTCTTCGGACCAGGGACGAGCCAGCAAGCCCTTGGAGTAAGTCTGGGTTTAAGTGAGATGGGTCCAGTGCTTGTCCTTAGCAAGGCAGGGATCAGCCGGCAGCAGGGCAGCTACTAAAAGCAGAAAGCAGTTCATTCAGAACAGCAGTCAGGCAAAGTGGCAATCCTTGTGGCATGGAAATCTTTACTCCTGGCAGAGTTCTTAACAGGCCCAGTAGCATACTCTCTTGGTAGTGTAAGATCCCTAGTACTTATACCCAAATGTGCCTTTGAAGTGGGGCTGACTTCAAGCAAGCCCTTGAAGTGCACAGGTCCCCTTTTCACCCCATCCCCGGCTCCAGACTATCATTAGGAGATAATCAGCCCCTTGTGTGGGAAGCAGGGCACTGACTATTAAGGTTTAAATGTCAGCTGTCCCTCCCTCTTCCTGCCCAGAATATAGATGAATGCAGATGAGTTTTCTATCACACCCACCATTCCTGTGGGTGGATGGGTGGGTGGATGCGTGGGAACACCCATGCTCCACCCATGACATGCCTCCCTGCCACCAAGGCATCGATTTGCGCTGCCTTGAGTTATTCCAGGTTTATCAAGCCACACAGGGTGGCTTTGCTTGGCTTGATAAATTTCATTTAGGTTTTGCATCACCCTTGCATTCTCTTGCATGGCACAGAAGCAAAAGAAAATCTTGATAACTAGGGTCCACTATTTCCAAGCACTCAAGGAGAATTACTGACACAGTGGTCAAATGTTTTGAGACTACAAACTTTCTCAATGTCATTGGATGCATGGATGGTACCAATATATACAGATTTTCCATCTTCTGACATGGAGTATGTTTACAGGAAGAGCCAGCATTCACATTATAGTACATGACAACACACCTGATCATATACCTTTTGGCACATAATCCAAGGAGCATGTATCACTCAAGAAAATATGTGCACAACTCTGAAAATCTATGGGCAACCTCTTGTACCAGCCAGTGGCTATGATTTCCTATATGAATTCTGAAATGCAGAGAGAATTTCAATACAATACAGCACTCACACAAACCCAATCTGCGGTGGAGTGCACATTTCACCTTTAAGAATCATTGATTTATAAAGTGCTTAAGAAGGTAAGACATTGAACACATCAATGTAGTCTTTAATACCTTTGTAAAGGAGCTGACGGGGTTTAACCCTCTAAAAAAGAGTCATGCAATCATGACTTTGTTTTCAGTGTAACACAACGTTGCAACCAAGCAGAGTCAACCACTTGAAATGGGCACTGAACATGAAGATGATGATGATCCCTCTTAAGCACCCCCATAGGAAGAGATGAAGTGAGAGATACAGAGGAAGACTGGTGTGACCAACCCATACCTACAAACTGGAAAACATACATATCTTAGAACAAATGTCCTTGTACAGCATTCATCTTTACTAACTACATTAAAAAAGTGTATTTGCAAATGCCACAAACCAATCCAAACTTCACTTCTGACCTGCAATCTGTTCAGTAATAACATGGATTGAGAGTACAAATTAAAAAAAATAATGAAACATTACAGTGAACTATATCTTGTTATAATAAAGTACTTCTTTTTGTGTTGGCACCCTCATTTTTGGTGGACTGATGCAGCAGCTTTTTTTTTACTTTGTGCCCTAGCCCTCTGCTGACCATGCCACAGTGCATGTACTCTGACCCCTAAAACATGTCAAAATTGACTTACTCCAAATTGGCAAATTTTACTTTCTTATAAAGCCATAGTATATAGTGTCCCCAAAATACACCCATGGCATGGAAAGTTAAATGTCACCTATGGACTACAGCACTACTCTGACAAACTTGACTCCAGGACTACTACTGTAGCCTAGGTGCTGCATTTTTAAAACTGTGGGGGATGTTTACAATAGAAGTGGCGGAGCACAGGGTTAGCCTCCTTGGCTTAACGCCGCGCTCCACCACTTCTGAAACACAGGGCTGCACCATATTTACAACAATATGGTGCAGCCCTATGTTTCTCCCTACGCTGGCGGTGAATTTAGCTACCTAGCACCAATGCAGGCACCCTTGCACCATAGTGCAAGGGTGCCTGCATTGCATGGCAAGATTATTTATGTGCAGGAAGGTGTGCCTTCCTGCACATAACCAATCTTTAAATGGCATTTTGTAACTTCTATGTGTGCTGCAGCACACAGAGAAGCTGCAAAACATCATTTTTTAAATGATTGTTGGTGTGCAGGAAGGAACACCTTCCTGCACATGAACAATCAATGGTGTTTTGCTGTTTCCATGTGTGCTGCACAACGCAGCACACATGAAAACAGCAACAATGAGGAGAAATTAAACATTTCTCCTCATTGCGCCAGGGTAAGACCAGGATTTCCCTGGCCTTAATTTTGGCTCTGCCCCATATTTATGCCACCCTTGTAAATATAGGGCAGCGCACAATCAATGGGTGTAGCAGTGGAACGCCCACCACAACACCCATTGCACTCCCCTTTCACTCTAAGTATAGCATGAAAGGGTGCCTTATTTAAAAGGCAGTGATAAGCCACATTAAGTGGCTTAACGCTGCCTTGTAAATAAGGCGAAGCCCCTATTGCCACCACAACATCATGAAAAGTGATGTTGTGGTGGCAATAGGTGCTTGTTAATATGGCCCTGTATCCCAAACTGTCAAAATGACATTTTCTGACAGGATAAAACCTCCCTTTTAAATATTATTAAGTCACCCCTATGTAGGCTATATAGTCCATAAGGCAGGGTGCATGGAATTTAAAAGTAGGACATGTTGAAATAAAAACTTGATGTCCTAACAGTGACAATCACGCAAAAGCTATTTTCATTGTAGGAAGGCCAGTAGGCCCAGAGAGAAACTTATTTACATAACATATTTATTGAAAGGCTAACTTAATAGTGTAGTTCGACTTTTGATAAATATTATGGAAAAGGGACTTTTAGAAAGTTATCTTTTTCCTGCCTTAAGCTCCTGAAAGTTAAATTGCATTAGTCCTCATACTGTCACACAGCTAGTGAATAGCTCTGGTGAGGTGTGACAACTACTCCCAGGGCAGAGACAGTGACCTGGGTATGGTGAGGTTTTTTGGTTCTCCTGGAAGGAGGAGCAGTTGGTCTGTGTCCAGGAAGTGAATTTACTTCACAGGGGATTCCCTTGTCACAAGCGCCCCATGACGTCTGTATATGTGTATTCCTTTGTCCACACATTTAGGCAGGCACCAAATCTTGTGGGGGAAATATGCACCCTAAACTGGTTTGGAGTGACCAAAGAGGAGGTGCAGCTTATTACTCTGACTACACCTCTGGGTGGGCACAAAGGCTCTGCACAAAGGGAGATGGGTTTCCCCATCTTAGATTTAGTGAGTGAGGGGCACTGTAGGATTGTGTGCAGTAGGGCATACAGGCACTGCTGCAAAGTGGGTAGGGCTACCCCTGGAAATGTTTACCCTATTGGTAAGGGAGGGGTCAGGTGTCACCTCCACCCACAAGGTAGTAACTGCCAAAACCAGATGCTTTACTGGGACCTTGTCACAGTCGTACTGCCCATAGGGTAATCAGACAGTTCCCAATAGTTTTGTCTGAGAGGTCAGTGTGTGGGTCATTTTTTGGTGGTCTATGGGCTTATTCTATGGTCTGGTGGCCGGTTTCTGTTGCTGATTTCCATGATATTAAAACAAACTTTTATTCAACTCCATGCAGTTGTCTATACCTTGAAAAAAGACTTTATACAGCGTTATTTACATGTTCGAACTGTCCCAGTGTGCAATATGGGCCCCTTCTGAGCTTTCTAATTCACTAATGGGCCACTATTATTTTGGTGCCTGGGTCTTTTTTTAAACCAGTCTGACACTGGACCTCGTCCAAAATCTAGCTGACATCCTGAAACGCTCCTCAGATACAGTCTGCTGCCTTGCCCTTTTGAAACGTTTTTGACTTCCATCTTTGAGACTAAGGGCCAGATGCACAAAATTTCCATTTTGCATTTCCAAAATAGGGAATCCCAAGAAATCACTCTTTAGGAAATGCAAAATGGAATGTACAAAAATAGAGATTTCCTAAGAGCGATTCCTACAGAGTAGGAATTGCTATTAGGAAATCGCTATTTAGGAAATACTAAACCATTCGTTCCTATGGGCCTAATAGGAAATTGCAAATATGGAAATGCAAAACCAAAGATGCCTATGGGCCTAAGGCCCCCCTTGACTTGGAATGGTAATAGCATGTCCCAAATGCCCATTTTGCATTTAGGAAACTGGGTAGAAATCGCATTTTGAGATTCCCTATCTGCCTTTATACATATGGAAAGGCAATTGAGCATTTCTTAACGGACTGAAATTGCGATTCGGTCCGTTAAGAAATGCTAAATCCTTTCATACATCTGGTCCTTCAAGTCCCAAGGTAAAATCTGTGGGTCAAGCCTGTTTGGTGTATTCAACCCATACTTCATTGTAATCAGCATGAATTGTGCCTAGTTCCTGGTCTACCACAACCAGGCATGCATTGGTACTAACTGCTTTTTGGTGCTTCTTTTACTTAAATTATCTAAAATTCATATCTCTAAATTCCTTTTATTGGATTTTTGTTGTTGTAGGATCATTCTTCTCATTAAATTCTTCTCTATTTTTATGTTTTGGTACTTCTAAATGCTTTACACATTTTCTCTAAGCTAAGCCTGCAAACTCTGTGCCATAGATACCAGGGGTTGAGTGCAGGTTTAAATTACTGAAACCTTTAACTGGACCTCACACGATAGATACCTCATTTCTCGTGGTAGACATCAATTAATTATGGCAAAAATCTATTTCTGCCTCCCTCTGCCGAGACTAAGCCTCTCATGTGTGGGGCCTCCAGCAGGGCTCGGATCTTCTCAACCTGGATATTTTGTGCATTGTCAAGCTCCTCCTCTACCGCACAGGTGCTACTTAAAATGAAGGCTTCCATGCTCTACATTGCTGCCAGTAAATCCTGTTGCCTGCATTAGCATACTTAACCACCCCCAGTGCTGATGCGACCTGGACATGTTCACCAGACGCCTCATTACCACAGTGCAGTAATTTTTCCTTAAGTCTGATTGCATGTCTGCACAGGTTAGAGGTTGAAGTGGCAAGCCTGTCAACAGAATGACCAAAGGCTTGAAGAAAGCTCTTTTGTTGTTATTGATGCCTCTGTGTTTCTATGTCTGTACTGCCCAACACAGTGATGAAATAGTTGAACATTACGGAATGGCTGACAGCTGTAGCGGATACAGCCTTCCATGAGAAAGTGATCTATAAACTGAATGATAAGCTTGACATGTTTGATAGAGTTTGGGATGCATTTTTGTCTTAAGTTGTTTCCCAGTTGTTGGACTTGACCCTTTCTGCTGGGTGATCCCTAAACCTTTTCCTTTGCCCTCCACTTCTTGCTGAATTAGTTTTTGTTGGTCTTCGAACTCTATGCACTTTACCACTGCTAAAGTGCTTGTGCTCCCTCTATACATGGTAACATTGGCTTATACCCAATTGGTATATTTAATGTATTTCCAAGTCCCTAGTAAAGTGGCATTATATGAGCTCAGTGCCTGTAAATTAAATGCTACTAGTGGGTCTGTGTTGTAAACAAACCACAGGAGGCTACCCGTAGACGAAGTTGAAACCTGGGTGATTAGTGTAAACATGAGATAACAATGTCTAAACAGGTAATGTTAAAAGACAATTTCAGAAAACATGCAGGATATTTGCAGGGAGAAGGAGACAGGGAGGCAATAATAGTTATAGCAACAAATGCACAGCGCGGTCTATATTTGAAATAAGGTGAACAAAATCAATTGTGGCACCAAATTACAATAGATGTACATGTAACCTGTACAAACTTGCGCACAATGGTGCTTGTGAAATAACAAAGGTGAGCGGCGCAGGTGACAGGTGGTACAGCAAAATAATGGTGCAAAGGAAACATTAATGCTGATATATACAAAGACTTATTTTACATTCATTTACAAGGATTCAGAGGAGATAGGTAATTTGCTGAACCACAGAGGTTGCGGCAAGAAAATTGCGCTGGATGGTGGACAGCGTTTTGACCCGTAATTACTTCAGGTCATCTTCAGGACCAGGTTACCGATATACAAAAGTGCTGCGTAGTTGTGGGAGGGAGACTGCCACAAAACGGTCAATGAACACAGCCTGGAATTGGTGTGCAAGAGAAGAGGAGCACAACAGCAGTAACAGTATCCGAGGGGGGAACGATGGGGCTGATCAGTTAGTGACGGCAACATGTGGAGAGCATGGGTCTGGAACAATTTAGAAGTGAATCGGTAGGCAGGTGAAGGAATAACATAATAATAACATAACATGTGTATTTGTAAAGCGCACGTTCACCCAGAGGTCTCTTGGCGCTGAATAACAGATGTTCATTGTTACCCAACTCAATGGTACTCATTTTATCGACCTCAGATGGATGAAAGGCTGAGTGGACCCGCCGGGATTTGAACCTGTGACCATGAGGTCGAACACAGGCCCCTGCAATGGACGCATTAGTCCACTGAGCCACCAGACCCGGCATCAAGTGAGTGAGGCCACGGTCACTGGGAACTAGCGTGAGGAGGAGACGTTGGCAATGCAAACTGTTGAGCAGTTAGGCGGGTGCAGGAACCAAGGGGGAAGCTTTTAATTCCAGCCGGCGTCGTGGAAAGGACGTCTGGTCACGAAAACTGTTGTTTAAGTTTTCGGGACGATAGTATCAGAGGTAGACCAGGAGTGGCGGGATCCTCCGTAAGCAGCAGTTACTTCGGCATGAGTCCAAGAGTGTGATCTCTATTTCAAATATAGACCGCGCTGTGCATTTGTTGCAAGAACTATTATCGCCTCCCTGTCTCCTCCTTCCTGCAAATATTGTGCATGTTGTCTGAAATTGTCTTTTAGCATTACCTGTTGAGACATAGTTACTAGTGGGTCTGCAGCACCGGTTGTGCCACCCACTTAAGTAGCCCTTTAAACATGTCTTAGGCCTGCCATTGCAGCCGGTGTGTGCAGTTTTTAACTGCCATGTCAATCTGGCAAAATAAACATTTTGCCAGGCCCAAACCTTTGCTTTTTATGCATATAAGTCACACATAGGGTAGGTCCTGGACAGCCCAAAGGGCAGGGTGCACAGTATTTAAAAGGTAAGGCATGTACTTTTAAGTTTTACATGTCCTGGTAGTGAACAACTACTGCAAGGCCTACCTTTCCCATAGCATAACATTGGAGTTACCTTATTACAATTCATAAGTGTAATTTCCAAATCAGAATAGGTACTTATTGCATGTTTGATGTCTCTGGAATCACAAATTAAAATCGTAACTTATGGTGAGTTATTGCCATTTTCTTGCCTTAGCCATTTAGTGCCTGTAGCCTGTACCTGGGTCGCATACTGGGTGTAGCTGACAGTTGAGCTTTGTGTATTCCTCCTACACACAGCCACAAACAAAAGGAAGCTTAGGTGTGCCTGAATGGGCCATCACTGGCAGCATGGGGGTGAGGAGATGTGCACAGCCCGACTTACGCTTGAATGGGCTGTGTCCTGCCTCCACACAAAGGGCTGCATACCTCCTGTAGTTAGTCTGGACCCAGTACCGGAAAGGTAGGATGCCTGGGGATTTCAAAGGAAACCTCTAAGGCACTTCAAAGGCATAACTGGGTACAAATTACTGGACCTCAGATACAATCCCTTCAGTATGCTTCTGGACCTATGCATGCTCTGGCAGGAAGAAGGACTGCTGTGCTGCTACAAGGACTGCTTCTCCGCTAGACTGCTGCTGTAAAGGAGCTGCTGCCCTGCTGTGCTGACCTGCTGCCTGCTGCTCTCTTGCCTGAGGATGGAGACTTGGACCTGCAACTTCATCTTGAACCCAGGACCCCAGAGTGACACCAAAGGCTAGTCTGCTGGCCACCTGAGCTGAGCCTCAGGGACATGAAAGGCTCTTCAACATTCTACACCAGTCCCAAGACCCAGCTGAGGCACCTTTCTGACCCCCAAGTGGTGCCCCTCAGGTCCTGGACCCTTGGTGTGGCTTTTGGGCTCTTTGCGACTGAGACTGCACTACTCACACCGGAAACCAGCATGAGCCACTGCCAGCCCATCTGTTCCCATGGCAGCATCGACTGCTTGCAGGGGACTGCCAACACAAAGCTCCAGCCCACCCGTCTGCTATGCCCTGCCAGCTCATCGCACCATGACGGCAGCCTCCTTTGATGCTCTCCTTGCTCCTCATGGTCCTCTCCAATGCAAACTGGACTCTTGGCATAACAACTTGAGAAGGTAAAACTTCAGCAACACTAATCTGGGACTGTATCTGACCTGCGCTCCATCATGGCCGGCCTGAACCTTTGACTTTGACCCGGTCCAGCATGACCAGATATCCTGAGTTGGCACTTTGTACTTTTAATCAAATCAAATCAAACTGGACTTGTAGAGCTTGGTTAATCACCCGTCAGGGTATCCAGGTGCTGAGAACCTTCTGCTGAGGGAGTGTTCAGTTGAACAGCCAGGTCTTGAGTCCTTTAATGAATTCCTGTAGAGAGGATGAGGTTTGGAGGTGAAGGTGGAGGTCGTTCCAGGACTTAGGGGCATATGTATGAAGCCCTTTTCCTGTTCGCAAACGGGAAAAAGCCTTTTGTATCATCCCAAAAGGCCCTCGCAAAATAGGGAATCGCAAAATTTGCGATTCCCTATTTTGCGTATGCATTTAAGGAATCGCAAATTGCGATTCCTTAAATACAATGCAGGAAGCACCCAAGTTGTGCGATTTCTGGCTTAAGAAATCGCAAATTACCACCAACTTCAAGTTGGTGGTAATTTGCGATTTCTTTGAAAAATGAATTTTTTTGCATTTTTCAAAGTGGCATGTGGCGCACATACATGCCCTTAGGGCATGTATGTGCGCCACATGTGCACACATGCTTATTTCAGGGGTGCAACAGGGTGTCCTTTTGACACCCTTGCACCCTTGAAATTGCATTCACAATTTGCGAGTACCTAATAGCTACTCGCAAATTGCGAATGTCTTCCCATTCATTCCTATGGGCCTCTAGGCTCATAGGAATGAATGGGAAGGTATTCTTAATAGCGAATCGCAATTTGCGATTCGCTATTAAGGAATATGTAGGATTCACATTTTTTTTTGCAAATTCTAAATACATTGCATTTTGCGATTCTCAAATAGCGAATCGCTAAAATTTGCTATTTGAGAATCGCAAATGCAATTCTTCATACATATGCCCCATAGTCACAAAGTAGGGAAAGTAGCATCCTCCAACATTGCTTTGGTGGATGCAGGGGGGTGTGAGTGAGGGAAAGGGATGCAGAGTGCTGGTGTCTGAAGGGTAGGTGAAAATTCAGGAGGTAGTTGATGTATGCTCTTCCTAGGTCGTGTAGGGCTTTGTGGGTGTGGATCAGCATCTTGAATTTACATCTCTTCTGAATGGGGAGCCAATGGAGCTTCTTGAGGTGTGGGGTGATGTGGGTCCATTTAGGGAGGTTGAGGATGTCTGGCTGCTGAGTTCTGTATGGTCTGCATTCTTTCAGGAGGTGCGCGGTGATCCCAATGTATAGTGTGTTGCCATAGTCCAGATGGCTGGTGACCAGGGCTTGAGTGACGGTCCGTCTGGTGCTGATGGGGAGGCATTTGAAGATCTTAGGGAGCAGGTGGAGAGTGAAGAAGCATGTGGAAAAGACTGTGCTGATATGGCTTTTCATGCTGAGTTTTCTGTCCAGGATGATGCTACGGTTGAGCGCATGGTCTGTGGGGGCGGGTGAAGGTCTTTGTTTGGAAGGCCACCAGGAGTTGTCCCATGGGGAAGTTTTGTTTCCGAAGATCAGTACTTCCATTTGGTCCAAGCTAAGTTTTAGGCAATTGTTTTTCATCCAGTCAGCTAAACTCATCATGCATCTGAGGAAGTTGGCCTTCGTGGCGGCGGGGTCTTCTGATAGCGAGAGGATGAGCTGAGTGTCATCAGCATAGGATATGATACTAAGTTCTTAGGTTCTGAGGATGTTGGCCAGGGGGGTCATGTAGGTGCTAAACAGTGTAGGGCTGAGGGAGGAGCCTTGGGGGAAACCACAGATAATGTTCTTAGGTTACGAGGTGAAAGGTGGTAGCTGGATTCTCTGGGTTCTTCTGGTGAGAAAGAATGCGATCCATTTAAGTGCGTCTCCTTGGATTCTAATGTGGTGAAGTCTCTTGATAAGGGAGTGGTGGGATATGGTGTAGAACCTGGCTGAGAAGTTGAGGAGGATCAGGGCTGCTGTTTCTCATGGTCAAGGAGAGTTGTGATGTTATAGGTGGCTGCGAACAGGGCAGTTTCGGTGCTGTGGTCCGTGCAGAATTGGTAGGTGTCCAGAACATTGTTCTTCTCCAGGTGTTCCGCGAGTTGATGTTTGATAGCTTTTTTGAGGACTTTGGTGGGAAAGTGGAGAAGAGAGATGGGATGATAGTACTTGAGGTCGCTGGGGTCTGCGGACGGTTTTTTGAAGAGGGGTTTGACTTCTGCGTGTTTCCATTCTTCAGGGAAGGTGGCAGTGATGATGGAGGCATTGAGGATGGGGGTGAGCCTGTTGCAGATCTCCTTGTCCAGAGGTGGAAAATGCGGTGGGGACAGGGGTCCACGGGTGCTGCTGAGTGGATGGAGATCATGCGGTCTGTGGTCTCTTGAGTGCTGAGTTGGTCCCAACTGGTGAGCATGTGGTCTGGGTTGACGTCTGTGGGAGCAAGGACGCCATGGCTCTCGGAGATGGTGGGTTGGGCTTCAAAGTATTTGTATTTGGTGGAGAACTTGTCATGGAAGACGTTCTCCTGGGTGTCGCACAGTTCCTGGAAGGGGACGATGATGCTTTTGGTGGCTGAGGAGTTGGAGAACTCTCAGACGATGCTGAAGAGTTCTTTGCTGTGGTTAGAGCAGGCTTCGATGTGGTCAGCAAGGGCTCCCCTTTTCGCCTCTTTCAGGAGTTGGTGGTATTGGTGAGGGATGTCTTGAATGTTGCTCGCTTGTCGCAGCCGGTGTACCATATCTTGAGAATTAAGCACTATTTTACACTTTATTCTTTAAAAATGCATAACTCCGGTTAAACCAATTGCATTTTTGCTGTTTTAGTCTTGTTTTATTTAATACATTTTGCTCTATTGTTCAAAACAGGTGTGAGATCCTTTTGTGGTGTGTTTTCACTGTGTTGCACAAATACTTTACGCATTGCCAGTAAGTTAAGCCTGGCTGCTCTGTGCCAAGCTACCAGGGGGTTGAGTACAGGTTAATTTGGGGTTTGCTTTTGCCTTACCCTGACAACGGTTGTGGTTGCTGCTTGACAAGGGCTCACACCACAGTCAACCAGCAACCCAATTTCTCACATCAGTTTTGTATTGCCATATGTTTCCTCTTTTATCCACTTCTGACTTCATAATTGTCCTTCTGTGTACCACCCTGGGTAGGGTAGCCTTGATATAGCAGCTGGAGAGGCACATCCAACTCTGGATGGGATTTCCTCCAACTTCAGACGATATAGAGATCCATTTTTATATGGGTTGACACTATTGCTGGGACTTACTTTTCCATCATTCTTTTAGACATGCCTGTTTATTTTACTGTTTTCCTGATATTGGTTGATTGAGCAGGGTTTGCTGGTGCAGTTCCGAAGCACCCAATAAAAAGAGTGCACTAGCGTTCGTTGGCCCTGCAGCGGGGCTAAGTTTAAACTACTGGTGGGATTCTTAAAATGTGTAATACCTTCTATATTTACTATTGCATAAGTACTACTCTGTGGCTACAGTGCAATTCTTTCATACTGTGGCATTGAATCCTTGTATCACATTTAATAAATGCTATTAAGTATATTAAACAAATAACTAAATAAATAGCTTAACATATAGCACTTCCTCTCAACTAGCTCTGCCTCACTGAGAAACGAAGGGGCATATTATCAAGAACGGCGTTAAAATTATCGCCACTTTAGCGGCAGAAAACTGCCACTAAAGCGGCGATAATGGGCTTGATAATATGCCCTTGAGAATTCCAATAGAAGCCCATGTTGACACCAGAACATGGCCTTCTATTGGAATTCTCAAGGGCATATTATCAAGCCCATTATCGCCGCTTTAGCGACAGTTTTCAGCCGCTAAAGCGGCGATAATTTTAACGCCGTTTCTTGATAATATGCCCCATAGTTTTTCCCACCACTCCAATTTTTCCAGCTGCTGGGGTTCAATGTTTGACTCCCATCATATTTAGTCTGGTTCTCCTGGTCTTGTTGTATTTCCAGGGTTGGGCAGGTGACACAGATGGTTCTGTTGTGTGGGCTGGGGAGCTGTTACATCTAATTCTGCTTATAGGACTCAAACCAATGTGTGTCAGGGATGTTAACAGACAAGGAGTCTTCACAACTCCACTTCCTCTTCACGGCGAAGTCTGGGTGTTGTCAATTTGTGTCTTTGTATCATCCTTATTATCACCTTGATAGCAAATTGTACGGTAGAGAGCATGTCAGAGGTCAGTGACAATTACATTGGCTACATACACTCTGCATACATAGGCAAACAATAAGATATGCTCACATTCATGTAACTGTCGGCACACAGCAATTACTAGAATGACACAAAACCACGCTATGCCTAGGAATATGAGTTGAACCCATGTAGTAAACCATCAATTTCTGTCTGTCATAGTTCATGTTTTTAGAGTACAGATACAATGATGCAATAATTCATGTGTACAAATACAGTTCGGTGCTGCCCTATGTACTTTGTTGCCGTATGTTTCTTTTTAGAGTATGTACTCATCTGCACTTTATTGGGCATATTTTCAGCAGGTGCAGTGAGTTTTATAGTTCTACTGTTAAAAGCAGAGAGTGGGAGCGTGCACACACCTGTAAGTGTGGGTTCCTTAGCGGATGTGTCAATGTTGTTCACTCCTACAACTGCCTCTGATCCCAATGTGCTCTCACTGAGCGTCTGCACTGGACTGGGTGGTGGCCGTGATTTGGGTCACCAGCTGCTGCTGCTGCTTACTCCATCCTGCTGACTACTCTCTATTTGGTAAAAATGTTCTGAATTTCGTTCAACCTTTTGTTTTTCTCCTCTAATGAATATATTCTCTGTTTTCTTTTGGTTTCCAGAACCCCTGGGGAGACTCTTCCAAACACTGTCTTACTTTCCTTTTCATACTCATCAACAAGGATTTTAAGGTCACAGGGGCATATTTACGTTCCCTGGCGCATCCCTGCATATCAGCAGAGATGCGCCAGGGAAAATGCGTCACGCAAGTTTACCCATGCGCCACGTCCGATGCGCCGCATTTACAATGCGGCGCATCGTGGCGCAAGGATAAGCAGATGCGTGACGCATCTGCCGAGCGGAAGGTTGGCGCAGTGCTGAAGTTGTGTCGCAAGCGCGACGCAACTCCAGCACTGTTCCAACCTTCCTATCCCTAACATGGTGCGTCAATCCTTACGCCTGCTTGAAGCAGGCGTAAGGATTTGACGCACCAGCGTCGGAAAAGTGACTGCGTGAAATCTTGTAGATTTCACTGCGTCACTTTTCCGAGGCGTTCCTGCGCCGGAACGCCCCCCCCTGCGCCGGTACGCCCACATGAAACCTGACGCAGGTTTCATGTGGCGCAGGGGTTTACTACGTGACGCATCTCCCTAGATGCGTCACGTTGTAAATATAGCGCAACGCGGCGCAAGGTTTGCGTCGCCGCTGCGTCACATGCGTGACGCAATGGCGGCGCAAAAGTGGCGCAAGGGGCTTGTAAATATGCCCCACAGTTTTCTCTGAATTCCTCCCTTCAGCAGGACCGTTCCTCCTTTCTAGTGCTCTTTAGCTCTAATACCTCTCCATTTCTGACGCACTTCCGGGATGTGTGATGTCATCAGCCACTGCTAAAGAGCTAGTCTCGATGTGTGAATGGGTGAGGTTCAGAATTTCCTATTTTGCATAGTGACTCACCGAGTCGATATGCAGCTGCAGGCCGTTTAAGTACATGCTAACATTTCACTTTCAATTTGCGATTTGCTTAAAATTGCAAAACAAGAACGCAAAATTGGTTGTTGGTGTATTTGGGCTATAACTTCTTTACTGCTATAAAACAATGTATAAGTCAACATGATTTTCTATAAGCGTCCTAGCTTGGTAGGTCTATAAAAACATGCAAATCACTCAATACTATTGTTTTGAGAACATTTATGTTTCTGAATTGTTCTCATTCTCATCAAACAAAGCTACAATATGAGGTTTATAAGCTTTCAAAACACTTTGGGGCCACTCAGGAACAATGCTGCATGGAAGAGCCAGAAAATGAACCAGTTCTGTTACTGGCGATACACTCAGCTGAAGTGCTTATCAGAAATATTTTTGAAGTATGGAAATGGAACATTTGAAAAGCTGCTCCATTTAATACCTTATCATTACCGGTGCAGGAACCAATAGAGCTTTTCGGTGTTCTGCTCCAGCCATCAGAGCACCTGGTGACAGCTAGTCCAAATGTAATTTGCAGGATTCATTACACTTCCACTTCCTAATCTAGGACACTTCTGAGTTTGCTGAGCAGTAGGCCGTACAACTGGGACATTTGAGTATTTAAATACTTCACATAAGGGACGTAAAAGTAATGTTGTTTTAGACTATATAACTGTTCTCATATATTTTCTTCAGCATTACTGTATGATTAATGAGAAAGGTTTTATATCCACTAAATGTTTAAATCATACACATTTCTCTATCTGTTATAAACATGATTTAATAAAGCTGATATAGGTTTAAATGAGTAGAGGGGAACATGTTCCAAAAATAGGCTTTGCTGGAGAAAAAAAATCTTTTTAGATGAGAGTTATCCTGCAAGAAAATTATTTTGCTACAATAATCTCTGCTTAATCGAACCTTTGCTTGCAGGCAAATTTGAGAAAGGTTGGCAAACCCTTTTAACATTACGAGGTTAGGAAACTTTGCCCAAGTAATATTAACGTTGCACCCTCCTAAATTATATAAGGTCTGAGTTGTACTTCTAGGGGGAGATTTACTAACATTTTACGCAGTATTTGCATCACAAAAGAGACACAAATAGGCGCAAAATATATTTTTTCCGATTTACTTTTAGCGCTGGAAAGAACTTGAAAGTAACACGAAGCTGCAACAAGAGGGCGTACCATGGGTGGTGCATGGGCGTTCCCATGCAAGCACCCAAGGTTTCTGACGCTAAATCCTATTTACTAAATAAAGTAGATAGGGTTTAGCAGCAGAAAACTGAGCCCTTTGAAGAAGTTGCAAGGAAGGAGAAATGCTTTTATTTCTCCTTCCTTTTCCGACATTGTACGTGTGCTGCACTTTACAGCACACATACAAAGAGGGAAAGGGTTAAAGTTAGTCTAAGCAAAAAGGCTATCTTTCCAGTACAAAACCTATGCTACAGTCACGAAGACACCCTTGCACCATGGCACAAAGGTGTCTCCATGGCGCACAGCAGCTAATTTCAGCGCCAGCGCTAGGGAAAGGAGAGAGCCATATGTCTGTAAATATAGCGCTCTTCTCCTCTCTCCTTTTCATGCAGCGCAGCATATGTGGCTGCTGCACTGCGTTGTGTGAATAAGAGTTAAATCTGGCCCCTAGTGTCCTTTTTAAACAAAAGCTTTCAGGGCATATTTACAAGGGATTAGTGCTACCAGAACGTCACTTTTTTGATGTTCTGGTGGCGATAACCCCTTTGCCTGATTTACAAGGTGGCGATAAGTCACTTAACTTAGCTTAACACCACTTTGTAAATAATGCCCCTTTAATGCAGCACTTAGCGTGAAAGGGGAGGGCTGTGGGTGTTGCAGAGTGCATTCCGCCGTGACACCCATTGCTTTTTGACACTGCCTCCTATTTACAAGGGGTCGTGAATATGGAACAGCTCCAAAAATAAGACCAGGGAAAACCTGGTCTTAACCTGGTGAAATGATTAATTTCTCCTTGTTTTTGCTGTTTCTATGTGTGCTGTATTCTGCAGCACGCTTAGAAAGAGCAAATCACCATTAGTGATTGTTCATGTGCAGCAAGGTGTCTCTTCCTGCACATAAACAACCATTAGAAAATAACGAGTTGTAACTTCTATGTGTGCTGCAGATTTCTATTGGAAGTAGGGACTAGGGCTTCCTGTGTTATTGGTTGTTGGGACTAAGGTGGAACTAGGGCTAGGGTTAGGCCTTTAATTGGAAGTAGCGATTAGGGCTTCTGGTGTTATTGGTTGTTGCACTAGGTGTGGTACTAAGAGTAGGGCTCGGCTTTCTATTGGAAGGAGGGACTAGGGCTTCCTGTCCCATTGGTTGCTTGGACTAGGGTTGGGACTACTGGTAGGGCTAGGGCCTCTATTGGACGTAGAGATCAGGGGTTTGAACTTATTGGGTGCTTGGACTATGGCTAATATTGGCTGTAAGGTCCTGATCTCCTATTGGTTCTAGATTTTTAGGGCTAGTGTTGTGATTGGATAGTGTTAGGGCTAGGGTTCCCATTGGCTGACGGGGTCACCTGACTACTAGGGCTATGAAAGGCCAGGGTTAGGGCGCCTCAGCCCGGGCATCGAGGTTAAGGGCAGAGAGGATAAGGGCAGTTGCCTGTTTGAGCCTGTTCGAGACTGGCCAGGGCCAGGAATGCTGTCCATCTTCCTATTAAGCAACACCCAGCCCACACCATCCACATCCACAAACAGAGCAACACACACACACCAAATGCACACCACGCACAACCCTATGCACAAACCAATGTACCAGCATACACTACAAAACCAACCAAACCACATCTATACACACTACTATCCCAACTACCACACATATCCACCATCACCTACAAACAGTACACAACCCTATCCTATACCACCAACCAATACACTCATCACTAACACAACGCCAATCGACACCATACATAACTACATCCCATCCAGACACACGCTCCCTGCTGTAATTACACCTAACATACCACCTTTTATCACTAACAAACCTATAATCATCCTTCCATCATTTGTCCAACAAACACCCTCCTCTCCCTTCTACCATAATAACACTAACGTACAACACACACACTGAAGACCACCACACTTTTTAACTCTTGCAACAAACCAGTCTAAGACAAACACTCTTACCTCTACTTCATTCCCACCTACACACATCATACACTGTACTCATAAACACATCACCACCCCCTCTACCGTACAACCTCCTCTCACAAACAATACTATACAACCAAATCCGTTGCATGAAACATATACATCAGCACCCCTTTTCACTACTCCTCAAAAACAAAACATATCACACTCACCAGCACAACAAGATCTTCAAAGCACAACACCTCATAATACTTACCATCACAAAATACAAACATACACCCACCTTTCAAACACAAAAGAACCAACTCCAATGCCAAGCTTTCTCTCTTCCACCACACCTAACACAGATACAGCAACACAGCAACTCTCTTCTAACCGCCTCTCATCCATTGGACAATTTAGAACCTTACTACATGACCCACATGCTGCACCACCACCCCTGACTCATACACCTTCCGCATTAAACACACACAAACAATATAAGCAACATGCCGTACCTCACAACATCGCTTCCCCATGTCTACTTCACAATGTTACACCACGAAAACAACACAGCACTCCAACTCACTCTCAAACACCATCTCCACCACATACACACGCAGACCCATCAAAATGCCTTCTTAGCATGCTGGATGAGGAACATGATACAGAACAGCTACACGATTGCTATCCTAATACAGCTAATGCCAGCTCTAAAAACACACCTGCTACAAACCCACACAATACTGACCACTCTTCTACAAAACAAAGTCTCACAATCACCAAACTCTCTAAACTGTCTACTAATAAATGCTCGATCCCTCTCTAAAAACAAGCATCACATCTACGACCTTCTCACAGATGCAAAACCAGACATACTATTCATAACCGAATCATGGTTGGGAGAGGATATGGCTCCAGTCCTGCATGAAGCCATTCCTCTAGGCTATCAAACAATCACCCAAAATCGTATAGCCAAAAAAGGAGGTGGTCTAGCTGTTGTATTCAGGCAAACAATACATATCACTAAAATTGACGACATCTCCATAAAGAATTGTGAGGCTCTTCTAACAAGATGCAATCCTACACCGTCTTCCTCCTGTAACTTCCTGCTCCTTTACAGACCTCCACCTAGCAAGGCAACATTCCCAGACGCACTTCTAGACACAGTTTCAAACCTGATAACAATACACTCCAACCTATGCGTTCTGGGTGACCTCAACATTTGGTTTGACAAACCCAATATGACCCATCCAAAAACAATAATCACTGGCCTAGACGCACTGAACCTCCATCAGATTGTCTACAAACCGACACACGCTGGACATATCCTAGATGTCATTTTTGCTAATACTGAACTAGTTACATTTCAAACTATAACTCCAGTCACATGGTCAGACCACCACTTGCTTGCTTTCCAACATAAAACAACACTAAGCGACTCACCTAAAACTACCTTACATCCATCCACCTATCGGCCGTGGAACAAACTCAATTTGGAACACTTAGAAACACAACTAACATCAAGTACAAATCTAGAAACAATAAATTCTGTTCAAAAACTATATGAGTGGCTACAAGAAGCTTTTGACATCCTGATACCACTCAAAACCATACAACAGAACAAAAGAAAAAAAGCACCTTGGAGAAACATAGAAATAAAAGACATAAAACAACAAATTAGAAAGTTGCAACGTACCTGGCTCAAAACAAACGCCAAACAAGGCAAACTTCACCTACAAAAAATTAACAGATTATACAAGTCGGCTATCAAAAAGCTAAGAAAAGGTACTATTCAGACAGAATTCAAAACGCTAAATGTGCAAATAAAGAATTCTATAAAATACTCAATGAATTTCGCAAACCAAATTGCCTAGAAGGAACTCATCCTGTTACTCAAGATTTCACAGACAAACTGGAAAATCATTACACGGACAAAGCAGACACGTTGGACTCATACTTAAAACAGAAACAAAGCACCAGCACTAACCCTTGTACAAAACAACAATCCAAGAATACTCTAACCAAGCCTCTCCGTTCCTTCCAACACATCTCACACAATGAATTTATGGACCTGGTCAAAGCAAGCAGGCCTGCCGGCAGCCCTTCTGACCCCTGTCCACCACAAATTTTCAAGACAATTCTTTTAACAACCTCTGCTGCCACTCCAGTAAGAAGAATCATCAACGATTCCTTCACTACCGGAATATTTCCAGAAGAACTCAAAAATCACACATACGCCCTTTACTGAAGAAAACAAACTTGGACCCGCTGAACCCTGACAACTACAGACCCATTACAAATGGACCTTTCCTGGGCAAACTGATAGAAAGAGCAGCGTTCGCCCAGATGTCACAATTCATTGAAGAGAATGACATACTTTCAGACTTCCAAACAGGATTCCGTCCGGGGAGAGGCACTGAATCTGCCCTCCTTGCCATCTGGGATGACCTGAAAAATACAGTTGACCGCAACGGAGTTGCTGCGCTACTCCTCTTGGACCTCTCGGCTGCCTTTGACACGGTTGACCATGACACTCTGAAACAAAGACTCTATGAAGCCGGCATAGAGGGAACTGCTCTAGACTGGATCCTACCTTCAAAACAGAACTAATGTCATCCATACCCCACCTTTCTCGTCCAAACCGTACTCCACAAAAGCAGGGGTCCCTCAAGGTTCTATCATCTCGCCCATGCTTTTCAACATCTACATGAAACCATTACCAGTACTGATCAATCAATTTCACCTCACGTGCTATAACTATGCAGATGACACGCAAATACTCCTTCAACTGGAATGCCCCAAAGACATTGGAAAATCACCAATTTTCAGCTGTCTCAGAGCCGTGGATCAGTGGAAGACTTGGAGCCATCTCAAATTGAATACTTCAAAAACGGAAATACTCACGTGTGGCGATTGGAAACATTAAAACCCGCTTGCCGCATGGCCTAATGAACTGGGATCACCACCTAAAGTATTGAAGGAAGTAAGAAACCTCGGAATGACCATGGACTCCAAGCTGTCGATGAATGCCCAAGTGGACAAACTAGCAAGATCAAGCTTTGTCACTATAAAAACGCTGCAACTAATTTTGCCTCATTTGGGATTTCCGCACAAGGTCCAAGCTACCATCTCCCTTGTTCTGTCCAAACTCGATTACGCCAATAGCCTCTACCACGGATCACCTTTAACAACCATGAAAAGACTACAACGGATTCAGAACTCGGCTGCCAGACTACTCTTGCATATCAAACCGCGAGACCACATCTCCCCTGCCTTGAAAGCCTTGCATTGGTTACCGGTTGCCAGAAGATCCACGTTCAAGCTGCTTTGTATCACCCACAAAGCAATACATGGAATGGGACCGCTCTTCATCAGGAATAAAATCACCAAACACATTCAACAGAGGAACCTCCGCTCTAAAGGAGCATCTCGCCTCAAAATCCCAAGATACAAGAAAAAAACCATGGGTGGCACATCCTTCTCTGTTCAAGCAGCCAAACTATGGAACTCTTTACCCCCAACATAAGATCCACCGACAAACCACCTTATCTTCAGAAAGCTACTCAAGAATTGGCTCTTCCCCACATAAGCACCATACGCAAACAGAAATTTACAGCATATCCCTCTGTATATAAGCATTTGTTTTCACTATAGACATGTACCTGTCTTTGTGTATTGCTTTGTATAAACATGTAGAATAATTATGTTGTTGAGAGAAAAAAAAATAATAATAATAAAATAAATAAATAAATATCATCTTTGGTCTGCATGTACTTACTTCCATTGTGCATCTATGTACCTTCCATGTACTTGGATCTGTGTCTCTGTTACTTTTCTCCTGAAAAAGCATATCCAATGCACTACCCTATTTCTCATCCTGTGCTTCTATCAATATCTTTAATCTACATATACTTACCTCCTTTATGTATCTATATACTTTCAATGTACTTATGGATCTATATATTTATCACTTTCTTCTAATTTAGCATTTCCAAGGCACTACCCTAGTTCTCAGCCTATACTTATCTCAATATATCATCTAGCCCAACCTTCTGACTCATCTCAAACTTCTTTCTACTACTCTTTCCAATGCACTACCCTATCTCTCATCCTATACATTTATCAATATATCCTCTACATCCACACTCTCATTTATCCCAAACCCCATACCACTACTATGATCCCCAAAATAACCCTTTCTAGACTCTCTCCTACTCTACCCTCCTTGCATCATCTGACACCTCGTTTACTATACCGATCCCCTAAAACAAACCTTTCTAAACTCTTCACTGACTCCTCCCCTCCAAAACCCCTTTTACTCATCCAAAAGCCTCCTCCTACTGCTAAGACCTAAAAAAAATTAAAAAAAAAAAAAATCCTTCACTCTTTTATCCATCCACTATCCTTTTCAATCAAAATTAACAGACTAACATGTTCAATTCGCAAATTCCATTTTCAACTATACTAATTCCCCACTAATCCTTTATGGGTTCCAGAGTAGCGTGCTACTCTCCAATAAAGCGTCTCAACACCCCATCAGGGTTACAAGCGCTATATAAATGCAAACCTTTTCCCTTTCTACCCTCCCCAACCCTTATCAATCCAAATAACTGACTAACATATCCACCACTAAAATTACTTTCATGTTTCACCATACTAATTCAACACTAATCTTTAATGTGTTCTGGAGTGGCGTGCTACTCGCCAGAAAAGCGCTTCAACACCCATCAGGGGTAACAAGTGCTATATGAATGCAAACCTTTCTTCCCTTTTTATCCCTCCGCTATCCTTCTCACTCCAAATAACTGACTAATATCCACCACTGAAACTACTTTCATATTTCACCATATTAATTCACCACTAATCCTTTATGGGCTTCCGGAGTAGCGTGCTTCAACACCCCATCAGGGGTAACAAGCGCTATATAAATACAAACCTTTTTTTCCTCCTCTATCCTTCTGCTATCATTCCAAATCCAAATAACTGACTAACCTATCCACCACTTAAAATGTACTTGCATGTTTCACTATACTAATTCAACACTAATCCTCTATGGGTCCCGGAGTAGCGTGCTACTTGCCGAAAAGCGCTTCGACGCCTCGTCAGGGGTAGTAAGCGCTATATAAATGCAATTACAATACAATACAATACATAGAAGTTACAAATTGACATTATTGATTGTTTATGTGCAGGAAGAAACACCCTCCTGCACATGAGCAATCATTCTGTGCAAAGCAGGCACCCTTGCACCATAGTGCAAGGGTGCCTGCGTTGGCGCTAAAAGCAAAAGGAACAAATGATGGATGGAATGCTGATCAATGCAAACATTCAACCCCAGTCACAAACATGTGGGTTTAATCCATCGTTCTTTTGCTCACCACGCCATCCCGGTTTGGGCCCAGCCATATGCCAACCTGTCTTGACCCTGCTTCTCATGGGAATAGTCCAGCCCAAACTGCCAGCCAGATTCTCTCTCAGCCGTAAACAAGCATCCTGGGACGGGTTTCAGAGCATCACTGCTCATCAGCCAGGCTAGCTTGAATCCAGTGGCGCAGTGAGCACAGGACCCACATCTGGGGCACACCCTTCCAATTTAGGGAGACAAAAGTAAAAGGAACAAATGATGGATGGAATGCTGAGCAATGCAAATATTCACCTCTAGTCACAAAGATCTGGGTTTAATCCATTGTTCTTTTGCTCACCACGGTGCCCCACTTTGGACCCAGCCATATGCAAAACAGTCTTGACCCTTCTCCTCATGGGAAGAGTCCAGCCTGAACTGCCAAGCCAGGTCCTCCCTGGACCAGAAATAAGCATCCTGCGACCGGTTTCGGGGCATCACCCCTCTACAGCCAGGCTAGCTTGAATCCAGTGGTGCAGTGAGCGTTGGGCCCTCATCTGGGCATACCCTTTCCACTTAGGGCGACAAAAGAAAAAGAAACAAATGATGGACGGAATGCTGAACAATGCAAACATTCACTCCCAGTCACAAAGATCTAGCTTTTATCCATCGTTCTTTTGCTCACCATACCCTCCAGTTTGGACCTAGCCATATGCAAAGCGGTCTTGACCCCACTCCTCATGGGAATAGTCCAGCCCGAACTGCCAAGCCAGTTCCTCCCTGGACCGGAAACAAGCATTCTGGGCCTGGTTTCAGGGCATCACCCCTCATCAGCCAGGCTAGCTTGAATCCAGTGAAACCATCCCCTTCCCACTTAGGGAGACAAAAGCAAAAGGAACAATGATGGATTTAGGCCCAGTTCTCTGTACTGGGGTGAATGTTTGACATTGTTCAGCATTCTGTCCATCAATTGTTCTTTTTACATTTGCGCTGGTGTTAGGCAGCTAAATTTAGCACCAGCGCTAGGGGAAACGCAGGACTACACTATCATTTTAAATACTGTGCATCCCTGCGTTTCCATAATGTTGTACTGCAGCATTACTAATTGTGGCATAACATCGCTCTCTGCCATTCTGTTGTACCTATGCCCCTTCGTTTTGCAAATTAGCATATTTTCCAACATTCCAAATAAAAACAAGTAATAATTTCTATTTTGGGAGTCACAATAGCTACAATGATATTTCCTCAATACCACTCCACGCAGACCAATGTGTTCTCGATGAACATGTAATTAGATTTCACATAAGTACGTGAAGTTTTTTCAACTTATTTTTTTTAGGAAAATTGGAATTCTAAACTAACTACATTCAGCGGTGATTCTTCCTGCCATGGCCAAGCTATGAGTGTACAAAGGTGCATGTTTTCGATTTCTCAATCTTTATGATGTTGAGTGCTATTCACAAGTTGCTGCTGTGATTGTTTATTTGTAGTTTATCATTGACATCTTGTTGCAGACAATTGTTTCATGCAACGCAAGGCAGAAATCAAACTTGCCATGCTGCGTTGTCCGAGGAGGGAAAACAGCATAGAGCCATATTTATTAAGATTGTCATATTGCTACAGTCATCCTCTTCACGGGTGCACAAACATGCTGCCCTCTATTTTTGCACAGCCTTTCACAGATGAGTGTGTGCTGTCTAGCATAGGATTTGACTTGAGCATACCCTAACATTTTAGTACAAATTCCTAGGTCTAAACAAACTCTGAAGCATCCATATATTGGCCTGCATTTTTTTAAAAATAAAAAACATTTCTCCTTGTTTGTGCCTGCGTCAAGCAGGTGTTATTTTGTGACACTAAGGGGCTCATTACGATACCCGGCGTAAAAAAATCCGCCAGGCATGGAAGCGGCAAAAATCCGCCCGCACACACCGCCTGAACACCGACCACGCCATTATGAGTACACAAACCGAAAACCGCCATCGGCGGAAAAATCACACAAAATACCGCCCGCCATCGTCCGAGTCGGAGTCAAACCGCCCGCCACGGACGGAAACACGCACGACAACACAAAACCGCCCGCCCACACGGCCGACACACCGCACGTGAAATTACGATCGCACCGCCATGAGCGCGGAAAAACAACAAATATACCACCCGCCAGCGCAAACAACGCCGATGAGAATCGACACGGCAGAAGCCATGGCGCCCACGTACCTGCACAGAAACCATCCGCACACAAAACCAATAGCACACAACATGGCCAACAAGTCCACACAGCAAGGCACACACAAATACACAAGCACAGTACACATCCCGAAAACACCCCCCGGACAAACAAAAAATACAAAGGCCAGAACCCCAGACACAACACACCTGAAAACAACAGACCATGAGGACACACCCACATAGGTGAGTACAAAAGCAGCACTCCCACAGACCACAACCCCTTGCTACATTGCAAACCAGAGAGGAGAGGAGAGGACACAGTGACACAGCAAGGACAGCAGCACACCACAGAAACGCACACATCACAACCACCACCACCAAACACCGGCACCACAAACCCCCTGCACATTACACAACACACACCGCACCAGCACCACAAACACCATGGCACCACAAAGGATGCCCAAGTTCACGCCCATGGAGCTGACGGTCATGGTCGACGAGATCATCAAGGTGTACCCACAAATCTATGGGAACATGGTCCAGCACACACCACTAGCCACCAGAAACAGAATGTGGACCCGGATCGTAGACCAGGTCAATGCAGTCGGGACCCTGCCCAGGAACAGAGTCGAGATAAACAAACGTTGGAATGACGTAAAGAGCCTGGTCAAGAAGAAGGAGGGCAAAAACAGAGAGCTGGCTGCCGTCACTGGCGGAGGGAATCCCGCGCTCTTTAAGACCTTCAAAGCGTGGGAGGAGAAGGTGCGAGTCGTAATCCATCCGGAGATCCTCGTCGGATTAGCAGGGGGAGTGGAGGCTGGTAAGTACAAACTAATGTATACCAGCACACCGCTATGTACTCACATGCGCAACTACCATGCCACAGCTCCCAGGGACAAACACCCCCATGTCCAGCACACAATACACAACACATCACACACACATGCAACAGACACTACCACACACAGCCCAAACCGAACAACTGTAAGATGCGTGGGGACATGTGTACACTAAGCCAGCCACGTAACCACCAACAGGTCCCCAAATATGCCAGAAGCGCCACAACGAGCACCCACCACACCCATGTGTCCGCCACAGCTGCACTAACCGACAAGTAACAGGTAAGTGGCAGGAACACAAAGTGCAGTGGGTGGGAGGGTGGACAGCCCAAGTACAACACACACCAGGCCCCAGTCCCACAGCACAGCAAGGAGGAGCATCCCCACACCCCACAGCCACGTGTCAGCCACCGCAGTGCACAATGACAGCCGAAAGGCAGACATCACGGTCCACAGCAATCGGTGTCAGTGGGTGTACAGCCACCCCACGACCCACTACACCCCCCCACCCCCACAGACCTGCAACATGGAGCACCCCCGCTTAGAGCCATGTGGCATCCAGTACAGTGCACGCACGAACAACTTGCAGGTGGGAAACTGGACAGGGCTGGATTACTGGAGGCATGAGGACCATAACACCACCAACACATGGGACATGTCACGTAGCACACGGACACGCAGCACCGCCCACCGTCACGAACAAGTGAACAATGTGCACACGGACATGAACAGCAGACTCACACCCCACATGACCCATCACAGACATAGCAACACCCAAGGAGCCACGTCTGCATGCACAAGCCACACTGAATATAGTCCCACACGGCAGCCACTGTGCAACTCATCACACACAACCGAAACACCATTGAAGTCCTGTCCATGTAGCCCCCACTGCCTGTCAACCCCACACCCCACAACTACGCCTATGTAAGACAAACAACAATAGACGCAACAGAGCGGAACAACAGAAATGCACACGAACACCACTGAACCCATCAAACTCACAGACACACCATGCACATACAACATACCATCCATCCCATCCGTCAGCCCCAGTCACATGAAAGGCATGTCATCCGCACAGCTGCCACACATACAGCAGTCACGCTAAGACACATGCCCATGACCAACCATGTGCCAGAAGTCAATTAAGCGCACAACACACTGTGAGCAACAACACACAACATGGGCCACCCCCCGAGCACTGCAGTGATGCACATGGCACAGGGCAGCACGCACACCAAGGAGATGGGACAACTGCAATACGTTGGCTGGCACACAACTATCACTCACTCATAACGATGCGTCCAATGCCATGTCCAGTAACCACAACAGACAGCAAATATGCAGGGCATGTCAGGCATGCACACACCTCAGACCATGCACTGTCATGCTGCCACAACACATGTCAAGTTCGGCACCCATGGCTCACAGCATGTACCCCAAAAGCATATCCCCTCCCAAATGCGAATCTGGGGCATGGCCCCCATGTTGCCATATGCGTTCCTAAGCGTTCCATTTGAACACCAAAAGCATATCCCCTCCCAAATGCGAATCTGGGGCATGGCCCCCATGTTGCCATATGCGTTCCTAAGCGTTCCATTTGAACCCCAAAAGCATATTCCATCCCAAATGCGAATCTGGGGCATGGCCCCCATGTTGCCATATGCGTTCCTAAGCGTTCCATTTGAACCCCAAAAGCATATCCCCTCCCAAATGCGAATCTGGGGCATGGCCCCCATGTTGCCATATGCGTTCCTAAGCGTTCCATTTGAACCCCAAAAGCATATCCCCTCCCAAATGCGAATCTGGGGCATGGCCCCCATGTTGCCATATGCGTTCCTAAGCGTTCCATTTGAACTCCAAAAGCAAAGTACAAACCAGACCCAGGATGGGCCAGGAGCCCGCATACACCAGAGTCACAATGAGTAGGGGCAAAGCAACACACCCATCGGCATGGCCAATCCGTCCCATGCCACATGTGCACAGCACACAGTCCCATTGCCTAGCACACACAACTACAGATGCCACAGCCACACACTCGCCTCCGGGAAACCCATGTACGAGATTGCACGAACTGCCAATGTCAGACGACTAATACATACTTCGCCAGGTGCAACACAATAACAAATCTCATTCTCTCCACAGGTGACGAACTGCTGGACGCTGGGGATGGAGACAGCAGCCAGCACAGCCAGCCTACAAGCCCCCAACGAGGACACACGGATCTGGAGGATCTGTCCACCTCTTCGGACACGGACCACCAAGCTGGCCCATCTGGCGTGGCAGGGCCCAGCCGCTCCCCAGGACCCCTCCTACCCACCAACCCATCATCCAGGGATGCTGAACAGTCCCAGTCCCCTGCTGCCACTGTCGTTGCGGCCACACCCATGGTCATTGCGGCCACTACCACTGCCGCAACCGCCACCATCGCCGCACCGACCACCACCGCCTCCACCACCACCACGTCTTCGCTGGCACCAGCCCCAGCGCAGGTGGTGGCCCGGCCGACTGGATCCACCCTGGGAGCCACAGCGAGGACCGTGGTGAGCAATGTGGCTGAGTGGGCAGGCCGGTGGCAGCAGGACTGGTAGGAGGAGCAGGGTCAGGGAAACGCCAGCCTCCCCTGGGAGCCATGCCCTGCCTCAAATGGCCAGAGTCCTTGGGGCCTATGAAGAGGCCCAAGGACAATGGGCCAGGTCTGCTACTGACACGCGGGAGGTGCTGGGGGTGCTGAGGTCCATGGACGCCCATATGGGCCAATTCGTGTCCCGTATGGACCAACTCGTGGACCTCATGGGCCAGCTGGTGGTGGCGGTGGGGTCACAGACAAGGCCAGCAACACCACCTCCGCCACCACCTGCTAGGGCGCAGGGTCGGCCAGCAGTGTCCACTTCCCCTGCGTCCACAGCCAGTGAGCACACCTCACCCACCACCAGCAGGTCGCCACCACACACCCCCTCCCAAACGTGGAAGGGGCCGTCCGAAGAGGAAACAGATCTCCCGGGAGGACTTCGCACGCTCCAGTCGCAAGTGAGGCAGCCAGCCAGCCTTCCGCCAGCCTTCCTTGACCAGCCACTGCATTGACTTGCTCTACGATCCCACTCCACACAGCCATCTGGATGGCATGTGTGTGTTGGACTATGGACATAGAACCAGTGGGTACACCCTGATCATCACGCAGCCATGACCGACAGCTCATTGTCACTGCACGCACCACTTTTGTCATCACCTTACACACAATCACATGTCACAGTTTGTAATAAATGCACCTTTTTCACTAACTGCTGTTTGTGCCCTGTGTTTTATTTGTACGGAATACAACGGCCACCTTGGGCGGAAGGGCACCTGATGCGTGGCATGGCAATGGAATCCGGAGGGCCTGTAGGGACCTAGGGGTGGGAGACAGAACAGGAGCACATTCAATGAGTGTGTCACACACCCATCACACAGTACATGTCAACAACTACAAGCAATGTACACACATCGCACAGAGCAATAGGGCACAATGCCACAGTCACCAACAGTGGCATACTACCCTGGCCATGGAGCGTTGACACACTGCACGCAGTGAACATACGGCCACCCTGACACAGCACACACACACCTGCATAGATACAGACACATCATCCGTCGTACATGGACACTCACCGTCAAGTGAAGTAGCGGGCGATGAGCTGCTGGCGCACATTCCCAGCTTCCTCCTCTCCGCTGTCCACCTCACTCGAGCTGTCCTGGTCTGCGGGCTGGGGCCCTGGTTGATCTCCGTCATCCACAATGAGGGGGATCTGCTTCCGAATGGCCAGATTGTGCAGCATGCAGCACGCCACCACTATCTGGCACACCTTCTGTGGGGAGTACGCCAGTGCACCCTCGGTGCGGTCCAGGCACCTGAACCTGGACTTGAGGAGGCCAAAGGTACGCTCGACCACACGTCTGGTCCTCCCATGTGCCTCATTGTATCGATCGTCTGCTGGGGTGCGAGGATTCCTCAATGGACTGAGCAGCCATGCCCCATTCGGGTACGCAGAGTCACCTGGGGGTGAGGGACACAGAGAACCGTAGCTATTCCAACTGGACAGGGGACAGCATCGCACAACCAGCACGCTACACCACTCCACATACTCACCGACAATACAGGCACGATCCTGTTGCAGATTGGCCATCAGTCGTGGCAAGATGCTGTTGCGCATTATGTGTGCGTCATGGGCCGAGCCTGGAAACTTGGCACACACGTGGGTGATCACCATGTCCGCAAGGCACACCACTTGCACATTCAGGGAGTGCGTGTGCTTCCTGTTGCGGTACAGGTGCTCAGTGGCCTGTGGTGGAACAAGGCCAACATGAGTGCAGTCAATGGCTCCCACGACGTGTGGGATTCTGCCAAGGGCATAGAATGCACCCTTCACTGCCGCCAATTCACGAGCCCTGGGGAAGCGGATGTACCTGTTCCGGTACAGCATCATGGCTGCCAGTACATCCCTCAGCACCTTGCTGAACATGGGCTGGGACATCCCTCCTCCACTGCCCACTGTGTGCTGGAATGACCCAGTGGCGAAGAAATGCATGGCGGCCATCACCTTAGCCGTGGGGGTGACAGCAGTCGGATACACCCTGCGGGGACGGAGATGGGGCTCTAACATGGCACACAGTCGATGCAGAGTTGGCCTGTCCAGCCGAAACTTCCTGATTACCTCTGTATCGTCCATGTCCGCCAGCAATTGGTATGGGCGGTCAATGTTCGGTCTCCGCCTGGGTTAAATGGCAGAGGACACATGTCAAAGCAACACGGCACATAGCAATTTCGCATACACATCACTGACATGACTGAGCAAGCACATGAGCCACAGCCCAGCTGTCAAGCTGGGACGGCACGGCCACAATACACTTACACAGGTCTCCCAACAATGGCAATGGCAAGTGAGACATACCACTGCCATGTGCATGCACATGGTGATCTAGGCCCCAATGACTTGCGGGGCGTGCTGATGGGGACTGACTGCATATTCGTCAAGCGGCAACGCCACGGCAACATGAGTGTCTGCTGAGCATGGAACTGCTTCCGAGGCTGGATGAGTATGGCACACGACGACGACGATGTGGGCACGGGCTGAGCGGCCAATACAAGTGGGACCTGTGGCACGAGGGGATATGAGACAGTAGTAGGTGTCAGCACTGCACCCTATGTACAGCACTGTACGGATCACAGCTCCCGAAACATTGACTGGTGTCCACATTGACAGCCCCATGCCAAGACGGCTGTGTGCTTGCAGTCACAGGTGAGAGGTTACATTGCACGTGCCAGGTGGCAGACGTACATAGTGGGAGCTGGCATGTGTGTGCATGTGTCTCCTGTTCAGGATCCACCAGATGGGCGCTGACTCTGTACTGACCATTGGACACAGCATGTTCCGTGGAAGGCTTGTGTGTGTGGGATGGTGGCACTGGATGTGCCTCCGTTGGGTGGGGGCCATGCACAGGGCGGGTACGTCGATGATTGCGCATTGTTGGTCACGGTGGGTGCACCAACTAAGATGTGTTGCCCTGTGTTCAATTCCTATGTCCGCATGATGATGGACTGTGGATGTGGGCAGACTACACATTGGTCGATGTGCTGTCTATATGCATGTGCCTTCACACCAGGCACAGCTGCCCCTGCACATGTGACCCCTGCTGGACTCGCTGCTGGGTCTGTGGAGCTGATGCACCTTCTGCGCGTGGGGCGGACAGCTCTCCTCACTTCCCTCATTGCGCATGTCATGTCTTTGCCGCAGGTGACATGGATCATGGAGGGCCCACATGTACGCGTGGGTAGGCTACACATGATTGTTCACTGGTCGCCACCCCCAGTCAGTGTTTCGAATGGGAAGGTTGTCGTGCTGGTGGTATGTTCGATGTGGCGGATGGGCGGGCCTAGGTGCGGGCTTACATTCCGGACATGGGGGTAGTTGGATTGGCGACTAGTTGCAGTACACACGGGACACGTCTCTTCCTTTCCACATCTGGGTCATCCCTTGTACTAACTGACAGTGATACAGTCATCTTCGCCCCAGCCCTCATGTCCTCCCCTCGCCCCCCAATATGCATGCTCACCTGCGAGGCTAGCGCTTGCACAGGCAGCCCCAAGCTCGCACCAGAGAGGGCAAGGAGTGTATGTGTGGGTCCAGTTGCACGAGTGGGCTGTCTCAGGGTATGATGTGTGGCGGGACGCCGTCCACCTGCGTGGTGCCCCAAATGGAGACCCGGCCTGCATGGACTATGCATCACAGTCTTCGCCTTCCGGATCTGCCACCTGCGACACCCAGTGGCTGTGGCTGCCCTTGCGGCCATGCCGCGTCCGTCTGTGGCTGATGGCCCACACATTCACTCTTTGGCCTCTCTGGGGAGGGCTCGGGGGTGGTGGCGCACGCGCTTGCACTTAGTCGCAATGGCATGTGGCGTGGTTGGTATGATGGGCAATGGATGGGATGGTGCGAGCCACCTCCCGTGACGTCAGTGCTGCTCGTGCTGTGGTGCGTCCCCCTACACTTCCATTTGACTTGTGCCATGCTAGACGTTGTGGTTCTATTGCCTGCGTGATATGACCAGGAGGAGCGCGAGGAGACCTCTCACACACCATGCTCCACTGCCATCCCGTGCCCTGTATCGCCTGTGCGGATTGACTATGTTGGGGTTACACCTGGTCGACTGGGGCTGTGTGTGCCTTGTCAAGGGGCATGGCGGGCGCACAACAGGATCCAGCTTGTCCACAGAGGGTGGGCTGAGGTGCGCCTGGTACCGCCTTGTACGTGTGCCCGGCTGCTGTGCACACATGTGTTCACTCCCCCCCCGACATGTGTCCTCTCACAATGCCCAGGGAAGCGGTGGTGTACTGTTCATGAGCCCTCCCAACACGGCGTGCTCCAACTTGGCATGTGCGCATCTACCCGTCGCACCCACCCACCTGAGCACTGCGTCCATACGACTTCACACGACACATGTGTGTCTTCCACAGTAGTGCTACTCATTTGCGTTGACATCCAATACCAGTGGACTACATGGTCATGTCACGACTGCCGTGTACTTCACATACTCTCATCCTCTCTCATTCGTACTTGTGAAATGAGTCAGCGGAGACAGTTTTGGTTTCAAACATTATATTGAGTCTTCTGTCCTCTGTGATGCAGTATAGTGGACACTACTGGCAGCGGAATACATGTTGAGGATATACTGAGCATGATTACAAATGGGATAGGGTGTGGGGTTACATCTGCTTGGCCAAGGCTGTGCTAATGTACATTTACGTATAGCTGCGGAGCTGCGGACTTTGACACAGACGGTATACATGTAGCCTACCAGACCGCTCGGCATCATGGGCACAGTCCATCTCAGTTCCATGTGACAGGTTTGCTGCGGTTGTTCCTCATGCACGCGTGCATGTGAGATGACATCAGGGCATGTGCTTGCGTGCATGCAGCGGCGTGCCACTTGTTGTTGCACTGTGGTGGTTACTGGACATGTCACAGTCACTGGGGTCGTGTTGTTGTTGTATGCACTTGTCGTCCATGCAAAGGTCCTGGTATGGGATTCCCGGGGCGGGGGTGGGAGGGGTGCAGCACCCACAGACTCCAGGCGACCTATTCATGTCCACTGAGCGGTGTGTGTGTCCATGTGCGCTGGATCCATGTCGTGTCCTGGTTGTTCGTGCAGTTCCGTCCATGTGGGTGCGATGCACAGAGCCCATGCCACTGCCTCCCACGATGCATGCGGTGTTCCTGGATGTGATGGGGAACAGTGTGCATGTCCCGGTCATATCCGATGTCATGGCGATGTCGTTGATGGTGTGGTTACAGTTGCCGGTCGTTTGGTATGGCTGTTGTGGTGGTGACTGGCCAGTCCGTGCGGAAGCTGAGCATGGGTGCGGGGTTGGACTTCATAGGTCACTCGGGGAACCTGCGTTGTGGTCCGACGTATTTACAGGTTGTCAGGTATGCGATGCCGTCCAGCAGGGCTTCCATGTCATTGGTGGTGTACATGTTTGCCAGCCAATGAAGCGGATGGTGGCTGTCAAGGTGTTGTTCGTAGGTTGTCCCTTGGAGGACCATGATGGGGCATGCTGGGTGACATTCGATGTAGCTGTTCTCGATGATCCGTCGTGTGGAGGCACAGTGGTTCCATTTCAGTGCGCGTGCGATGTTGGCCACATACGCCATGCCCCCATAGGCAGAGCAGGCCCTGTCGTGTGCGTCCAGAGGGAGGAGTAGTGGTAGCAGGTCCGCCTTCAGACATGCCGGGTTGGAGAGGCATATCTCGACGGGATGCTGGTAGGGACACCTCCGACAGTAGAAGACGGGCATGACGCAGCTGAACAATGTGATGCGGTAAGTCAGTCGGTAACTTACGTTCAGCAGGGACAGGAGATCGCATCCCAATGTATGTATCGTGTTGGTTTGGTACAGCTTGAGCTGTTCGGCGTAGTTGGGTAGGTGTGTTGCGGTTGCCATTTCGCAGCGGTTCGTAGAGGTGGCGTGCTCCGGCTGTGTGTGCAGTCTGCAATGTGCACGCTCCGGGGTTGCTGTGAGCTCTGTGTAGTCGTGGGGAGACAGGACTTGTGTTCTGTTGGCTTGTTTGGAGGACACGGGCCCTCTTCCCACATGCTTCTCAGACAGTTCAAGGTCAGTGCTGTGTGACTCCTTCCAATTAACTTGCATGTGGCCGACATGGGGAGTGTTTTCTTCTTTCTTCCCCGTCCGTTGTGTGCTTCTGTGATATGCGCTATCTGCCCTGTGGTCGGTCTCCTCGGCATGCCTGTGTTGGTCTATTCTTGGACAATGGCTGTATTCACCGGCTTCTGTCGTAGGGCTGTGGTTTCGGTGTTGGAATGGAAGGTCATTCAGTGCTGTCTGCTCTCCCTTGTGTGGGCGGCAGGCTGCCTTTCCGCTCTGCGTTGGGCCTTGTGTGTGGATGTAATTCTTGGGCCACCTGTTGTCGGTCCCCGGGCTCTTTGGTGTTCCGTTTCATGTGTCTTGTTCATATGTGCAGGGTGGTATGGGTTTTTCAGTGTGGTACTGGCGTTCCTCTTCCCGAAGGGGCCCTGCTTCTCCTAGTTGGTGTTGCCGCCGCTGTGTGCTTCGCCATGTTTGTTACACTGGGGTGTGTCCTGCTGTTGCGTGACTTCACTGACATGTGTGCGTCGGTTGTGTGGCGTTGGGTGTTGTCCGTGAATTGGGCGTTGGGGACATGTCTGTGGCCGGCCTGTCACGTGTCATGTGCGTTCGGGGTGGGGCTGGTGTGTGTGCTGCTTGGTTGTGTCCCTGTGTCTGTGTGCGACGCATGCATGGCGCTGCGGTTGGCCTCTGCGTTGTGCGCATGTGTGGCGGCGTCATCGCCGCTTTGGGGCCGTGACGGGGTGGTTGGTTCCTAGTCCCAGGTGGTGTGTACACATGTGTTCTGCGATGTTAGGATTTGGCCTGTGTGTCATATGTGGATGCAATGGTGGATATGTAGTGTGCACGCGCTGGTGGGGGTTGTCCGCTTTTTCCGCCCTTGCACTGTGTGCGCTGTTTGCGTGCACTTGTTGTGTGTGTGCCTACCTGCGTCTCCGCGGTACGTTGCGTCCTTGGTGGTGCATCAGCAGAAGCATGGGAAGGGCCTGCAGTGCTGGATTCATGCCCGGGGTGCCGCTTCTTCGTTGTCCGTGCTCGGCGTCCGTGTTTCCGCCTCTCTTTCACGTGCGGTGTCTCTTTGCCGTGGGAGCCGTTTGTTTGCGGCATCGTAATTTATGCGCCGGGCGGGACGTGTTTCGTCGGACGGTGTGTGTCAGTTAGGCTGCGCCGCTACGTGTGCGGGCGCACTTTGATGGCGGACGGTGTTGCTGGCTTGCCGGCGGTGTTTGGCCTGCTTTTCGCATCGTAATTGGGCGGGCGTGTGGACTGCTGCGTGCCGGCGGTAACTGGTGGTTTTTGCATCCGCCAGCACGGCGGTTGTGCTTCCGCCCGCCATCGTAATGGGCCCCTAAGCTCGGTCCTGCTATCTTAATAACTCAGCTTTGTGTCAAAACCTATGGGTGTTTTGGCGGACCCACCCAAGTAACACCACAGCAATGCCTCCTTGACGCAAAGCCTCGCAAAGCAGCACAAGTGCATTTAGTGCTGAATAAATGGCACCTTTTTTTGCACAATGTCCCTTTTGTACTAGAACGCAGATACCTTTGTGAGACTTTACACGTTTTTGAGTAGTAGCTAGGGCAAAGCCTGAGCCAGTCTGGCTCCATGTGTCTTCTGTAGGAGCCTCATGTATTTTTCACCTACTTCCTACATCATCCTTATCACAAGCCTGTTAAATTTTGTAGGCTCAAAACTTACTGAAATTTTAACTTAATTAATTTTTAAATTATTAGTGAATTTTGACATCAACTTGTAGAACTTGAGGCCACATGTTATATTTAAGTCAGCATCCCATAGGAGATGCGTTTTTAGGTCTCGCCTACGCAGCGCGCATGCGCTGCATAGGCAAAAAGACCTTTTCCGATCGATTCGGCTTTGCAGCCAAAAACGTGCACGCGTTCCATTGCCTTCAATGGCAACGCGTGCACGTTAGGCGATTCACTTGCGGGAGCGAGCGGCGCCATATGGTAGCAATTATCGCTCCTGGCGCCGCTCGCTCCCACAAGGGAATCGCGCATGCCCCCCCTCCTCCTGCTGCCGCGCGCTTGTTTCTCTTGCACTCAGAGGCCTTACGACATCTTCAGAGTACAGATAGTGACACCCAGGCACCTCACTGCTGGTTTATGCTTCTGGGCTAGTGATTTAGAAAGCGCGAGGTCGGCTTGTCTTACTTTACTAAGTTAAGGCACCTTTCACGAGGACGGCTGTGCTGTGGCATTTGCAGATGTTAATTAGTAACCAAATATTTTCTTCGCCTAAGATCAAGTCCTGGGCAGCCCGGTCAGTTATTAATCTTTTCCTATGAAAGTGTCATTAGCGTAATTGTATCTGAGTCAATTCACGTCCAAATTAGCTGTGGCTGGAATGTTCTGAGCTCGGTGGCTATAAACATGAACCATATGGAGCACATACTTTGCAGATTTTGTTTTATTAAAAATAAAAGTGCAGGAGGATGTTTGCCAGAAGAGATGGGTGCTGGTGGAAATATGCACGTCCCACATAGCTCAGCAGTGAGGATGGTTAACTCAGCCATTTGTCAAGAAACGGTGGTGATAGCGGAGGGATGGGAAGAAGTGAGCAGGAGGTCACTGGCTACAGGAATGCGAGCACTGGCCCTGGGCCACCCTTCAGTGGGAAGCAGCCAAATTAAGCACTATGGAATGCTCGGGTTCGCTCAGCCAGTCAGGAGGATTACTAGTGTGCGGGCATTAATTGCTGTTGTTTGCCTGCTTTATAACTCTTTCTCTGATGAGTGGACACGCTTAGGCAGTGGCAGGAGGCAAGTAGGAAAGTGATGTTTGTTTGGGGAGCGTGAGGGTCAGGGGGTGGTTGGTAATAGCCTTACTATCCACAAGCTGCTGGGCTTTAATGGTTGTTTATTGCCCTTCCTTCGTTAGGCACCCTGGTCTTAAGCTTGAGTCCCTAAGTACACAACCATTAACGCCTGCACCAGAGGGCAATAACGCTTAAGTTGTGGGCAGACTTGCTGCACCAGCCTCGGACTGGCTGAGAAATTCAGCTAGGAAAAAAAAGTCCTCGCTTACCATTTCTGTACTGGGGGTAGTAATTGGTACAGAATGCAATTTCAATACGTCGGGATGCGCCACGCAGAAGCCTTCTTTAGCAGTATTACAACACAGGTGCGTTTTCGGTAATGAGGTATACGTTGCAACTTGTAATCAATAATGTGCAGTACACTGTTTTTTGGGTATACGATCGTCAACAGGTACACTGGTCCCCCTCCGGCAATCTCCCACATTGCCCCAGTTCAGGAAGGACCTCAAGACCTGGCTTTTCAGGTGACCCCAGCACTCAATGGAGCCGCCCCCGTCCTCCCCCCCAGCGCCTTGAGACCCTCACGGGTGAGTAGTTGCGCTTTACCAATCCTGATTGATTGATTGACAAAGGGGCTGTTTCCTGCTGTGTGAGGCGCCCAGTGTACATGGAGATGTGTTTGAAAAATGATCCTTATTAACACCATGTCCAAGCTAGGGGAATTCACTGTGAAATCACGTTCACCTATGAAGGAAAAGACAGGCTCCCCACTCCAAGATGAATATACTGAGGAATTCTCAGAATAACAGGGTAACTGTGGAAAAGGTTTTTTTCACTGAAGTGTTCTGAGTGACATTATTTCACAGTGAGAGCATAGCGCGAGGTGTCTGTGCTACTCAGAACCTCAAAGGGAAGGCTACAACGAGAGCTTGACAATGCTTTCTTAAATGATTTCATTTTACAAAATCTAGTTTTGGAAAAGTATAAGGGTCGTTTATGTATGAGGTCGGTTTTCCACACAACCTTCGAACAATTGTTACGTATAGAGGCGAATATTAAAAATGTGCTATTTGATACACATCCAGCTATGACACCCTGTAGACATAAATGGTTCGTTTTCTTTCTGCCTTTGGATAAGCTGACCCTCGTCACCGTTTTCTTAGTATGAGAACTGAGCAGTGCGAGGTAATTCATGAAGCTAGCTTAACTCGGTAGGTTAGTGCATCTGCTGCTGAGATCTGCGCGTATAACCTAAAGGTTGCGAATCTCGGGGAGGCTGTCTTAGGCCGTCTTACAATTTCATCCTCACTAACGTAAACAAGCATTGGCATAGCCAATAGGTCTCGCCTTTGGGACCTTATAAGTGTTTAGCCATTGTGCTGTATAACTAAATACTTATAAGGTCCCAAAAGCGAGACCTATTGGCTATGCCAATGCTTGTTTGTGTTGTTAATAACTTTGGCACCGTTTGACGAATATCCACAAAACCTTTTTAAAAGTGTTACTTTTTGGCTAGTTTGTGCATGGAAGGTGTCGGGGTGATCCGTGAAGCGAGGACCAGGAAAAAAGGGAGGTCTCAAAACACAAAATCCTCATCCATTTTCCATAGACTTCTTTATGAAGTGGTACCGCAAAAACTGCTAAAAGAAATTACAATAAATTTGTCAGAAAGCTAAATCTTGGTCCATAGATTGTGCTTTCTGTTATTTGGTGAAAATCCGTTCAATAGTTTTTGAGAAATTAAGATTAAAAATATGTGTATATCTGGATGGTTGACTTCAAGGGACTCTCGTGAGAGTCCCTCAAACCCAATTTTAAAAAATAGAGCATTATGATTGTTTTTTTCCCTTTGGGCCAATTTGCTCCTGTGCGAGCACTCTGATTGGCTGCCAGCAGCATGAGAAAAATGTTGTTGACAACCATTACAGGAGTTGGGGACTTAGTCCCCTGTCCTGAAGTAAATAAAAAAAATGATATAAAGTAGCAGTGTAGGGATATCTTGCACCCTTAGGTCCCATAGGAGGAGACCCAGAGGGACTCCTACCTCCAGGGCTAAAAACACAGCAATTTTTGTCGCAATCCCACAGGACTGCTGAGTGGTCAAAAAAAAAAAGGGCGAACTGGGGCTGCATTCTTAAATTAAGCGGAGGGGCACCAGGACCCCCTACCTAAGCTATATTCGGCATCAGAGATCCCATTCCCCTGTGCCTAATTTTGTTAATTAGGGGAGGGGGCATGCTGCCAACCTCCCTGAGCCATATTCGACCCAGGATCCCCCATCCCCTGGGGCCCAAAGTATTTATAAGGGGAAGAGGGCTGAACTACCCCTTCCTGATCCAGTTTCCGCCCTAGGGACCCCAAACTCTAGGGCCCAATTTAAATATATAGGGAGGAGGGGGTGCATGTCCCACCTCCCCTAGCCATATTCAGCAGTAGTGATTCCATCTCCCAGTGCGAGAAGTATTTCTTAAGGGGAAGGGGGCTGTGCTGTCCTGGGGACCTCACCCCCAAGTGCCGCCACTTTTAAAAAAAGGGAGGGGGCCATGCAGCCTCTCTCCCTAAGCTTTTAATGGCCCCAGGGACCCCATCTCTTGGGGTCGACTGAATTGCAGTGTCCCGGGAAACCCACCACAGGACACAGCAGTTTTCCTGCCCACACCAGTGTTGGCAGAGAAACATATGCTTGGTGCTCCTAGGTGCCACCTAGTGGGAGCATTTTCAAAACTTCCATCAAACGGGAGCAAACACAAAGTCTGCTCCCAGTGGGCGGTAGCTTTGAAAATGCTCCCACCAGCTGAGAGCAGACTTGAGATCTGTCTCCCTGCCAGCACTGATACAGGAAAGGAAACAGATCAACAGATTGCTCCCCCTGAGGCAACAGCATAAATACCTGCTCCCTGCAGATGGAAGCAATGCTGGCTCCCGCACTATGAGGGGAGCCGGCTAGGGCCATGGGGTCCCTGGGCTCCCCCCATGGACCCAACTCATGCTTGAAAAGAGCCCCAGGTTTGGCAAATAGCGTGCCGTACCTGCTTTCACATTGTTCCCACCTGTAGGACGATACAGTCACCACAGATCTTTCCTTTAGTTTGCGTGAGCCTGGCTGTGCATTCATCCCTACCCAGAGGCTCTCCTTTGTAGTGATTTATTGATTATACATGCAGTGCTCTCAGAAACAGGACGCTTCACTCACCATTGAGCATCTTCCTAATTTTTGATGTGACCGGCTGACACACTCGGCACATAAAATAATTTTCATCCCTATCATGAGCTGATCCACTCTCTTGGCTTGTCCTTCCCTACTTTGGAGATTCATTTATTTGACTTGATTGCCGGCCCCATCTCTCCAGCATGCTGGTCTAACTCGATTTGACCGTTTTCTGGGTATTCTTCAGGCAGAAATCATTTCTCTTGATTTATTGTCTTGATGATGACCTCAAATCAATGAGGGTCAAAACGCCGTATGAATTTGATTTATGACATGACTTTGTAAAATACAGTATTGGATTAATTGATATTCATGTGTAATATCTATTGACTAATGTCTGTTCACTGTTTTCATTTATAGTCACGTAATTCACTTGCACAATTCGCCATTTCTTCGCCAGCACTATGTGTTCACTCCGTACTGAATACACTGTCCTGAATTAGTTCTGAAGCTGCTTTCAAGCTCTTGTCAAGTCTTGTGAAAATATATTTGTATATGCAATTTCTGGTGGCATTTTGTCTTTTTTTATTATGATTAAGGTATTCATAATGAATCAATTGATTTAGTGTTAAAATGTGAGACATTGTTGGATGATACCAGGTTGGCACCGGGGCACCTAACTTTAAATTATGCAGGCCCTAGGGGATCGGGTCTCTAGGGCCAAAAATGGGTTGGGGATGGACCACGCAGACCCCCTCCCCTTTAAATTTAGTAGTGGCCCTGGGGGATAGGGTCTCCTCCCCTTAAATATACTTTTGGACCCCAGGGGATGGGAGAGGCAATGTGTAATGTATTTGTACAGCACTTCAAACAGTAACACAGTGAAAACACCACAAAATGACTCCATAACAGGTTAAAAAACTAAAGAATAATATTATAAATAAAACAAGACTAAAATGACAAAATCCAACAAGTAAAAGTTTAGATTTGAGTTTTTAAATAATAATAAATGTAAAATAGCGCTTAGAAGCAAAATGCTGAAATGAGTTATCTGATCGTGCTAGACCAGGGCAAAGTCAAAAGTTCCAGCCGACCGCGATGGATCACGGGCCGGATTCAAGGACCGACTTGGGCCCGCTGAACCAAAGTACCTTAATCTGGGTTGCATCGTTGTCAAAGAAGATGTAAAGTGTAGCCAATGCGATGCGTAGGTGTGGAGCCACATAGTGGACAAAATGCGTTGATTTCCCCCACGCAACTGCAGTGATGCGTCGTTTGTGAATGTGAAGCGTTAGTTCCGAATTCAATGCACAGGTTCTACTCCCACAGAAGGTGATGCGTCAATTCCAAAGGTGATGCACCGAGTCCGCTCCTTGCAACAACAAGATGTGCTGGTTCCGACTCTTGTAAAGGCAAAGAAGCGCTGGTTCAAATGAAGGTGCGTGGGTCTTGGATGTAGAAGCACCATAGGTCTCACTTCCCAGGGTCCAGGACTAGGCTGGCACCACTTGGCAGACAGACTCACAGCTTGTAGAGTTTAGATGCAGATCCAACTAGTTTTATTCTTTGATATCCCTGGGACTTGGAACAGGAGGCAAGCCAGCAAGCCCTTGGAGTCACTCTAGGTTCAAGTGATGCGGGTCCAGTCCTTCTCACCCAGGCAGAACAGCAGGGCAGCTTAGCAAGGCAAGAGCACAGCAAAGCAGAAGCCCAGCAAAGCAACAGTCCAGCAGAGTGGCAGTCTTTTTTAGCCGCCCAGCAGCTCTTCTTCCTAGCAGAGTTATCACAGGTTCAGAAGTGCGCTGAAGTTATGGTGTCAGAGGTCCAGTACTCCTCCCTTACTGCCCTGGCTCGAGACTCACTACAGGGGGTATGCAGCCCTTTATGCGTGGACAGAACACAGCCTATTTAGGTGTAAGTGTGAGTCTGTGCCTAGCTCCTCCCTCCTATCTCCCAGGAAGGCCCACCAAGACACACGTCAGCTCTCTTTGTATTTGGCTATCTAGAGGGAATACACAAAGCCCAGTTGTCGCCCAACCAAGACTGAACAGAGACAGAGAGTAGCAAAATGGCTAATGTAAGTAAATGACAACCTTCTAAAATTGGCTTTTGCTAAACCGTAATATAAAATCCAACATCACCAAAAGTTGTGATTTTAAATTGTGAGTCCATTGTCACCAAGCTTGAAAAGTCCATCTCTTCACAATTGGCAATGATACTTAAAAGATACAATCAGGCAAAGCCAATGTTACCCTACAGGAGAGATTGGCCTTGCAGCAATGAAAAACGAAATTGGAAGTTTTTTCACCACCAAGACATGTAAAACATAGCAATTACATGTCCTGCCTTTTGAATACATTGCACCCTACCCAGTGTGTCATACAGGGCCTCACTTAGGGGTGACATATTGTATAAATAGGGAAGGATTAGGGCAGGCAAGAGGTTTATCTTGCCAGGTCGAAGTGGCAGTGTAAACTGCACATATAGCTCTGCAATGGAAAGCCTGAGCCATGGTTAGAGGGCTACTAAAGTCGGTGGCACAATGAGTGCTGCAGGCCCCGCTATTAGCATTTAATTTACAGGCCCCAGACACATGTAGTGCACTTTAATATGGACTTATTCATAAATTAAATGTTCCAATTGGGGATGAGCCAATGTTACCATGTTTAGGGTAGAGAGCACAAGCACTTTAGAACTGGTTAGCAGTGGTAAAGTGCACACAGTGTCAAAAAGCCAGGAACTTTGAGTTCAGAAAAATGGAGGGAGCCAGATAAAAAGTTTGGGGAAGACCACCCTAAGGATTTCAGGTCTAACTACATATATATATATTTATTCCCCCAACTTCTACCTGCAGGCGTTCGCCAATAAGCTGTTATAGTTAAGACCCAGTTTCCATAGGAAAAGCATTTTTGTTTTGCTAATAACTTTGACGCTGTTTGACACATCTTCATGCAATTTTAAAAACTAGTTTGCCACTCACTTCAGCAGCTGTCTTGAAAGATTTGGGGTGAATCGTCAAGCGGGGGCTGAGAAAAAGGGAGATCCCAAAACACATTTTTCCAATGCATTTTTCCGTAAGGATTTTAGACATGACTACAGACAGAACTGCTGAATGGAATTACACCAAATTTGACAGAAAGATAGATCTTTGTCCAGAAAGAGTGCTTTTTGTGATTTGGTGTAAATCTGTTACACAGTTTTCGAGATATGAAAGGAAAAATTAATTTGTATATCTGACGGTGCAGAGCTTTGGCAAATCCAACAGATCTCATGCTGAGATCTGATTGGCTGCCAACACTTCAACCAGGAAATGTTGGCAGCCATTTTAAGACTCAGACTCAGCCAAGCCCTGAACAGAAAGGTAATTACCTAGGCCTCGTGGTGAGGTTCCCCCAGGCACCCCGGCAGGGCCAAAAAGCATTTTCTTTCAATGCTGCCACAATTTCACAGGGTGTCTGTGCTTGTTTCTAGTTGAGCCTCTGGGTGAGAAAGGTCCCGGGGGCATATATTAATATATATTTTGGGAAGGGGGCGCATACGATCACCCTCCCCATGGCCGATATCGGCCCCAGTGACCTCCACCTCCCCGGGACCAGGCCATTGCTAAATGAAGAGGGGGCAATCGGCCCACCTCTGTATGCCATTCATGGCCCCGGGGCCCACCACCTCACCAGGTCAAGGCCCATAAAATTAAGGTCAATGGAGGGGGGCTGCACGGACCCCTATCCAGGGCCATTTACAGCCCCAGAAACCACCACCTCCCTGGGGCTTATTCAAAACTTGAAAGAGCGGCCATGTGGACCCCATCCTGGGCCAGGCCAAATCTAAATGAAGAGGGGGCCCATTGTAGGCGGTTCATGGCCCTGGGGACCACCACCTCCCAGGGCAAAGCCAATAAAATTACAATCAAATGAGAGAGACCAGATAGACCCCCATCCAGGGCCATTTACAGTCCCGGGGACCACCACCTTCCCGGGCCAGGCCGATTAATGAAAAGGGGAAGGGGGCCATGTGGCCCCCTCTCTAGGGCCATTTTTTGCCCCAGCGACCACCACCTCCCTGGAGCTTGGTCCAAATTTGTAAGGGGCCCCTGTGGCCCCCTCCCAGGCCGTTTTCAGCTCCAAGGACCACCACCTCCCTGGGACAGGCCATGCAGTAAAAAAGGAGAGAGGTCACACAGCCCCCCTCTTGAAGCCATTAATGGCCCTGCGGACTACAACTCACAGGGCCAGCTCCCTATGTCCTGTGGTGCCTACACTCGGGACATGGTAGTTTGCTTTCGCATTTGCTTTGCATGCAAGAGCAAACAGTAAGTCTGCTCCCAGCGTGTGGGGGCAGGAAATCTGTTCCCGCCAGCTAGGTGCTGACTTTCCTTGAAAGCAGGCGAAAAAACACATGAAATAATTGCTCCCACATGCTGGGAGCAGCATTTTTTGCTGCTTCCTGCATGCCGGAGCAATGCTGGCTCCCAATGGAATTTACACTGGATGACCTGGGTGGGCTCCAGGGCACCCAGGAATGCGTGGGTTCTTTATTGTCCTCTCCTGGTGATAGCACAGCCCAGGGTTCGCCCTTTAAAATACTACAAGTAAGCACATGTGTAAATGACCTGGAAGCTCCGCCCGTTTGCCCTCACCCTGTGCACCTCAGTAGTATGCAAAGGTCTTCCCACCATTAGCAGGATGATGGACAGCCTACTGAAATGCCCCCCAGCGCGTTTCCTGCTTATTTTGGTGACGCGTTCTTGATGCCGAGGAATATTAGGAAATCTCGAAACAAAGAAGCACTTGCTTTACATAGTTAGGAGGAAGTATACTTGTTTAGTGGAGGTTCACCTGTTTGTAGTTGTTGATTCCTCTATAGGAACATTCATGTTATCACAGATTTCTAGGTGAAGACACAGGAGGAACAATCACATTGCTGAAATGCACAATAGGTCGCTGGAGACATTTCCTTGATGTCCATTATTCAGATGTAGTGTAGAATACGCAATAGACATATACCCAATGAAGTAGCTCTTACTAATTAATCAGTAGAAAGTAAACCAGTTGGGTAGACATTTTTTGCAAAACTGTGGACTCTTGTTGGATAAACGGGCCGGTAAGGGTTCCGTTCTGGCACTGATGCTCATTTCACAGAAATTAAACCTCATGGGAAGCACTTACAAATATAAACATAGCAGGTGTAACAGTTGAAGCTCCACTTCTGTAATGGACAAATGATCCTAACTTCCTAGGCTTGGCAAAGGCAAAGCAAGTGTGTTTTCATGGCAGTTCTATATTGAGAACAGATCTGAAATCAGTGGAGGAGGTGAATGCATTGTTGATCTATCAAAGCGCAATCTGTAGTTTCTGTGACAAGTGGGTTCTTTCTTGTCATCTCCTGATGAGAGCACAGTGCATGGCTCTCCCTTTAAATTACCACCTGTTTGGCCTCGCACCGTCCATCTTAGTAGTATGCAAAGGTCTTCCTACTTTTTGCCAGGATGATAGACAGCTTACCAAAAGGCCCCTCGGTGCGTTTCCCACCAATTTTGGTGATGTGTTATGTATGCCAAAGAATCTGAGGACATTTCACCAAACAAAATAGAACTTGCTTAATATAGTTAAGAGGAAGTACCCTTGTTTGGTGGAGATTCATCTCTTTGTAGTCTCGTCATCTTCTCAATAGGAGAATTCATGTCATCACAGATTTGAGGAAGAGGACACTTATGAAATAGTCACATTACCAAAATTAACCACACAGAAGGTCACTGGAGACATTTCCTCCTGGACCATTACGCAACTGTAGTGTAGAATATGCACTAGACATTTACCCAACGAGTAAGCACTTACTAATTAACTAGTAGGAAGTACTCTAGTTGGGTAGCCATTTTGTGCAAAGCTGTGGACTTTTGTTGGATAGACGGGCAGGTGAGGTTTCGTTCTGAACAGTCACTCACACAGCTACTGATACACCCACACACCCACTCAGATACCCACTCACACACCCATTCAGCTACTCTTACATTCACTCACAGACCCACACAGCCACTCACACACCCACCCACACACCCATATAGTTACTCACACACCCACACTTAAAACCACTCACACAATCAAAACTACTCACACACCCACTCAAATACCCATTCAGGTACTCACATACCCACTCACAGGTCCATATAGCTACTCACATACCCAGTCACTGACCCATATAGCTACTCACACTCCCTACAGACCTATACAGCCACTCACATGCCCACAAAAGCACTCACACACCTACTCACAAACCCATACATCCACTCACACAGCCACTCACAGGCCCACACTCACTCACTGACCTATACAGGCCCTAACACACTCACTCTCAAGGGTTACAGTTTAAAAAAAAAGAAAAAAATCCTTCACAATTCACTGGAAAAAGAAAAAAGGTTACAGGGCCGTTATAGTTAGGCTCAGATTTTACACCATCAAAACCATGTAAATTCAGCAGTTATAGTTACCTGAGCTAACTATAACTTATGACTGCAATGCACTGCTTATGACCAAATATATTACATCACTTATGACATGGTCAATTATATCACTAATGACATCACTGAAAAACTAAACCCATGTTATACCTTAGCTGGTGATGAACAACAATGGTGAAATATGCTGCAGAAGTTTTAGCATATTGGCTCTATTAAGGCTATCTGAGTTGCCTCTAGATGTATACTTCCGAGTGAATATCATTTTTTGAAGGCAGCCCCCTCATACTACATTATGACTGACTATTGAATATGTTTTATGGTAAGCCCTTGTTTGGGGTAGTTGGGATGCCAGCTGCTGGCATGTCTTCTCGGAACACTGGGGTTCTTGCATTGCGCAGGTGTTTCTGTTGTTACTTGTTTTGTGACCCTTGAACCTGGTATATGCCAGTCCTCCACCATTATCAGTGCTTTTCTGACCAAGGAGCCCCTCTGTTGGTCTACTGGACTCCCTCCTTTGTTTACTTTACTCATTACTGTTATCATAGTTCCTGTGTATTCAGGGGCCTGGTTTGGGCTGTGCTTCACCAAGTGTGTGCTGGTCAGATATGTTCCCAGTGATGTGGCAGGAAGTCTGTCAGGAGTAGATCCAATGTCAATGCCAATGTCATAGGATGTTCTACCTGGATGAGGGCTTCCCTGCCTCGAGTGCCTTAACTGATCACCATGGGTGTATGCTACAGGGAGGTTGTTCTGTCTGGTTGGGGGTAATATTTCTCTAGGAAGCACTGAATTGCTGTTGCAGCTGGCCTGGCACTGATTTGCCTGTGCATATGTGAGCTTATTTGTAGTTGTAGAGTCCATGGTGGGTTCCTTTTGAAGCCTGAATGTTGCAACCCTATTTGAAATATTGGATATAGAGGTCTGGTTGATCAGGTGGATGTTGGTGAGTGAACCTTTTTTTCTGCAACTTTGTTGGGGGCTTTCAGGGAGTCCTTTTTCATTGACTGTTTTTTCCTTTGTTTCTGGCATTTTCTTAATTGTTTCTTCATTATACAGGTAGGTGATATTGTTGTAGGGGGAGCAGCCCCCTCCTCATCGCTATCCAGCACTACTTTGTCTGCATTGGGCTGCTCTTTTAATTCATTGGTGGAGCTGTGTAGAGCATTTCGGGTCAATGCCTCCTCTGCGGTTATTTGGGGTTTTGGATGAGCCTCTGTTGGCTTAAGCCCTGTATCCATCTTATGTGAGCCTCCTGTGGTTGTCCCTGAGCTTTGCGGGCCTAGCCGCGTGTTATTTATGACTTTCAGTATGGCAAATAGTGTGGCGAGTATGGATGGGATCGAGCACAATTTATCCCCGGAGACAGGGCATAGACAGTCGGTGTTGACCTCTCTCTTTAATTGGCCTCATTGATTTTGTCTATCTTTTTAGCCATGTCCACCATGGTGGATGCCATTACCTGTAAGGTTTCCATCTGTATTTCGAGTTTTAGTGACTGCCATGTCAGGGCATTTGTGGCCGCCACCAGGGAGTCATTAATGGACCTTGGCAAGTCGTCCTGCATGTAGAAATGTTAGTATGGGGGGTAGAATGGGGTCCTGTGTAGAGAATCAAAAAGCTCTGGCTGAGAAGGTACTTCCAGGCCTGATGCCTGGCCTGTGATGCAGTCTGGTGTTTGAGGGGCCCTCTTGTTTCGGGGCCCTCTGGTTGAATGTTGTCCTCTGGAGAGTTTCCCACCTTTATTTCATAGCCACTGTCATATTCATGATACTCGTGATGGAAATGAGTGATAGTTAATTCCCTGCAATGAGCTAAGATGTGGGGAGGAGCACCACTTTCTCAAGGTGTGCATTGCCCGCCTCCATCCTCACCAATGGTATTGCCGGCAAATCTAGTGAGGTCAAAGACAGCTCAATTATTGGGCTATTTCACTAGGTTCTCCCAGTTTTGGACATGAGCGTGTTCTTGTTCTTCCCCATATGTAGCCCGCCTCCTTGGTGTGCTTTAAACCTGATTGAGCATGTTGTGGGGGGTGCACTTCGGGCCTCAGCAGCCCTGCCAGCCCAATGGCCCCAGCAGGGTTTGTGTCCTTGCCCTTTTTCTTGAAGTAGGCCGTGATTTCCACACCTGGTTTTTTATTGCTGCTTGGAATTCTCCTCTTCAAGAGCTAGACCGAATTAGAACTCGTGGTCCACCTCGCCCAGATCATTCTTCCCTGTTCAGTGTCTTGGTTAGAGTGGCTTCTTCCCGCCTTTGCCCTTGTCAGTACCTCTGTGCCTTCTTTCTGGACATTGCATCAGTTCTCCTACTGATAGAGATCCTGAAGAATAGTTTCCAAGTCTCAGAAAAAATATCTGTGTGGCCTTGTCCTTTCTTGAGGTTTCTTTAGGATGAGCGCTCAGGCCATTGGTAGGCCCGGGAGGAGTTTGCTGAGTTGTGCTACACAGCGGGCGGTACTGCCAGCACATCCGTTTGCAATGCGATAGGAACGTTTAGTGCATCATCATGTTCCAAATGGCACGTGAACAGCACCACGCAGTTCTCATGTGCGTCCTCACATTCAAAATCACATGCAAATAGCACCATGCAATTTGCATGGGTGGGGTAATCTTTTTTTCTGCTCTCTTCTATCCTCCCCCTTTAAAACCTTTCTACCCCTCATTTTTATTTATTATATTAGTGTGTGTCTTTGTGTTTGTATATTTTACATTTTTTTAGAAATGTGGGTTGTTTTTTGTCACTTTTTGTATTTTGTTTATTTTTCCCTTACTTCCTTATTTCTTCTTTCCTTTCCTTTCCTTTCCTTTCCTTTCCTTTCTTTTCCTTTTCCTTCTTTTCTACCTCACCCAGCGCCATGGCAGAGGGTTGTCTTCCTAGCTGCGGCACCGCCACCCAGGGGTGCAGCCCTGGGCAATCATTTGTGAGAAGGAGGTGGCAGCACTCTTTTTTTAGTGTAGTGCCACCTCCCCTCCACGCTGGTAGCAGGCAGCAGGTCCTGCAGTGTATACTCCCTGCAGGAGCGTCGGATGCACTGGGGGAGGGTGTGCCAGCTGGTAAAGTGCACCAGCCAGGTTTGGCACCGTGTCCAGCAGCTGACGCACTGCTGGGCAGATATCTTGGACTGTGAACAGGTCCTGCTCGACCTGCTAGGTGTCGAGATTCTGGGGGCTCGGTGAGTATTCATTATTTGTTGTGTTTCTGTTCTACAATGCTAACATTTTTATTCCGAATAGCATGCTGCTCACACTCAGAGGTAAGTTATGTTTAGTTTACATTGGAATAATATTATGTGATCCAGTTTCTGGTTTCTACTAGGCAGTTGGCCAGCGCTAACTAATCGTACTCATCATTGGCGCTCGCTTTGACTGATACATTATGAAGACATTGCAGACTGTCTTCCTGTCACTATAGTGAATCAGTGATATCAGTGAGTATGGCATTTTCTCTGTGATCGTATGTTGCTCACACAGTTCCAAGCTATCTCACAGTGATGTGTAGCATGCATTTATGCACTGCAAAGAAGGGAGACTGAGTTGGTCCATCGAGGGGTTTGAGAAATGAGAATAGAATCAAAGATTATTCATCGCAATGCATTAGTTCCAAATGTAGTTTTTATTAGGGAAATTTAGGTGACCTGTTTTAGAGAAATCCAATTATGTGACTGTGTTTGCCTTTCATAATAATTTTTGTGGAGAGTAACTGAATCACTTTTCTGTTTTTCTTATCTTCTTCATTTCTTACATCAGCACCCAAGGGCAAGAAGAGGGTCATTGAGAGTCCAGGAGAAGCTGGTCAGCAGGAGGCACCATCCTCCAGCGCCGCTGTCGAGGGCTCTGCTAACCCCAGTAATCCCCAATATTTATTATTATGACTTTCCCTAATGTTGGGTTTTATGATTGTTGTGGGTTTAGGGTAGAATCTTGGGGTATTGGAATGTTGGTGTTGGGTTCCAGTATGGGGGTTGCTGCCTGGAGGCTGGTGTTGCTAGTGAGGAATAACATTTCTCTGATACCCTTACCGGCCGTCTTCCTTCCACTTGGTGACAAGGGCGGAATACGAATCCACTTGTGCAAAGCACAATGGAATCAAGTTTTTTTTCATTTCTTTTATTACTGCATTATCTTTTTTTCCCTATAATATATGGTTTTCTTTTTGGGTAGCTGACTTTTTCTGGTCTCTAGTCTCTATTTCACTTATCTTCTGCTTTGTTGGTAATCTTACCCTCTCTCCTATATATCTTGTGGTACTGTAAGAGTAAGACTAGGAATAACACATTTTGGTACTCTACTGTCTACTGTGAAGATTGCAGGCCCAAGCAAGCTAGTATTATGAAAACATTTCCCAATGTATGTTCATTGGAAATGCTTTGTTTTTCCTACTCATGCTCTAACAGTTGAGTCCACGAGAGAGTGGCCATGTTCATGGACCCTCCACCAATGTTGATTGCTGTCTCATTCATTTATACAGTATATCAGCAGTTTTGCATTACAGTGCAGCATGGCTGGAAAAAAATATGGAGTTCCACTCCCATTGCATTTCCCGACCAACAACATATGTTTTTTATTGACCATTATTCCATGCCTGGCTTGTCTAACATTATGATTGTGAACCAAACAAATGCCCCGAGTGATATTTTTTTTAGAAGATACTAGAGTGCTAATCGAACTGTACTGATGTATTGCAGTTGTATTTTTTGATTATAAAAATAAAAGGGTGGCGAATCTGGCATCTAAAATATGTATACTGTTTTATTTTATCCACACAGACCACCAGTGATGCCGGATCCAGTGCTGCTACAGGAGGATAGTCAGTTGGAGGGGGAGAAGCGGTGGCAGGGACGGACACTGTTAAGTCACATAATTGCTTGCTTATTGACAATTACTATTATACTCACTAGCTAGTACCAGGGCATCGTCAACTCATCACTGTGAACCCCCAAAAGAAAGGAAAATGATATATGAGTAAAAGGGTGGGTGGGTAAAAGGGTGCATGGGTGGGTAAAGGGATGGATGGTTGGAAGAAAGGGTGGATATTGAATGGATGGATAATGGATTGGAAGTTTTGGTGAATAGCTGGATGTGAGAAAGTAAAGCTTATCCATAGTGGCTATGGGTAAATTACACTAAAAGGATGAATGAATATTTGGGTTGTTTTGATGAATAAGTAAGCCAGCTCTTCTCATGGAGAGGGCCATGCTGCTCACCTACTTCGCTTAATTTGTTACTTTATGTAGGGTTATCAAAGCTATGGTTCGAAGTGTTTTTTTCTGTTCTACTACCTTGACTCTGTTATACCTGCTGCTCAGCCAGTGTGAATGTGCTGTGGAATGATGGACTACGAAGCATCCTTCTTCATTACTACAGACTCACTGACTGTTTGATAAGTGAGCCAGATGTATCCCACCCATCATTCATCACCCCCCATCCCCGACCTTGGTATTGTACCACCTATGAGTGCAGTATGGTTCAATTTGTGACGTCATGTGACTGCAGTGTTGGCTGTGCAATGTGTATCTGATTCAGTTAATGGAGCTTTTACAAAGTTTTCCATGCATTGTAAACTGAATACAGAAGGTGTGTTTCTCTTCACCCACTCAGACACCGCCTAGTACTTCACTCCTTTATTTTTTCCTAAGCTCTTCTGCCCCAAATTGGAAAATTCATTTTTGGCATGTGCCACATTTGCTGTTATAACCATGTGAAGTAAAGTGACTCCAGAATAAATTTCATGGTTTCCCATAACATATTTATTTTACACCTGTACAGATTTTTCCCTTTCGACTTCCGTCAAATAGTACAGTGACTGAATAAGGCAAAAATGACTAATCAGTGATCAGTGTATGAGACCTCTATTCTAGTGAATTAATTTGTTGGAAATAATAGGTGGTTTTGGGCAAGGCCAGTGAGTAAATTGGGAGTAAGTGTGTGATTTGATGTCAAGTTTGGGCAATGGGATACACTGTGAAGAACATGCCAAACACAATCTATATAGACCGTTCCTTTCCCTGTAGTGCAGTCCATCATTTCCCCCTACTTATGGAAGACATATGTGAGGTGTGTGACGTGGCATCTTATTTAATATTCATCTGCCTCTTTGGAGTCAGGGTAGAAAGAGAAATGCTTTTGGAGAAGAGCAGGGCCGTCGGAATTAAAATAGATAATTGTCAACTACAGCTGTACCAGCTGCAGACAGTAGCAAAATAGTACCCAAAGTGCTGGCTAGCAATGAGCATGATTCCATTATTTTAGCACAACATACAACTTGTACTCCATAGTGCATAATGCCGTACTCATTAATGGGAGGTAATTTATTTTTCCACTCAAATTGTATGTTTATAGTTACTTGAAGCTTTTACAAGAAAAAAATCAATTCACAATTTTTTAATCCAGTGGTATTCGGCCATAATACTTTTTTGCTACAAAGTCAGGGCTTTTTATGCAAGGCATGTGTGGTTAAAACAAAATTGGCCTTGTGACTCTCCTAATCATAATCACATCAAATGCAAATGGCCCTAAGAGGCCAGTAATGTACTGCTACTGTGCAACCCACTAATTTAAAACAGTTGTTTGCACAGAGCATTATTTACAATTTGTCTTTTTTCTTTTTCTTTTTCTCAATATAGCTACTCCTGCTGGTCTACGTGTAGGACCCAACAGGCAGGAGATAGTGGCTTGTCTGCGGTGGCAGACGATGGAGCATACCCAGCAGGAATACTGGCTGCTGGTGGACCTGGAAGAAGAGGAGGAAATAAGAGCCTCTCAGCTGGGCCCCAGTGCAGCCGGCCCCCCTCAGCATTCAGCCTCCTGGTCATCCCAGTGCCGGTGCTGCTGCCAGCTGAAATCAACTGCTGCTACCCCCTCCCATGCTGACAACAGCAGCCCATTGCTGTGGCACATCCTGATGCAGCTGGACTCCATAGAGAGCTGGCTCATCACAATGGAGCAGAGCATGGACCAACTCCGGACCCAAATCTAGAATGCCCTCTTTTAGCCTTTATTAATTTTTTGTTTTGGTGGGAGGGACTTGTTGTGGCTGGGTGAAGAGGGTGGGGAGGAAGTTGGGACCAGGTTTGGACATTTTAGATTTTGGGACATTGGGGCTTGGGTCTGTTTGTTTGAGGAGGCGGGTGGACAAGTTGTGTGGGTGGAAAAGGTAGGTTTCTTTGTAAACAAATAAAGGGGAAACTATATTTTATCGAAATATATGCCTGAAGTAGTTTGTTTTACTTTTACTTTGAACTGCTGCCTTCAGTTTTTATGCAGCCTGTTTATGTGCTTGTATGAGAGACTTTACCGCTTAGTTATAGAGTCATACCTCTATAACTATCTTCACCATTAGGGGGGATGCTGCCATGACCTATATTGTCTACAACAACCTAGATAAATTAATTCCTGTAGTAGCAGTTAGTTACTTACTTACTAACTTAACTAGTTTTCTTCACTCCATAGTTGTCTTGCCAGAATATACATGAAGCAAGGGAAGGCATCACAACTTCACAAGCGAGATCCCACTTCCACCCAGTGTAGGATTAATCGGAACGATTATCCACTGTAGGCAACTAAATGGAAAAAAACACTGAGTTAGTGGGTTACATCAAAGCTTTACAAAGAATTGACACCAGACTACTACATAATGACACAACAAGAATTCCTGATAGTGATAAAATAACAAAAGTTCACAATAGTAGTAATTTGGCTAATAGCGAGCTAGCCTACTAATAACTTATGAAATCCTAGAGTCATAAAAAATAGACTCAAGGTCTTGAGTGGACCAGTTTAGGTTATGTGTTTATGGTTAAGCAACACATGGCCTGAATGATGATGCTGATGACTTATTTTCTTCATTCTATATCTAAAATATGGATCACTTTTTGTGCATGAGGGGTAAATGGGGCCAGTGTGGGCGATTGCCTAGAAGAACCTGCAATAAGATGGTGTTGCTTTCAACACATCCACCCCACCAAGTGTGTGATTCATTGATGGTGTAAATTAAGCCACACCTCAATAAATCACACAGCCAGGAGAAGAGAGTCAGTGGTTTGATGGATGATTCGAAAGAGGATTTGGGGAAAGGTTTGACAAAGTCAAACACTACACAAAGACAACATTCATCTGGGCAATGAGCAGGACATCATTCGTCATCAATCTGTTGTGGAAGGAAACAAAGGAATGAGTATTACAGAGTACAGTTAAATGCATTGCAAACATTCCTTCTGCCTCCGAGACCCAAGTTATCAGATTTCTAAATGTTCTGTCTTCTAGGTTGGGAGCAAACCCAACCACCAAGTTCTTCAAATGTGATTGTTAAAAAGAAAAATGATACTGTATTGCAAAATTAGGTGGTGCAGCTGCATTCTCCTCGGGAATGTCCATCACTCTTGGGTGCCTGTCTGGACTGGTCCGGTAGGTAAGCAGGAGTGCTGAGCTCAGCTTCCACCTTGCGTTCATGCAGGATACTAGAAGTCCTATGGGTTGTAAAACAGAAACTGTATTTTAGAGTCAAGGAGAAGGACAGAAGGAAGGTAAGCTTCATGAGGAGTGTATCAAGAATACTAGGAGGTAGAGCAAAAAAAAATAAGAGGGGGACTCAGAGTTTAACTTTTGCCACAAGTGCAACACACACACACACACACACACACTCACACAGCAGCATTTCACAAATAAACACACCTCTCTCCATTCCAGATAGCTGAGTACTAGGCTTCAGACTCATGGTTTACCTTTGAACTGAAGTCGATAACGTCTTTCTTCTAGCTGTTGATGAGGTAGTCTCGCAGCTCCCACCTGAGTTCTTCCATCCTGCTCCTGACTCCGAGTAATTCCATCTCAGACCAGTCATCATGACCCAAGCAAGATAGACGCTTAGTGCACTGCTGTTGAACAACAAGTAGAGAAACTAAATTGCTGTATCTTGCATAGGTTTTTATTTGTTAACTAAAGTGACTGTTTTGGTCCCTGAAAAACCAGAAAATAGGAGAGGACCCTGCTAGTAAATCTGGCTAAGTGTGAAAGGGCCAATCATAATCAGGGAGACAATGATCACCCATCACTCAGGCCCCATAGATTGCAAATCAATCATCTTAGGCAAGTTCCCACACTACAGTTCAACACCCTCCCTTGTAATGAAGTTGAAGACTATCAAAAACCAGGCCATTGCACATCCCTCACTGTCTGCCACCACATGAATCATCAATCATCACTCACAATCACTCGATAATCAGATCACTCATTGGTGCAATGGTTGCCTTCCCAATCAAAGCATGGTGGGAGGTACACCATGTCCACTTTGATGCAAACAAGATTGGCAGTCTTATAAATCAAACGATTGTCTGGGGCAGCCATCCTAGATGATAAAAAAAACAGAAGGATCATAGGAGTGGACAGTACAGGTTAATTAATTTTCGCTAAGTAAATTTGTACAGGCCAGATACTTTATTGCCAGTCTGCTGAGCTCTGGCCATTGGTACATTCTCCCATACCAATACATCAATGGATTTTGATAGACCTATTTTAGGTCACCAGATACTCCTGGAACATCCTGTGGATGGTCATTGGTGCTGCCACTTGCTCAACCTCTTTGCCATTGCCTCTGCACTGGACTTAAGCCCTGCCGATTGAAACCAATACAATGAAGAGTCCTCTCTGGAAGTTGAAGGCAGCACTCCAGCACAGCGAGGTGGGACTCTAAGTTGCAGCCGTTCTTCTTCCAGGTCTTTGGCTTGCTCTACAATCCACCTCTTGCATTTTGAAACATCCCCTTCACAAAAAGGAATGAAAGTGAACAGAAGCTTTTTGTACTGTGGATCAAGTAGTGTGGCACAGATGTACTCTTTGGAAACGATGATGTCATGTTGCAGCATTGTTTTGGTTTTTTTATAAACAATTTTATTGTTTTTTAAACAGAAACTACCAGCAGCAGTCAAATACAATATATCGGAACATTCATCTGATATTACCATTTACATGCACAGGGACATGAGTTTGCATTACACAGTCTTGCAGGTCCCACAAGTTTACACATTTACAGGGAGACACGCTAATCTATCTGCCCCAACCATTTGCCCCAGACCTTACGGTATTTAGCTGGACACCCTCTGGCCTCAAATAACGGTTTCTCTTGTGCTATGCACCAGTCTACGCCTCTGCGCCATTTCGATATGCCAGGGGACTTCGGGCCCAACCAGCTAGCCACAATGTCTCGCTTGGCTACCATTATGGCAGTGGTAAGGAATTGCTTGTCAGCTCGGGAGCCATCCAGACCATCCGTAACTCCCAGGAGTATATTTAAGGGGATGTACGGGACCTCCCAGCCCAGGACCTCCGCGAGTTCTTTTTCTATGGAATCCCAGTAGCGCGTGATGACCGGGCAGACCCACACCATGTGGAAGAAATCCGCCGGGTCATGAGCGCATCGTGCACAAGATGCATTTGGCTTTATACCTGCGCAGAAGAGGCGTTTGGGCGTTAAGTAGGTAGCATGCAAATAGTATAGTTGGACCAGATGGAGCCTGGCGGAGGTGGTGACTGTCTTGAGTGCCATTAGAGCGTCTCTCCAGTCTTCTTCCTCGAGAGGTCCCACCCACTTTTCCCATAAGCTTCGGAGCCGATCTAGTGTGTTTGGAGTGTTGTTGGTGAGAGAGCGGTAAATACGAGAGACACCCCCCTTCCCCAGGTTGACTGTCATAACCTGCGCCTCAGGGGGACTATATTCTGGAAGGGATGTGCCTTGAGGCACATGTGTATAGAGGGCGTGGTGTAGTTGCAGATATCTATAAAACTGCGAGGAGTGCAGGGAATAGCGGGTTTGTAGATCTTGGAAGGTATGCATATGGTCACCTGTCCACACGTCCCCAAGCTGCGAGATGCCGATAAGGTCCCATGGTCGGAATCTCTCTAGGCCACTGACCTCTCGAAGCCGGGTCCCTTGCCAGAGTGGAGTGTATTGGGTCAATTTGTTCGTCCATTGGGTGTGGCGTAAGTAGGTGCGCCAGGCCAGAAGAATCGCCTGCATCACCGTTGGCATCGCCCTGGGGGTAGTGGCACCGTACATCATCGCCTGGATCTTGGATAGGTCCAGACCACCTAGTTCCAGCCTGAATGCTGGGTCTGACCAGCCACCATTAAACCAGTCGTGTAGTGTGAGTAGGCGGGTTGCCAAATAGTAGAGATAGAGGTTGGTCATGCCCATAACACCATCGAAGGACGGGATCCGGTACTGGGATAGGGCCAAGCGAGGTCTCCGCCCGCCCCAAAGGAATTTAATAGTCAGGCTGTCAAGCTTCTTAAACCAGGTTCGTGGGAATTGAAATGGGGTGTTTTGGATCATATAGAGGAACCGGGGAAGTATCATCATTTTAAAGAGGGTGACTCTTCCAAGGGAATTTAGCAGTAGTGCTTGCCATTTATGGAGATCAGCATGCGCTTTTTTCACCAATGGGGTGACGTTGAGCGACCAGGTGAGGTCAGGGAGCAGGGCTACCCAGATTCTTAGGTATTTGAAGGACTGCCTTTGATGGAGCAAGGACTCGTAAATGAGACTTGCTCAGAAGCAATCCTTTCGTTTAACTCATTAACGAATTACTAACAACGTGTTTGTAATTAATAATTCGCATTTAGAAAAAGACACACGGGACAGTGAAGCTTGCCTATGTGTTTACTAACTGCAATAACATGAACGAAGGACTAAAACGCACTTTAACAAGGGATCTTTACTGCGCATGCGTCTACTGCATCTACGTAGTATGACGTACTAATGCTTGGAGGGAAAATCTTGTGCCTGCGCAAAGGACCATAAAATGGCCGCTTGAAAGCTCACATGCATGGCACCTGCTTGCTTGAATTAGAAAAATAAGTTTTATACTAACTCAAATGCAGAAAGGGTAATAATGATTAGAGTGGGTTAGAGTAGAGGTTGGTGGTGTACAGTGAAACCATTTATTTTTAAGAATAACATTTCCTCTTTTTAATTTATTATTAGTGCGCATTTGGGCCCTTCATACTTGTCTGAATTGAGCTGACTGCACCATGCGCACCAGAGAGAGAATACGGAAAGATGAGTAAGGAATTGTCACACGTCCAAGGCCGGCGAAGATGTGCCCTGGGGACATGAGGGTGAAGAGTTCATATGAAGGAGCTTTATTCCTGATTTTGCAACATTTTGTATTAATAAAGTTTGGAGATGTATGGGAAAGGAAATGAATTAATAAAGTTTGAGGGGAGGGGTTTGAAACAATGGTTTAATGAAATAAGTGAAGATGTAAGCATGGTGTGATGATCATCCCCCCTCGCCTGTCCAATCAGAGTTAGTATTTTGTGAAATTGAAACATTTATGGGTGGTACATGGTTATGTAAAGGTATAATTGAGGTAGTTTCAGTAGTTAGTTATTGCTTTACGGGAGCACAGAAGCAGAGCTCGGGATGCTGTCGGTGCTGTGGGTGGTGCTGAAGCTGTGAGACGCTGATGAAGAAATCGAATGCAGAACCAGCCATTTTAACTTAATTGGGTTAGAAAGAAGATCGCGGAAGAACAACGAGGAGGAAGAGAGTGTCAGAGAGGGGTGCGACGCAGTCGTCGGTATTTAGAGAGGTCAAGTATCCTGTCCTGATTCCTGTCCTGAAGTCTTTGTCTCCTGATCTATCCCGGGGGACCCTTACCAGCCCTTTGGCCAGGGGGTTGGTCTTCACACCATACTTGGTAATTATAAATTCATCGTATTGATAGATGTTCTTCTCTCTCTGTCCTCTTCTTTCTAGGCATAGTTATTGTGTGGATCTGAATTGCTGTTGCCTATTGAAACTTGATTGAATTGACACTCTTGCGAATGAGGGTGTTTGTACTGAAACATTGAGATGGTTCACGTGCAATTAATTTAGATAAACATTTTAAAACTTCCCGAGTCTGTGATTATTTCATTATAATCGAGAAATGTTTAATAAGTTATGTTAATTATCACCATCAACTAGTTCCAACTAATGGTCCATTGACCAGAGGAAAGAACTATTTGATCAGTGAAAGGTTTAGTTAGGGAAAGAAATAACTAGATCTTGAAGTATGAAAATCATAAACTAAAATTCCAGCGGTCTACTTGGTACTTAGTGGAAGTAGTTATATGGGCCCAGGTGAGCATATGGTAGTGGAGTATCTGTTGCTAGTACACCGCTGGATCAGTTTTCTGGTAGCAGAGTTATGGTTATTATTGACTAGTTTGGTGATAAGTATAGATTATTGATTATTGATTTATGTTTAACAAAAAGAGTTAACGTCCTTGTTTTATGTTGTCTGGAAAATTCCCGGGGAATGAATAGCGGGTGGCGATAGAAACCACACTGCAGTGAGGTTACTCGTCTGTTGGAATAACACTGGGAAGCTAGGTAAGGCTAGCAGTGTTAAAGTAGGGACTATTTTCTGTGTAAAAGTAAGGGTGATTGATAGCAAAGAAGTTTGCTAGTGAAACTTTAGTCGTTATATCACCTAGAAAGGGTAACCCTGAAGGAGTAGCAGGTTTTTCCAAGCTAGATTGACAGCAAAAGTAGTTCGCTGGTGAAACTTTGGTCTCAAATTTCCCAAACGGGTGACATCGGAGGAGTAGCAGGTTCTCTGGAGCTTATATGAAGAGTAAGCGGAAGGTTTTACTCGCAGTAGAAATAAATAAACTATCCTTTGATTTAGCGGAACAGACAGAGTAGCGAATGTTTTTATGTTGTTAATAACAAAGAATTTGTAAAGAAAATATCGAGAAATAAAGTTTCGTATTACCTTGTAAAGGGAGGGTCAGTTGCCGGATTGGTACTGACGTTACAGTGAGCCGTGCTGGGATTGGTAGAAACAGCGGGCGTGTGACAGGAGCAGCTTTGTAAAGGAGGGGTCAGGAGCAAGGAGCAGAACTGACATCAAGCAAAGGCCGCACTGGCATTGGTCGGATCATGGGCGTGAGCCTGATTTGATTGGATAGCTAGTTAGAAGCCGCGCTAGGATTGGCGAGAGAAAAATTGTATGCGGGATTTTGATTTGACTGTTAGTGCAAGGCGTACAGGTAGAAGAATTCAAGGGTTTGCAGAATACAATTTCCTACATCGTTCTTCAAGGATGTATGGAGAGAAAAGAAAAATGTCATTTTTAAAGAAAATTAAGAATTTCTTTGTAAAGGATAAGCCTGTGCTGACTAGAGAGGGAATTCCTATTCCACCACCGAAGACACCAGCATCTTTTATGATGATGGAAAGAGGATATCATACTTGTGTGTGGTTGGAAAATTGGATAGAATATACAAAGGATGATGGAGTATTAGCATTTCCTAAAGATGGAACGTTTAATGGGAGGATTCTTCAGAATTTGAGATTGAAAATGAATGATTTGGAACCTAGACCTAGGTTACCTTAATATGAGGCTTTGGAAGAATGGAATACTGAGTCATATGAACGAGAGAAATGCAGAGGTGGAAGGTATAGAGGATTCTTTCCCAGACATTTGCATGAATCACGTGAAGGACAGATGAAACAATGGAGGAGAGCTATGGTATCAGAAGGTTTATATCCAGTGTTAATGGCTGAGGAACAATCTGGAGGAAAGTGTAAGGAGAAAAAGAAACACATGAACTCAGTAGGATATGGTGAATCAGATGACGAATTGTTAGAGGATATTTTAATTAAAAATCCACCACCGTATCAAGAAGCAGCTAGTAAGGTTACCCCAAGTGCACCAGTAATGGGAATACCATTAACCCCACAGATTTTACATGAGACGTCATATAACAGAGTGTTGCAGGATAATGAAAGAGATGCTTTGAATAAAACCAGAGAAGAACTAGTCCAAAAGATAAGTCAATTAAATTTGAATACTGAAGCTTTGACAGTACCAGTGACCATTGGTCCGGTAATCCCATTGTATGGAGATAATAAGATTTGCCAGAAACCACAATCTGTTACAATTCCATTAAATAGTCCAAGAAAAGAAATAATAATTACAGATGATCAGGTCAGCGAAAGTGAGTCAATTATTTTATTAATGGATCTCCCTAATGTGGAACCTTTAACAGAAACTCCAAAGAGAGTTACGCCAATGAATTTGAGAGAAAGAAGACCTTTGGTTCATACTGGACCTGGAGGCGCAACAGTAGTCACCTCTGAAGAAATAGAAAGATGGGCACAGGAAAGAGATAATCAAAACCCAACACTAAGGATTTTAGACATTAGCAGATTGAAAGTGGAATTGGAAGAGATGATGACAGGATTTGTGGGTACAGAAAGATTGAACGCTTACAATGATGAGGAATTATTATTTTTATGTAAGAGTATAACCAGGAGAGCAAGAGTATTTCATGAGAGATTGACTGAAGTTGCTTCAGAGATTGGAATAGACATAGGAAATCAAAGTTGTTACAAAAACCATATCGAGTGGACTTTACTGATAAAGATTTAGAAAGTGTAAATGCTTCTGGAAAGAGATTACAGATAAAGGAGTTAATGAACATTTTGCGAAAATGGGGAGACATTGATAAATGGAGAATTAGATGGATAAGAAAGAAAGAGGAAGTACAAGCGAGAGAAGCAGCAGCTGCATTTCCAGTAAGAGAATCAAGCAAAGTGGAAAAATTGTGTCCAATGAGAGAGGTTCCTGGAGGTGGATATGTTCATGTTCCTTGGAGTAGACAAGATATTTTGTCATTTACAAATGATTTTCCAAAGCTGAGAGAAAAACCAGTTGAATGGTACAAACAGGTAGAGAGATTTGTGAAGGTTTCAAAGGTTTTGTTGAAGGATTTGGATGGTCTATTTGATATAGTGGTACCTGCTGATTTATGGACAGAATGCAAAATTACAAATGACTGGCCAAATGAGGAGTATGCTAGAGACTCAAAGACAGGAGCACCCTCGGAGGAGGTGATGAAAAAGTATCACCAAGTGATTACGTATTTGAAAGGGAAAATTCCTCCTAAAGAAACAGAGTGGGTAAAAATAGATAGAACAACACAAGAACCAAATGAATCTGTATATGCATATTATGAAAGGTTGTTACAGGTGTTTAAGCAGTATAGTGGTTTTGAGAATATCGGTGACAAAGATATGGGACATTTTGTGTATCGGTTTGTATATGGTTTGAAACCAGAAATCAGTCAGATGATACAGCAGCACATGTTGTGTTAGCAAAGCAAGACAGTGGATGAGATTTTAAAGTATGTGAAATATTGCGGAGATGACATTGAAGCCAGGCGTAGGAAGCTAAAAGAGAAAATGATGTGGGCACAAGTTAAATTGGCAGAACAGCAAGAAGAGAAAACAAATGACCAAAATAATAATCAAATGAAAGAACAGAGTCAGAATAATCAAGGAGTGAATGGTAATAAATATAGGGGACGAATGGACAGAGAGGAAGCGAAAAAAAAGTTTCCTTGTCATGCGTCCGGAAAGCTTGGACACTGGAACAACGAGTGTAAGAGTATTCAGAATAATAAGAGTAATAATGGGCCAAATCAAAATTTTATCACACAGATGCAGAATGAAGTACAGCAGGTAGTTACTTCACAATATCAGGTGCCACCAGCTCCTATGCCAAATTTTGTGAATCATCAAAGTTTCAGTGCGAACACCGGATTTCAAGGAGAAAGTGGTAAGAATAATAGAACAATTACACAATATTTTTTACAGAATGATGAAGAACATTCAGATGTCGCACAATGACGGTGCCTGAGGGGGGAGGAAGAGGAGTGCGTGCTTGGCGAATCCTTGCCGGTTGATCAGTCAGGTCCATTTGTTGATGGGAGAGTAGAAGGTAAAGACATTACTTTCATATTGGATACTGGTGCTACCAGGTCTACTGTGAGAACAGCAGACATCCCAAACCTACCCCTCTCTGGAGAATCAATCCAAGTTGTAGGTGTGTCGAATCAACGGATTAGAACCCCAATTACCAAACCAATGGAGGTGCACATTGGAAATTTTAAGGAAATGCATCGGTTCGTAGTTTGTGATTCCAGTCCTGTAAATCTGTTGGGAAGAGATCTATTGTGCAAGGTGAATTGCACGATCTATTGTACACTGGATGGTGTCGCTTTCCAAACCCCTGATGAAGACGTTGGATACAAGATGATGTTAGCCAAACAGGGAACAGAAGTAGATGAAATGTTTTCACTAATAACTGAGAATGAATTACCAGAAGAGTTGAGAACCACAGTTAATCCAGAAGTGTGGATTTTACAGGAAAATACATTGGGCTAATGACAAATATAGACCCAGTTAAAGTGACAGTGAAAGAAGGTGCAGTGTATCCAAACACCCGACAGTACAAGATGAGTCCAGAAGTAAAGGCAGGAATTATTCCAGAAATTGAACGAATGGTAAAACAAGGGGGCATATTAGCAAGAACGGCGTTAAAATTATCGACGCTTTAGCGGCAGGAAACTGCCGCTAAAGCGGCGATAATAGGCTTGATAATATGCCCTTGAGAACTACTCAATAGAAGCCCATGTTCTGCTGTGATCCTGGGCCTCTATTGGAATTCTCAAGGGCATATTATCAAGCCCATTATCGCCGCTTAGCGGCAGTTTCCTGCCGCTAAAGCAGCGATAATTTTAACGCCGTTCTTGCTAATATGCCCCAAGGCATTTTAAAAGAAGTGATAGGTAGTCCCTGTAATTCGCCAATAATGGGACTGAAAAAGCCTAGCGGAAAGTACAGAATAGTGCAAGATTTACGGAAAATAAATAAAATTGTAGTTCCCTGTTGTCCAATAGTGCCAAATCCAGCAGTGATCCTTTATCAGATACCTTGGAATGCAGGTTGGTTTACAGTAATTGATTTATGCCAAGCTTTCTTTTCTATTCCTTTGCACCCAGACAGCCAGTATCTTTTTACATTTAAGTTTGAGGATCATATCTACGCATGGTGTCGAGTTCCTCAAGGGAACACACAGAGAGTCCTTCAATTTTTAATCAGATTTTGAAAAAGTGGCTAGAATCATTGGTTATGCCTGGAAAATCTGTTTTGGTCCAGTACATTGATGACCTACTGGTGGCATCAAAAACACGAGAAGATTGTGTCACAGACACGATTGCATTGCTGAACCATTTGGCTGAAGGAGGACACAAGGTGTCTCCAGAAAAATTACAATTCTGTCAACGAGAAGTTAGATATTTAGGGCATAAAATAGAAAGAGGAGTTAGAAAAGTGACACCGGAAAGAATAAAAATAATCAAAGGAATGCAATTTCCACAGACTCAGAGAGAAATGAGAATGTTTCTAGGAGTGGTTGGATACTGTAGGCAATGGATTAATGGTTTTTCTATGTTAGCAAAGCCATTGATACAGATGATCCGGAAAAGAGCAAAAGATCTGATTGATTGGAATGATGACTGCATAGAGGCATTTGTAAAATTGCGGAATTGTTTGTGTGAGGCTCCTGCTTTGGGCATGCCTGATTATTCAAAAGACTTTGCTTTGTTTTGCTGTGAAAGAGAAAATTGTGCACTTTCAGTCTTATCACAGAGACATGGATTGAGTCGACGTCCAGTGGCATATTTTTGAGCTACATTGGACCCAGTGGCGTCAGCCTTGCCTGGCTGCTTAAAAGCAGTAGCTGCTACTTGTATGAGTCTGGAGCAAAGTGAGTCGATAGTGATGGGATATCCGGTAAAAGTTTTTGTTCCACACTCAGTTGAGATTCTTTTGACAAGAACAAGAACACATCATCTCACCCCTAGTCGATTGACTAAGTATGAAAGAGTGATTTTGGGAGCTGAGAACGTGACTGTAATAAGGTGTACAATTATGAACCCAGCTATCCTATTGCCAGACCCCTGCGAGGAAGAAGTGAGAGATGAGAGTTATCATGATTGTTTGGATGTGACTGAGTTATGCACGAAGCCTCGGCCTGATATAAAAGAGACACCTTTGAAAGAGGCTGACCATGAGTTATTTGTAGATGGTTCCTGCCTCAGGACACAAGAAGGAGGACTAAGTGCTGCATATGCTGTTTGTAAAATATCTGGGGTAATTGAAGCATCCTGTTTACCTGGGGTCAAGTCTGCACAAGTAGCTGAATTGGTTGCCTTAACAATGGCATGCAAAAAGGGGAAAAATTGGAGAGTAACCATATTTACGGACAGTCAATATGGGTTCGGGGTTGTGCATGACTTCGGCCAGCTTTGGATGCAGAGGGGATTTCTGACTTCTTCAGGATCTCCTATCAGAAACAGCAAAAATGTGAAGGATTTGTTGGCAGCATTACAATTGCCAAAAGAGATAGCTGTTGTAAAATGCGCTGCACATCGGTCAGGAAATAACTATGTGACTGCTGGCAATAATTATGCTGATCAAGTGGCCAAATACTGTGCCAAAATTACAGTGGCCATCAATGGAAAAGTTGAAACGGGTGAAACCAGATGCCAACTTATGTTTTTCTCAGTACCAGAAACATGGGATGAGATTAGACAATTGCAGGAAGAAGTTGAGGAAAAAGAAAAGGAAATTTGGATAAAAGCAGCCTGTACAAAGAAACCACATGATGAGGTATGGGTGTATTTAGATGGAAGACCAGTCATGCCAAATTGTTTGCTTTCAAAAATGGCAAGAGTGTATCATGGAGCAACACACATAGGGAGAGACTCAATGATCAGGCTATTCAGACAGAGTTGGTACAATCCGAAATTCAGGGTAGTCGCAGAAAGCCTTTGCCAAAGATGCTTAACCTGTCAGCAGCAAAATCCAGGTAGAAAGACAGTGGTAAGCTGGGGAAAGATTGGGAAGGCAGAAGGACCCTTCATTAGATTACCGTTGGATTTTATTGAATTGCCCCCATGTAATGGACTGAAATACATACTTGTCATAGTATGCCTTTTCTCAAGATGGGTGGAAGCCTATCCCACTCGAAGAAATGACAGTCTTACAGTTGCAAAATTGTTGTTGAGGGAGTTAGTTCCGCGATTAGGTTTCCCAGTCACTTTGGAATCGGATAGAGGCCCTCACTTTAATAATGAAATAATTTGATTAATCTGTGCTGCATTTAACATTGAACAAAAACTGCACTGTGCTTATCGTCCAGAGGCTTCTGGAATTGTTGAGAAAATGAATGGCACAATCAAGTCAAGATTGGGGAAGGTGTGTGCATCCACAAAGTTGAAATGGCCAGATGCATTACCTCTTGTATTGATGGGTCTCAGAAGTATTCCAGACAGAAAAACAGGAATGAGCCCACATGAGATTCTCATGGGAAGAGCCATGAGACAGGCATTTATTCCAGGAAATAAACTAATGAGTATAACTGATGATCTGGTATTGGACTATTGCAAAGGATTGGCTGAAATGATGCATTCTGTCTCTCACCAGGTTGGAGAAGACGCAGTTGAAAGACAGCCAGACCAAGCACATGATTTGAATCCTGGAGATTGGGTGCTAGTGAAGAAACACGCAAGAAAGTCGTGCTTAGCACCAAGGTGGGACAAACCGCGGCAAGTCATACTAGTCACTACCACAGCAGTGAAGTGTGCAGGTTTGCCCAATTGGATTCATGCCAGCCATACCAGAAGAGTTCCGAGCCCATCAGAGCAACAAGAGCAACAACTGACTGAACAGGCTGAAGCACCAGGAGTTGTAAGCTGTGAAATTGAAGAATCTAGAGTGATAGATTCTGAAAGACAACCATATGACGAACAGCCAGGTACAAGTCAGGAAGAATGGATACCAGTGATTGAAGTAATTGATGATGCTATTGAAACAAGAAGAAGAACAGAACTGAAAAGACAGGAAAGTAGTCAGGAAAAGTCAGGAGAAGAAGAACATACTCAGGTGGAGATAGAAAAAGACTTTCAGGAACCTGAGGAGGGAATATTAGAAGAAAACGTTCAGGCAGAAGAAGAAGAAAAGTTTGAAATAAGACCTGAACAGGATCAGGTAGAATTAGAAGAACAAGTTCAGGCAGAAAAAGAACAGTTTAAAGTAAGACCTGAACAGGCTCAAATAGAATTAGAAGAACAAGGTCAGGACGAAGAAGAACAAAATACAATAAGACCAGAGCAGGAGAAAGTAAAAGAAGGTTCAAGCACAGAAAACAGAGAACGCAGGAACAGATTGTGCCTAGATTAAGTGAAATTAAAAGGACTTTGCAAGGAGATAAAGAAGGTGAAAGTGCAGTACAAATCAAAAGAATCAGAAAGGGAGACAATTGGCCAACTGGAATAAAGAAATTAAGATATCATTTGAGAAAATCAGAAAAGAAACCAGAACAAGTAAATGAAATCACAAGCCAAACACGACCTAAACAAACCTTAGCAAAAATAACTCGAAGAAGTCCAAGATTGAGAAATTTAAACAGAAGATATAAAGCTCCTGAATGGACCTATGTCATACTTGAAGAATTTGAATCTCTAGATTTGAGTGATGAAACAGAAGAGGTTCATATTGCACAGATTGATGAAAGCAAATTGAGGCCTCCTAAAGAACGAAAAGGAAAATAAAACTGACAAAGAAAGAAAGAGAAAAGAAATTTTCTCAGGAGTAAAATGGCAGAAATTGAAGTTACCAGGAAACCAAAATATGGATTGAAAAGAAAATGTTTTAGATTTTGTTTTTGTAGTATTTTACTAGTAGCATTGTTATGGTTATTCCTAACAGTAGGAGTACCTTTGTTAATGAAAACAAGTGACAAGAATAATACAGCTACTAATGTTAAGGTGGATAGAATAAAAGAAACTGAAATAGAAATAGGGGTAGAAGATGAAGTAAACTATCATAATGAATCAGACTACAATACATCTTCTAATGTGTTTATTAAATTATTATTTCAATATGTTAGTACTATGGAAATTAATAATTGTTACGTGTGTATGAAGTTACCCTCTTCAGTATCAGAAGGAATGACGTATCACCATATACCTTTAACGTATGGTGTGTCATGTAGTATTTTATCAAGTTTATTCTATGCTACAGGGAGACTTCAATATTTTTATTCAGATATAGATGTAGTATATTCAGAATTGCCTATTAGAAAGAATATGAATCCAGTAGTTAGTAGTAAAAATGCACAGTTTATGGGTGAATTTTTCTTAACAATGAGTTCAATAGATTTAGTTCAGGCACATAAAGATAATCTGACATGTACATTAAGAAAAGAAGAAAAAGATTTTTTGGATTTAGTAGAAGAAATGAGACAGGATTTAATAAAGAAAGCAACTGAACAGAAAACCCATGTACCTCCATGGGTTGGGAAAGAGGGAATCTATGCAAGTGGCAAGGCTCATGCTGCGATGTCCCTGGATTTTGTGAAAAGGGGAAAATTCTGCCTCCATAGATTAGAGACAGACTATAACAATAATTACATTGGTTCCAGTGAGTGTGAACACAACTTCCTAATTCTAGGAGGATGGGGACTAAAAGGGGGTACTGATCCTGTGATTCCAGGAGTGTATTATGTTTGTGGGAGTAACGCCTATTATAGGTTACCTGCAAGATGGTACGGGAGCTGGTACTTTGGAATAGTTTTTCCAAAAATCTATCATGTAGATAAAATCAGTGGAACCAATGGAAATTCTAATGGACTAACACGTAGAAGAAGAGCTAGTTTTTCTGAAATTGTAGGAGACATTTTTAGTGCACTGATACCCTCAGTTGGAGTCATCCTTAATTCACAGAAAATGTGTAAGTTATCAACCATAGTTGATCATCTTTCTACAGATACTGCAGGAGGATTCTTAATGATTAACACAGAGATGGTTGGAATCAGGTCTATGGTTTTACAGAACCATCTTGATCTTGACATATTATTAGCAAAGGAAGGTGGAGTTTGTGGCATGTTGAAAATTCAACACTGCTGCACTTATATTCCGGACAAGAGCAGAGAAATTAAAGGATATATTGAAAATATTACGAGAATGCATAAAGACTTGACCCAACTGGAGGTTGACAGTGTGTGGGGAAGACTAACAAAGAGTATAACATCAATAGGGAAATGGTTTGTTGATTTTGGGAAAGGTTTTCTAGGTCAAATAATAATACCATTTGTTATGATAATAACAGTAGTAATATTAATAACGATTACATATAAGTGTTGTAAATGTGAAAGAAAGGGGAAAGTACATTTTGAAAGAGAAGGAAAGGGACAGAAATGAAAAAGAAAATATGATGAAATACAGCTAGAAGAAATGAAAGGCAGATTATATAAGAAAATGAGGGATTTAGAAGGAAACGAGATGGCTGATGAAAAAGTGAGAGGAGAAATAGAGAAAACTGAGAAATGCTAAAGTTGGTATCTGGGATGGGATGGGTAATTTTGTGATGGCTCAAGATGCCATCAGAGAGGGGATTGATGGAGCAAGGACTCGTAAATGAGACTTGCTCGGAAGCAATCCTTACGTTTAACTCATTAACGAATTACTAACAACGTGTTTGTAATTAATAATTTGCATTTAGAAAAAGACACACGGGACAGTGAAGCTTGCCTATGTGTTTACTAACTGCAATAACATGAACGAAGGACTAAAACGCACTTTAACAAGGGATCTTTACTGCGCATGCGTCTACTGCATCTACGTAGTATGACGTACTAATGCTTGGAGGGAAAATCCTGCGCCTGCGCAAAGGACCATAAAATGGCCGCTTGAAAGCTCACATGCATGGCACCTGCTTGCTTGAATTAGAAAAATAAGTTTTATACTAACGCAAATGCAGAAAGGGTAATAATGATTAGAGTGGGTTAGAGTAGAGGTTGGTGGTGTACAGTGAAACCATTTATTTTTAAGAATAACATTTCTTCTTTTGACTTTATTATTAGTGCGCATTTGGGCCCTTCATACTTGTCTGAATTGAGCTGACTGACTTAACCCCACGCATGCGCACCAGAGAGAGAATACGGAAAGATGAGTAAGGACTTGTCACGCGTCCAAGGCCGGCGAAGATGTGCCCTGGGAACATGAGGGTGAAGAGTTCATATGAAGGAGCTTTATTCATGATTTTGCAACATTTTGTATTAATAAAGTTTGGAGATGTATGGGAAAGGAAATGAATTAATAAAGTTTGAGGGGAGGGGTTTGAAACAATGGTTTAATGAAATAAGTGAAGATGTAAGCATGGTGTGATGATCATCCCCCCTCGCCTGTCCAATCAGAGTTAGTATTTTGTGAAATTGAAACATTTATGTGTGGTACATGGTTATGGAAAGGTATAATTGAGGTAGTTTCAGTAGTTAGTTATTGCTTTACGGGAGCACAGAAGCAGAGCTCGGGATGCTGTCGGTGCTGTGGGTGGTGCTGAAGCTGTGAGACGCTGATGAAGAAATCGAATGCAGAACCATCTATTTTAACTTAATTGGGTTAGAAATAAGATCGCAGAAGAACCATGAGGAGGAAGAGAGTGTCAGAGAGGGGTGCGACGCAGTCGTCGGTATTTAGAGAGGTGAAGTATCCTGTCCTGAAGTCTTTGCCTCCTGATCTATCCCGGGGGACCCTTACCAGCCCTTTGGCCAGGGGTTTGGTCTTCACACCATACTTGGTAATTATAAATTCATCATATTGATAGATGTTCTTCTCTCTCTGTCCTCTTCTTTCTAGGCATAGTTATTGTGTGGATCTGAATTGCTGTTGCCTATTGAAACTTGATTGAATTGACACTCTTGCGAATGAGGGTGTTTGTACTGAAACTTTGAGATGGTTCACATGCAATTAATTTAGATAAAGATTTTAAAACTTCCTGAGTCTGTGATTATTTCATTATAATCGAGAAATGTTTAATAAGTTATGTTAATTATCACCATCAACTAGTTCCAACTAATGGTCCATTGACCAGAGGAATCACCTTCTAATTGGGATCGTAGACTGCCAGTCAAAACAGTCTCTTGACAGGTGAAGAGGGACTAGTACGGATTTGGTGGAATTTAGCTTCAGTCCGGAGACTTGTCCAAAGAGGTGCAGAGCCCAAAGGCAGCGAGGGCCAGATTGGGCTGGTTCAGCCAAGAAAAGCAAGACATCACCCGCATATAGTGCGATTTTGTCCTCTGCAGCATTAGGCCATCTCCAGCCTTGAAAACGATTGTCAGATCACACCAGGCACGCCAAGGGCTCCATCACTAGGGTGAATAGGAGCGGTGAGAGGGGGCAGCCCTGTCTCGTCCCCCGTTCGATGGGGAATAGTTCCGAGAGTGCCCTGTTGACTAGGACTCGCGCTTGTGGCCGGGAGTATAATACTTTGACCAAGTTCCGGAAGTGTTGGCCCATACCCATCTCAGTTAGGACATCATCTAGATATCTCCAGTTTATGGAATCAAATGCCTTCTCGAGGTCAAGAAGAAGGAGCGCTAAGTAAGGAGTTAATGATTGACGATGCGCTAGGGCTACATGGAGACGTCTGAGGCAGTGTCTGGTGCCACAAGAAGGCATGAATCCACACTGATCGGGTGGACCTGCTTGGAGAGATACGGTTTCAGTCGGTGGGCGAGAATCGAGGCAAAAACTTTGACCTCCGTGTTTATGAGGAAGATGGGGTGATACTCAGCGCAGTTTGGCGAAGGAGGTTGCATTTTAGGGATTACAACAATAGTGGCAGCATCTGTTTCGGGCAGAAACGAGCTGCTGTTGGTTGCTTCCGCGTTGATGTTCAGCAAGTGTGGGACAAGTATTTCTCGGTAGGCGGCGTAGTATTCCTAAGGGAGGCCGCTGGGACCCGGGGTTTTGCCCGGAGCGGTGCGCGATATAGCGTCGCAGATCTCCTTCTGGGTAACAGGAAGTTCTAGATCTAGTGCATCAGCTTGGCTTAAGCACAGGAGTTGGATATGTGTTTGGGTGAGCAGACTCGAAACAGAGAGCTCAGACTTCTGCCTCGAGTAAAGTTTGGAGTTATAAGCGGCAAAGGTCTGGGCTATCGCTGAAGGGGTGCAGTGGGTGGTGCCCTCTGGGTCTACGATCTCCGGGATGATACGATTGGCCATCGGGTATGTGGCCCAACGGTGCAAGAGTTTCCCATTTTTGTCCCCCCATCCATACACCCTAGCCACAGAGGATCTCCATAGTAGTGTGGCAGCCTCCATGGAGAGTTGCTTGATTTCATCTAGTAAGTGTATGAGTTGCCTCTCATGTACCTCGTCTTGCTGGGGAGGTGTGTGTGCCTCAAGGAGAGTTGCCTGGGCCTCCACGAGAGTAACCCGAGAATATTAGGATTGGCGCTTGAGTTTGAGCTGGCCCTTGGCGAAGCCACGGATAGTAGCTTTACCGGCTTCCCACAGAATATTCGGGGAGGGGACCGAATCGCAATTGTTCAGAAAATATTGTTTGAGTTCTGCGCCCACAGCCTTTTTAAGGTTTTTGTCCTGAAGGAACCACGCATTGAACCTCCAGATCGGGCGAAGTACGCCAGGGGGGTCACCCACCCTCAAGAGTATCGGCGAGTGGTCAGAGATACCCCTGGGAAGGATAGCGATGTGCCTAACTTTTTGGCAGTCTAGCGCTGGCATGAAGATGTGGTCAATGCACGCGTGCGTGTGATGCACAGCAGAGGTGTGGGTGTACTGTCTGGTCTGGGGGTGCAAATTCTCCAGGTGTCACATATAGCGAGTGTGTCTGTCCAGTTAGTAAGGAGCCGTGCATGGGCGGAACTCGTGCTAGTAGACGGTGGGCTCGTGGCATCGCGGGTCGGGTGCATGACTGCGTTGAAGTCCCCACCAATGATTGTCAGTCCAGGGGGTAGTGAGGAAATAAGGTTGGTGGTACGTTGCAGGGTCGAAGGGAGCAGTGATGGAGGGGAATATATGGATAGTAGGTTGAGAACAGCCCCTTCCATGGACCTCTAAGGGCTATGAAGCATCCCTGGGGGTCAGTAGTGGTCATTGTCAGTGTGAAGGGCAGATTGTGGCGCATGAGGATTGCTACACATCGCGAACCCCGGGTGAACCCTGAGTGCCAGGCTCTATCATAGCCATACCGCGCTAGAAAGGGGCAGTTAGCACCCATAAGGTGTGTTTCTTGGAGAAATAGTATGTCGGCTGCTTGGCGTTGGGCATAACGCAGGACTGCTGTCCGCTTAACCTTGTCTAGCAGCCCGTTGACATTCCCTGATAGGATGCGGAGAGAGTCTCCGGTGTTATGCGAGTCCATCACGATGGGTACAGGTGCAGGCGGAGAATAGTGTGGTGTGGCCTGAGTGCAGAGTTGCCCGCACTGTGGGTGCACAGCAGGGTCGTGGGCACCCCCCTGGGTCATGTGAAGTATTTAGGAGTGAGTTGCTGTGGAAAGAGGTTGCTGGTGTAGTGAACATAGTGAACATAGTGTGAGAACCGGAACTCGGGAAACGGTCCCTCCTCCCAACCCTGCCCCCTCCCCCCACCCTATACTTTAGGAATGGAAGCATCTGTTGTCCCAAGTGGAAACAGAGAAAAGAAAACCAAACTGAAATGCTTGGGTATAGGTTTGCGTGGAGGACCCCTCCTTGCGTAAGGATAGTAATTGTTGAATTGTGGAATGATTATACATTACGGTGAAAGTTATCGGCTTCCGAAGGCATCTACTGCAGAGAGTCTTTGGATGGCCTACAGACGAGGCAAGTGCTCACCCCAGAAGTGCTCGGCTTCGGGAGAGGTCTGAGTCAATGGAGTCCAGTTGGAGAGCCCTGGGTGAGGCGTCGTCAGGCTCTGAGCGGGTCACTGATTCGGATCTCCGGAGGGAGCAGGAGCCATTTAATTGAACAGATTCTCTGAGGAGTAACCCAGGGCTCGCGGGTGAGTCCGACCTGGCTCAGCGCGTTCCCTGTCCTTTGCAAGATTGTGTGCACCTTCCAATGCGTTTGAGCGATTTCGTTTGGGTGTCACCATCTCGGGCTCCGGAATGTGAAGAAGACAGATTCAATTTTAATGGACGTTCTTCAGTCAGCTAAGTCCAGGCTGCCTCCGGAGAATCAAAGAAGAGGGATTTGTTTTGGAATACCACTCGGAGGCAGGCCGGGAAGAGCAGCCGGTATTGGAGGCCCAGTGCACGCATTTTCTGTTTTGCCTCAGTGAAGGATCGTCTTTGGGCTTGGACTTCCCTTGTGTAGTCTGGGAAGATCATAATTGGCTGACCTTGAAATGATAGAAGTTTTTGGTTGCGTGCCTCAGCTAGGATAAGGTCTCTATCTTTGAAGTTGAGAACCCTGGCGATGATAGGCCTGTGTGGTGCTCCCGGTGGAGGTCTCGGAGCAAGAGAGCGGTGAGTGCGCTCAATTGCAAACCAGGCGGAGAGGGAGCCCTCCAGCATCCAGGATTTTATCCATTGTTCGATGAAGGTGCCTATCTGGCCACGCTCCAAGCCCTCCGGAAATACCACCAGGCGGAGATTATTGCGTCTCGACCGGTTTTCAGCATCCTCTGCTCTTCGGTGGAGCTCCTTGGTGTGGGTTTGTAGGCGTGCAACTTGGTCTTTCAGCTGGCAGACATCGTCTTCAACCGTGGAGATACGAGATTCAGTTTCCGCAATCCGGGCTGTCGCATTGCGAAGGTCTTGCCGCATGAGGGCCATCTCAACCCTTATTTTCGACCGAGGTTTGCGTAGTGTTAATTGCCTGTAGAATCGTGTTGAGGTAAGCAACCGCAGGGGGTGGTCTTTCCGTGGATCCACTCGCCATTCCGGGATCGTTAGTCATGAATTGATCCATCTTGGTCTGCGTTGGGGGAGGTTTAGGGCCTCGGTGTCTCCCCATGCTGGTAACGTGGAGTGTATCTTATATGCGTTTAGTGTCGGAGGATGCAGTCCGGTATCTCTCTGGGGGAGAGGGCGTCTATCTCTGTGACTTTGGCATCAGGCGGGTAGGAGAGCACCAAGTATCGGTGTGTAGGATGCGGTATGGCCATCCAGTAACCAGTGGTGTGCAGAAAGGACGGTCTACAAGATAGCCGGTTCCTGCAGTCTTATCTTCTGTAGATCCCTCAGGCGGGTCGTGTAGTGACACTGGGAATTTGCCGTGCAGCAGGCTTCGAGTCAGCCCAGGGCGTAGTTCTACGTGGGCACTCTCCGATCTTAGTCGCCCAGTGATGCTCCAGTTCGGGCACAGGAAGTCACCGGTGTATGCCTACACAGGCGCGGAGACAGGGAGCCGAACAAGCACAAGCCGATGTGCTACATAGGAAGGCCTGTGGCGGGTTGCGTATAATTTCAGGTCTTGGTGACTGCCCCCCGCCGCTCCCCTCCAAGCCCGAACCTGCAGCGATGGGACACAGCAGGAGAGGGGGTCCCAAGAGAGTGACCACTATTATGCAGGGCCTGAGGGCCAGGCGGTGTTCCTCCGGTAAGGACCACAGTCATTCAGGAGGACTGGTAGGCATTGCAGTGGGGGGTGGGGGATACTCGCGTTCTCCAAATTAGCTCCACTTGGCAGCCTACTAGGTCACTGGGGCCTCCTCTCGGCCCCAAGGCGGAGAACGCACAATCCTGGGCCACAATGTCTGACTCCCACCGCTTCCCCAGCGCCCGATCCCTTGTCAATGGGCTCACAGCAGGAGAGGGAGGACCTGGGATAGCGTCCACAGTTGTGCAGGGCGGGAGAGCCCAGGGGGTACTCCTCCAGGAGGGACCACGAGCGGTCAGGAGGGCCGGTAGGCATCATGGTGGGGGGGCGGGGCAGTCATGGCCTCCGGAACCAGACCCACCGGAGAGTCAATCAGGCCACTGGGGGGCACAGGGAGGCAATCACCGGCAGCGGATGGTCGTAGTGCCTTTCCTCAGCCGCAAGGCGGGTTGCAGGTCAGCCTCTCTATTCAATCCTCCGCACACCGCAGTCATTCGGAAGCTGGGACTGGTCGCAGCAGGCCGCAGCGCAGCTTCTCACCTCACACGCCCCGGGCTCCGCGGGGCCAGGCAGACGGCGCCAGTCATCAATCGTCCCCTTCGCCAGCTGCAAGACCACGCATCAGTCCCCAGAGTGCACACAGCCTGCCGCAGCAAGGGGACCGCGCAGGGCACAGAACCAGTCGCAGTGCGCCCTGAGAGCAGAGAAGCGATCCCGGCAGACCAACATGGCCCGGCTCTTCGCCGTCAGTCTAATGCTCTCGGTCGTAGATGTAGCGCGCACAGCCTTGGGGATCAGGCACAGGATCTTCCAAGAGCCCACGTCTCAGGCAGGTCAGGCCGCAGCTGAGGTAAGTGTAGCGCAGGCGTGGTCAGGGCCTACCTCAGCACCATTCATCTCCCGGTGTCAGGCAGCGGGGAAGCCGCGACGGGCTCAGTTCCTCCCGGCAGTGGCCGCGGCCCCGTTCTCGCCTCCAGCATTTTTCTGAGCGGGCTCATTAGGCCAATGGTGGTGCTGCAGGGAGCCGCTTCAGGACAGGCGGTGACCGCCTCTATGCAGTCGGTCGAGCTCTCCACAGTCAGGCAGATCTCAGGGAGTCACTCGAGAGACCCCGTCACCATCTTGAGTAGGCCGCAAGCCTGATCCTCGTTGAGCCGCCTCTCTGGTCCTTCATAAACGCCACAGCTTGTCAGGACGCCTGCTGCCAACCTAGGAAGGTAATACCAGGTTTTGAAATGTGTTTAGGTGCAGCGATGCATAAGGATGGCTTAGCGGATGACGGAGGGGTCCGGAGCACTCTTAGAGTGCGACCGCCATCTTGACGCTCCAAGCCACTCTCCCCGCAGCATTGTTTTTTAAGCCAAGCGTAAGATTAAGCTCTCAACCAAGGCATGCACTTCTGTGTTTTTATTCACACCTGCGTGGGCAAACCTTTCAGACACCTTCTTTACCTGGTCCTGTAGCAGATGCAGCAATAGGATAACTTGGCCCATCGTACTGTCTAGCTTGCTAACTTCCCGTGTGAAAATCTCAAAAGGGAGTAGCATCTGTGTCAGGCATTTGACTAGGCCCATTTCCCCACATCCATGGTCATAGTTTTCCAAACCTCATCTCATCCTCTTTGAATGACATAGTCATTGATCTGTTTGTACTGCTCAAACAGACGTTGCAACATGTAATAGGTCGAGTTCCTATGTGTTGATACCTCCTGTATCAGTGTTTTAATTGGTACTCTACTAGAACGCTGAATAATCCGCAACTGCTTCCAGGCTTTAAAAGAATGGCTGAAAAGAGTGCAGATTCTTCTGCATGTGGCCAGTATGTTGCTGACTATGTCTTCTTATTTTAGAAAGTCTTACATCACCAGGTTGATGCCATGGTCCAAATAAAGGACCCTGAACTAGCCTCCATCTGGCATCGCCTTGACTTTGTTTCAACCATTGTCCGTGGCAACAAACCCAATTCTGAGACCTCTGGGTCACAGCCATTCATACACCTTGCTATTAAATTCCTCCAATATGTTTACGGCTGTATGCGATTTCTCCATTGCGAACATGGACACTGTTGCATGCCACCGAATGCTCTTCAAACTTTCTTCAGGGCTAAGACCTACATATATCTTTTGTTTTACCCTCACTAAAGAGATCCAGTGTGCAGTGATGCCCATATAATCAATCACCTGACAACTGGTCCACATGTCTGTCATCACTTTGCTGCAAAGCTTGTGCAAACAACTGCAGCACATTTGATGCAGCACTAGAACAGCAAATCTGGCAAAATAGGTCAGACTTGGTACCTTCCATTTTTGGCAGATGGCTGCCACAAATTCTCAGAGTCCCACTCCTCCCACAAAAGAAAAAGAGAGGTGGTCCAGCACTACCATGTTTGCAGCTTCCCATTGTACAAATGTGTGGGTGGATGGATTCGCTTGTAGGGCCCCCCTGCCTAAACATGCCTATAATTGTAGCCTGGATTTTCTTCTTTTCTGGATCCACTGACACAGGCGTCTTTTGAGAAGTAGAAGGTGGTGGTAAACTCAATATGCATCGTGGTGGGGCAGTCACTGTATACTGTGGTGTCTCCATCTCACTCCGATTGTTGGTCCATTGTGTCGCAGAGGTGGGTGATTCTGCTGGCGCACTGCTGAGGACAGGACTGCTTTGTATGAAGATGTCACCCTCTTCTTCCTAATCATTACCTTCTACTGTGATTTGCCTTGTAGCTGATGTTCCCAGGCTCTTTTCACCACAATGACCACGTTCAGCAATTCTTTTAACGCGCTCCTCCCCACTTGATTGTGTGGTGTAGACCAATGCAACAGATGGTTGCAACAGTGAAACTCTTAAAGCGGGTCAGGGCTTACCAGAGAGCTGGTAATACAGCGGGGGCCTGTAGACATGCAGAGTTCTGGCGGGGAATACCTGGGTCGGAGCCCCGATCCACAGGGAGCCGTTGGGTTTGATCGGCTTGAGGTTGGTCGGCAAATAAGCCGGGGGGCTGTGCAGCGTACAAAGGCATAGCATGGAAGTGACGTCACTGTGTGTATGTTGTGGCGGAAGGGGGGCAGGGAAAGGGGGGGCAAGTGAAGAGCAGCCAGGGTCCGGGTGAAAATCAAACAATCGGACCGGAGTGAAGGCGGGGAGGGAGGGGAAACGGGAGTGCAGGACAGCACTCAGAGGAGGAAACAACTAAGTATCAGAGACATAGTTTAATGCGACAATTCACGTGCATAGTCGTTGGCCTAATACAGTACAGATGTACACATGAGTTTTGAGTATGCCAGTAGGAAAACAAAAAAATATAACGACCAATACCTATAAGCCAGAGGTAAGCGTAATAAGTAGTCTGTACAGAAATTAAACATGCACATGGCTAATTATTATGGTTGTATCTATCAGAACACCAAGAATAAAGGTGTCATGGCAAGGGGTCAGTAAGGGTGGTGTCTCCCAGAGTAAGGAACATGATAGGGAGAAGTGTTACAGTTGTATGGTGTTATTCCATTCATCAATGGTGTTCAACCCCTGGTTTACAGAGTTGCATCGACTGATCCATTTGCATTCACTTCTGTTAAGCAGAAGCTGAAGATTGCCAACCCTGGATGGTAGTGTGGGTTGGTCTATGACCTGACACGTCATATCCAATTCACTGTGTTGTTTTTCCACGTGATATGCCACCAAGGGGGCATTCATGACCTTACAGTGGATGCAGCTTTTATGTTGGATTATACGCTGTTATACCATTTGGGTGGTTTGGCTAATATAGACCAGATTGCATGGGCACCGTATGGCGTAAATGACGTTGAATGATCGGCAGTTGGTGAAAGTCTTCAATTTGTGAGTCATGTTGTTGGTTGCAAATTCTTTGGTGTTCACTGTGAGGCAGCAGACAACACAATTTTGGCATCTGTAGTGTCCAATGAGTGGTGGAAGCCCCCATGCTGAAGTGATAGATTCCTTGGTTGTTCGGTTTCATGGGCCATTTGATGGCATGTACCAGGTGGTTAGAGAGGTTGTCGCCTCTTTTGTAGGAAAACAAGGGTGGTTGTCGGACCTTAAGCTGATAAAACCTGAGGGCTTCCTGTGGATCGGGGCTCCGACCCAGGTATTCCCCGCCAGGACTCTGCATGTCTACAGGCCCCCGCTGTGTTACCAGCTCTCCGGTAAGCCCTGACCCGCTTTTAGAGTTTCGCTGTTGCAACCATCTGTTGCGTTGGTCTTCACCACGGGCCCTCGGGTCCCTAATTCCGGTCCTTCTTTTTCAGCCTCTGTCTCACCCGGACGCGCCATTATACCGGGTAAGCCTGCATTTCTACAGCCACTTCACGTTGCCCATTTCACGCAATTTTTTCACCCATTGACCGGGTGCCATCTCTCCTAGGGGCCGCCTCCAAGGGACCACCCATTCCAGTCAATCAATCAATCAATCAGGGGTTTGTTAAAGTGCGACTACTCACCCATAAGGGTCTCAAGGCGCTAGGGGTGGGGGGGGTGCAGGTTCCATTCCATCAAGGAGGGGGTCTGTCGAAGAGCCAGGTTTTGAAGTTTCTTGCGAAGATGGGGAGCGATGTTGTCTGTCTGAGGTAGAGCAGAAGGGCGTTCCATGCTGTGGCCGCGAGGAAGGAGAAGGAGCGGCCTCCCGATTTGGTCTTTCTGGTGCGGGGGACCACGGCGTAGGAGAGCTGGGCTGATCGTAGGGTCCTTTGGGGTGCGTGGAATTTGAGTCGGCTGTTCAGGTATGCTGGTCCGGTGCCGTGGAGGGCCTTGTGTGCTTGGGTGAGCATCTTGAAGGTGATTCTCGCCTCGACGGGGAGCCAGTGGAGTGTGCGCAGGTGCTGGGAGATGTGGCAGTGTTTTGGCAGGTTGAGGACCAGTCTTGCGGTGGCGTTCTGGATGTTCTGTAGCTTGCGGGTGAGGTTTTTGTTTATTCCGGCGTAGAGTGCGTTGCCGTAGTCGAGTCTGCTGGTGACCAGGGCGTGAGTGACGGTCTTTCGGTGTTCAATGGGGATCCATTTGAAGGTCTTACGAAGGAGGTGGAGGGTGTGGAAGCAGGAAGATGAGACAGAGTTGATCTGGCGGTCCATTTTGAGCTCGGAGTCCAGGATGATTCCAGGTTGCGTGCGTGGTCTGTGGGGGTTGGCGGGTTTCCGAGGGCGGGCGGCCACCAGGTGTCGCTCCAGGCATCGGGGTTTGGGCCCATGATGAGTACTTCTGTTTTGTTGGTGTTTAGTTGTAGGCAGCTATTTTTCATTCATTTGGCGACGGCTTCCATGCCTTCTCGAAAGTTGCGTCTGGCGGTGTTGGGCTCGTTGGATAGGGAGAGGATGAGCTGGGTGGCGTCTGCGTATGACACGATGTTGAGTCCGTAGGTTCTGACGATAGGGGCGAGTGGAGCCATGTAGACGTTGAAGAGCGTCGGGCTGAGGGAGGAGCCCTGGGGGACCTTGCAGATGGTAGGTGTGGGGTCCGAGAGGAAAGGGGGGAGTCTGACCCGCTGCGTCCTGCCGGACAGGAAGGAGCGGGTCCAGTCGAGGGCCTTGTCCTGGATTCCTGCGTCATAGAGTCTGCGTATTAGGGTGCGGTGGGAGACTGTGTCGAACGCTTCTGATAGGTTGAGGAGGATGAGGGCTACTGTTTCTCCTTTGTCCAGTAGGGTGCGGATGTCGTCTGTTGCGGCGAGGAGGGTGGTTTCCGTACTGTGGTTTTTTCTGAAGCCGGATTGGGAGGAGTCGAGGATGTTGTGTTCTTCAATGAATGTGGCGAGTTGGCTGTTGATGGCTTTCTCGATGACTTTCGCTGGGAACGGGAGCAGGGAGATGGGTCTGTAGTTTTTTAGGTCAGTGGGGTCCGCTGAGGGTTTCTTTAGGAGGGGATTGACCTCGGCGTGTTTCCAGTCGTCGGGGAACGAGGCGGTCGCCAGGGAGCGGTTGATGGTGTGGCGGAGCATGGGTGCGATGGTGTCGGCGGCTCTGTTGAAGATGTGGTGGGGGCAGGGGTCCGTGGGGGCCCCTGAGTGTATTGACTTCATTGTCTTCAGTGTGTCTTCGTGGGGAGGGCTGTCCAGTCGTCAATCGCTGGTTTCCGGGTGTCGGGTGTGGTTGATGAGGGTTCAGTGTGTTGGTTGTCTTCGTCGAAGTTGTCGTAGATGCTCTTGATTTTGTGGTGGAAAAAGGTGCTGAGTTTGTCGCAGAGGTCTTGTGAGGGAGGGATGTCAGTAGACTCGCTAGTGGGTTGGGCGAACTCCTTGATGATGCTGAAGAGTTCCTTGCTGTTGTGCGCGTGGGTGGAGCTTCTGTCTTCAATCGCTTTTTTCCTCGTTTCTCTGATGAGTTGATGGTGGGCGTTGGTGGCGGCTCTGAAGTTGTTGTGGGCTTCTGTGGATTTGGTGTTCCTCCAGGCCTTTTCGAGGCGGCGGCATGTGCATCTGGACTCTTGAAGTTCGGTGGTAAACCATCTGGCTTTCTTGGCGCGGGTATTGTTGTTTTTCTTGAGGGGGGCTATGGTTTTGGTGCTGTCTGAGATCCATCTATGCAGGGTTCGTGCTGCGGTGTTGGGGTCGTCGTTTTCTGCGATGGTTGGGGTGGAGTTGTTGAGTGAGGAGGTGAGCTGGTCGTTGGTGATTTTGGTCCAGTTTCTTTGTGGAAGCAGGTGCTGGTGTCTGTGGATTGTGGGTGTTCTGAAGGTGAAGTGGATGCAACAATGGTTGGTCCATGGGAGTTCGGTGGTGTGGCTGACGGTGATGGAGTTTCCTGTAGTGAAGAGGGGGTCAAGGGTGTGTCCTGCTAAGTGCGTGGGCTCGGTCACGATCTGGCGTAGTCCAATGTTGTGGAGGTTGTCCAGGAGGGATGTGGTGTTGGGGTCCAGTTGGTTGTCGAGGTGGAAGTTGAGGTCTCCCAGCAGGGTGTAGTTGGTGGATGCGATGGCCTGTGGGGAGATAATGTCCGTGATGGAGTTGGCAAAGGGTCCGCGGGGTCCAGGGGGTCGGTACATGAGGGTTCCTCAGGGGGTGGCGGTGGGGCTGGCCAGTATCTTGAAGTGAAGGTGTTCCATCAGTTCTGTGGGCTCGTCGGGGAGTGTGCTCAGGTGGAGGCTGGATTTGTGGACAATGGCGATTCCTCCTCCTGGGCGGGTGGGGCAGTCCTTCCTGGAGATCTTGTATCCTTGGGGGATGATGATGGCGATGTCCGGTACCGAAGTGGTGTTGGTCCAGGTTTCGGTGAAGAACACTACATCCGGGGTGGTGCTGTCGAGGAGGTCCCAGATTTCTGTGGTGTGTTTGTGGAGGGATCGGACGTTGAGGAGGATGCATTGCAGGGTCTTCGGTTCAGTTGTGTTCTTGTGGGCGGGTTGTGCTGGATCCGTGTTCTTGTCGGTGCTGCAGGTGTGCCGGCAGTGGTGACAGCTGAAGGGTCCGTGGGTGTCGGCTGGTGATGCTAGCTTGCAATTGTTGTTGCGGCCTGGGTTGAGTGCGTGGAGTTCTGCTGGGTCGTAGCGTTGGCGGGGCAGAGGTACAGGGTTCCTGGCGCTGGCCGCGGTCGGGTCGCGGACGGGCGCAGACGGGCTTGCCTTTGATGCGCTGCTGCCCGAGTGAAAGAGCAGAGTGAGAGGAAAGAGACAGAGGTCCACTGGACCACCAGGGATGAGGCGCAGGGAAACCTGTGGGTGGAGGAGGGCCTCGATCACCAACACTCAAGAGTGCAGGGGCAGACCTCACTTAATGGTGGAGCTGCGAGGGTGGGAGAGCAATTTCACTGACAATGAGTCAGTGGTCTTGCTCGCCTGTCCCCACAGCGGCCGTCATTAAGTAGGGGTCGGGGAGGGCTGGACAGCTGGGAGGCGGAAGCAGGGAGGGGAGCTGGATTGGGCCGGTCGCGCTGGGGGGGAGGGGCCACGGGGGCAGCAGCGGCGGGGAAAGGTAAAGGGAGGAAATAAGGGATAAAGAAAAAAGGGAATATAAGCAGAAATAAGGCACAAAAGAGCAGAGATGCAGAAAAGTGCAGAAAGGTGAAAGATAAAAGAGGGTAGAAAAACGAGTGAAAACGATTGAAAGAGCAGAGCGAGAGGAAGGGAAAATGAGCAGAAATAAGGCACAAAAGAGCAGAGATGCAGAAAAGTGCAGAAAGGTGAAAGATAAAAAAGGGTAGAAAAACGAGTGAAAACGAGAGAAAGAGCAGAGTGAGAGGAAGGAGACAGAGGTCCACTGGACCACTAGGGATGAGGCGCAGGGAAACCTGCGGGTGGAGGAGGGCCTCGATCACCAACACTCTAGAGTGCAGGGGCAGGGGCAGACCTCATTTAATGGTGGAGCTGCGAGGGTGGGAGAGCAATTTCACTGACAATGAGTCAGTGGTATTGCTCGCCTGTCCCCACAGCGGCTGCCATTAAGTAGGGGTCGGTAAGGGCTGGACAGCTGGGAGGCGGGAGCGGGGAGGGGAGCTGGATTGGATTCCACGAGACCCTACGGGGCTCCACCAATTCATTGGACCCTATCCAATCTGCGGATTATCACCGCCCCCTCATCTCCAATTCTCCCGGTAAGTGCCCAACACGGCACAACCACACGTGCCTGTGTCTCCTCCATCGCCCTACCAACCCATGCTCTTTTTTTCCCACAGCTCCTTCCCTCGCTCCATTGGCGGCACCCCCGGTGTGCTCAAGCTTCGCTGATCCACCAGCACCTTCCTAGTCCTTTATTCCATCTACTCACCGCGTTTAAGGTATTCATTTACGGTCCCCCTCAATCCTTTCTTTTCTGCCCTCCTCATTTCTTTGCCTCATTTCTCCTTTCCTCCTTTCTCGTACAGCACCCGTTACTCAGTAACTGGTCCTTATGATGATGCTAATCCACAAGGATTGAAACGCCGTCGACATACTAGCGCAACTTGTGGCGCCTTTTACTATGGTTCACTAAAATGCCTAAATTTGTACAAAAGTCATGTAAATAATTACCTGTGAACCACAAGTTCCTTTGTATCTATTTGTCACGTCTTCACTTTGCGCCTTCGCTATTTTCACTTGTCACCTGCGCTGTCCACTTAGAGTGTCACGAGCACTTGTTTGCACCAAGTTTGCTTGGTTACTTACGTATTCATTGCTTACAGTGCTTATACAACTGTTCCCAATTTATTTGTACCCTTCCAGCTGGTTCAGCCAAGAAAAGCAAGACATCACCCGCATATAGTGCGATTTTGTCCTCTGCAGCATTAGGCCATCTCCAGCCTTGAATACGATCGTCAGATCACACCAGGCATGCCAAGGGCTCCATCACTAGGGCGAATAGGAGTGGTGAGAGGGGGCAGCCCTGTCTCGTCCCCCGTTTGATGGGGAATTGTTCAGAGAGTGCCCCGTTGACTAGGACTCGCGCTTGTGGCCGGGAGAATAATACTTTGACCAAGTTCCGGAAGTGTTGGCCCATACCCATCTCAGTTAGGACATCGTCTAGATATCTCCAGTTTACGGAATCAAATGCCTTCTCAAAGTCAAGAAGAAGGAGCACTAAGTAAGGAGTTAATGATTGACGATGCGCTAGGGCTACGTGGAGACGTCTGAGGCAGTGTCTGGTGCCACGAGAAGGCATGAATCCACACTGATCAGGGTGGACCAGCTTGGAGAGATATGGTTTCAGTTGGTGGGCGAGAATCGAGGCAGAAACTTTGACCTCCGTGTTTATGAGGGAGATGGGGCGATACTCAGCGCAGTTTGGCGAAGGAGGTTGCATTTTAGGGATTACAACAATAGTGGCGGCATCTGTTTCGGGCAGAAACAAGCCGTTGTTGGTTGCTTCCGCGTAGATGTTCAGCAAGTGTGGGACAAGTATTTCTCGGTAGGCAGCGTAGTATTCCTGAGGGAGGCCGTCGGGACCCGGGGTTTTGCCCGGAGCGGTGCGCGATATAGCACCGCTGATCTCCTTCTGGGTAACAGGAAGTTCTAGGTCTAGTGCATCAGCTTGGCTTAAGCGCAGGAGTTGGATATGTGTTTGGGTGAGCAGACTCGAAAGAGAGAGCTCAGACTTCTGCCTCGAGTAAAGTTTGGAGTTATAAGCGGCAACGGTCTGGGCTATCGCTGAAGGGGTGCAGTGGGTGGTGCCCTCTGGGTCTACGATCTCCGGGATGATACGATTGGCCATCGGGTATGTGGCCCAACAGTGCAAGAGTTTCCCGTTTTTGTCCCTCCATCCATACACCTTAGCCACAGAGGATCTCCATAGTAGTTTGGCAGCCTCCATGGAGAGTTGCTTGATTTCTTCTCGTAAGTGTATGAGTTGCCTCTCATGTACCTCGTCTTGCTGGGGAGGTGTCTGTGCCTCAAGGAGAGTTGCCTGGGCCTCGAAAAGAGTAAACCGAGCATCTTGGGATTGGTGCTTGAGTTTGAGCTGGCCCTTGGCGAAGCCACGGATAGTAGCTTTACCGGCTTCCCACAGAATATTCGGGGAGGGGACCGAATCGCAATTGGTCAGAAAATATTGTTTGAGTTCTGCGCCCACAGCCTTTTTAAGGTTTTTGTCCTGAAGGAACCACGCATTGAACCTCCAGATCGGACGAAGTACACCAGGGGGGTCCCCCACCCTCAAGAGTATCGGCGAGTGGTCAGAGATACCCCTGGGAAGGATAGCGATGTGCCTAACTTTTTGGCAGTCTAGTGCTGGCATGAAGATGTGGTCAATGTGCGCGTGCGTGTGATGCACAGCAGAGGTGTGGGTGTACCGTCTGGTCTGGGGGTGCCAAATTCTCCAGGTGTCACATATAGCGAGTGTGTCTGTCCAGTTAGTAAGGAGCCGTGCATGGGCGGAACTCGTGCTAGTAGACGGTGGGCTCGCGGCATCGCGGGTCGGGTGCATGACTGCGTTAAAGTCCCCACCAATGATTGTCAGTCCAGGGGGTAGCGAGGCGATAAGGTTGGTGGTACATTGCAGGGTCGAAGGGAGCAGTGATGGAGGGGAATATATGGATAGTAGGTTGAGAGCAGCCCCTTCCATGGACCCTCTAAGGGCTATGAAGCATCCCTGGGGGTCAGTATTGGTCATTGTCAGTGTGAAGGGCAGTTTGCGGCGCATGAGGATTGCTACACATCGCGACCCCAGGGTGAACCCTGAGTGCCAGGCTCTATCATAGCCATACCACGCTAGAAAGGGGCAGTTAGCGCCCATAAGGTGCATTTCTTGGAGAAATAGTATGTCGGCCACTTGGCGTTGGGCATAACGCAGGACTGCTGTCCGCTTAACCTTGTCTAGCAGCCCGTTGACATTCCCTGATAGGATGCAGAGAGAGTCTCCGGTGTTATGCGAGTCCGTCACGGTGGGTACAGGTGCAGGCGGAGACTAGTGTGGTGTGGTCTGAGTGCAGAGTTGCCTGCACTGTGAGTGCACAGCAGGGTCGTGGGCACCCCCCGGGGTCATGTGAAGTATTTAGGAGTGAGTTGCTGTGGAAAGAGGTTGCTGATGTAGTGAACATAGTGTGAGAACCGGAACTCGGGACAAAGGTCCCTCCTCCCATCCCCTGCCCCCTCCCCCACCCTATACTTACAGGAATGGAAGCATCTGTCATCTCAAGTGGAAACAGAGAAAAGAAAACCAAACTGAAATGCTTGGGTATGGGTTTGCGTGGAGGACCCCTTCTTGCGTAAGGATAGTTATTGTTGAATTGTGGAATGATTATACATTACGGTGAAAGTCATCGGCTTCCGAAGGCATCTACTGCAGAGTGTCTTTGGATGGCCTACAGACGAGGCAAGTGCTCACCCCAGAAGTGCTCGGCTTAGGGAGAGGTCTGAGTCAATGGAGTCCAGTTGGAGAGCCCTGGGTGAGGCGTCGTCAGGCTCTGAGCGGGTCACTCATTCGGATCTCCGGAGGGAGCAGGAGCCGTTTAATTGAACAGATTCTCTGAGGAGTAACCCAGGGCTCGCGGGTGAGTCTGACCTGGCTCAGCGCGTTCCCTGTCCTTTGCAAGATCGTGTGCACCTTCCACTGGGTTTGAGCGATCTCGTTTGGGTGTCGCCATCTCGGGCTCCGGAATGTGAAGAAGGCAGATTCAATTTTAATGGACGTTCTTCAGTCAGCCAAGTCCAGGCTGCCTCCGGAGAATCAAATAAGAGGGATTTGTTTTGGAATACCACTCGGAGGCAGGCCGGGAAGAGCAGCCGGTATTGAAGGCCCAGTGCACGCATTTTCTGCTTTGCCTCAGTGAAGGATCGTCTTTGGGCTTGGACTTGCCTTGTGTAGTCTGGGAAGATCATAATTGGCTGACCTTGAACTGATAGAGGTTTTTGGTTGCATGCCTCAGCTAGGATAAGGTCTCTATCTTTGAAGTTGAGAACCCTGGCGATGATAGGCCTGTGTAGTGCACCCAGTGGAGGTCTCGGAGCAAGAGAGCGGTGAGCGCGCTCAATCGCAAACCAGGCGGAGAGGGAGCCCTCCGGCATCCAGGATTTTATCCATTGTTTGATGAAGGTGCCTATCTGGCCACGCTCCGAGCCCTCCGGAAATACCACAAGGCAGAGATTATTGCGTCTCGACCAGTTTTCAGCATCCTCTGCTCTTCGGTGGAGCTCCTTGGTGTGGGTTTGTAGGCGTGCAACTTGGTCTTTCAGCTGGCAGACATCGTCTTCAACCATGGAGATACGAGATTCAGTTTCCGCAATCCGGGCTGTTGCATTGCGAAGGTCTTGCCGCATGAGGGCCATCTCAACCCGGACCTCGCGAATTTTATTTCCGACCGAGGTTTGCGTAGTGTTAATTGCCTGCAGAATCGTGTTGAGGTCAGCAACCGCAGGGTGTGGTCTTTCCATGGATCCACTCGCCATTCCAGGATCGTTAGTCGTGAATTGATCCATCTTGGTCTGCGTTGGGGGAGGTTTAGGGCCTCGGTGTCTTCCCATGCTGGTAACGTGGAGTGTATCTTATATGCGTTTAGTATCGCAGGATGCAGTCCGGTATCTCTCTGGGGGAGAGGGCGTCTATCTCTGTGACTTTGGCATCAGGCGGGTAGGAGAACACCAAGTTTGGGTGTGTAGGACGCGGTATGGCCCATCCAGTAACCAGTGGTGTGCGGAAAGGACGGTCTACAAGATAGCCGGTTCCTGCAGTCTTATCTTCTGTAGATCCCTCAGGCGGGTCGTGTAGTGACACTGGGAATTTGCCGTGCAGCAGGCTTCGAGTCAGCCCAGGGCGTAGTTCTACGTGGGCACTCTCCGATCTTAGTCGCCCAGTGATGCTCCAGGGTGGGCACAGGAAGTCACCGGTGTATGCCTACACAGGCGCGGCGACAGGGAGCCGAACCAGCACACGCCGATGTGCTATGTAGGAAGGCCTGTGGCGGGTTGCGTATAATTTCAGGTTGTGGTGACTGCCCCCCGCCGCTCCCCTCCAAGCCTGTACCTGCAGCGATGGGACACAGCAGGAGAGGGGGTCCCAAAAGAGTGACCACTATTATGCAGGGCCTGAGGGCCAGGCGGTGTTCCTCCGGTAAGGACAACAGTCATTCAGGAGGACTGGTAGGCATTGCAGTGGGGGGTGGGGGGGACTCGCGGGCTCCAAATTAGCTCCACTTGGCAGCCTACTAGGTCACTGGGGCCTCCTCTCGGCCCCAAGGCAGAGAGCGCACAATCCTGGGCCACAATGTCTGCCTCCCACCGCTTCTCCAGCGCCCGATCCCTTGTCAATGGGCTCGCAGCAGGAGAGGGAGGACCTGGGAGAGCGTCCACAGTTGTGCAGGGCCAGAGAGCCCAGGGGGTACTCCTCCAGGAGGGACCACGAGCGGTCAGGAGGGCCGGTAGGCATCACGGTGGGGGGGCGGGCAGTCATGGCCTCCGGAACCAGACCCACTGGAGAGTCACTGGGGGGCACGGGGAGGCAATCACCGGCAGTGGATGGTTGTAGTGCCTTTCCTCAGGAGCAAGGCGGGTTGCAGGTCAGCCTCTCTATTCAATCCTCCGCACGCCGCAGTCATTCGGAAGCTGGGACTGGTCGCAGCAGGACGCAGTGCAGCTTCTCACCTCACATGCCCCGGGCTCCGCGGGGCCAGGTAGACGGCGCCAGTCATCAATCGTCCCCTTTGCCAGCCGCAAGACCGCGCATCAGTTCCCAGAGTGCACACAGCCTGCCACAGCAAGGGGACCGTGCAGAGCACAGAAACAGTCGCAGGGCACCCTGAGAGCAGAGGAGCAATCCCGGCAGACCAACATGGCCCAGCTCTCCGCTGTCAGTCTAATGCTCTCGGTCGTAGATGTAGCGCGCATAGCCTTGGGGATCAGGCACAGGATCTTCCAAGAGCCCATGTCTCAGGCAGGTCAGGCCACAGCTGAGGTTAGTGTAGCGCAGGCGTGGTCAGGGCTTACCTTGGCACCATTCATCTCCCGGTGTCAGGCAGCGGGGAAACCGCAAAAGGCTCAGTTCCTCCTGCCAGTGGCCGCGGCCCCGTTCTCGCCTCCAGCATTTTTCTGAGCGAGCTCATTAGGCCAATGGTGGTGCTGCAGGGAGCCGCTTCGGGACAGGCGGTGACCGCCTCTATGCAGTCGGTCGAGCTCTCCACAGTCAGGCAGATCTCAGGGAGTCACTCGAGAGACCCCGTCGCCATCTTGAGTAGGCCGCAAGCCTGATCCTCGTTGAGCCGCCTCTCTGGTCCTTCATAAACGCCACAGCTTGTCAGGACGCCTGCTGCCAACCTAGGAAGGTAATACCAGGTTTTGAAATGTGTTTAGGTGCAGCGATGCATAAGGATGGCTTAGCCGATGACGGAGGGGTCCGGAGCACTCTTAGAGTGCGACCGTCATCTTGACGCTCCAAGCCACTCTCCCCGCAGCATTGTTTTATAAGCCAAGCGTAAGATTAAGCTCTCAACCAATGCATGCACTTCTGTGATTTTATTCACACCTGCGTGGGCAAACCTTTCAGACACCTTCTTTACCTGGTCCTGTAGCAGATGCAGCAATAGGATAACTTGGCCCATCGTACTGTCTATCTTGCTAACTTCCCGTGTGAAAACCTCAAAAGGGAGTAGCATCTGTGTTAGGCATTTGACTAGGCCCATTTCCCCACATCCATGGTCATAGTTTTCCCAACCTCATCTCATCCTCTTTGAATGACATAGTCATTGATCTGTTTATGCTGCTCAAACAGACGTTGCAACATGTAATAGGTCGAGTTCCTATGTGTTGACACCTCCTGTATCAGTGTTTTAATTAGTACTCTACTAGCACTCTGAGTAATCCGCAACTGCTTCCAGGCTTTAAAAGAATGACTGAAAAGAGTGCAGATTCTTTTGCATGTGGCCAGTATGTTGCTGACTATGTCTTCTTATTTTAGAAAGTCTTACATCACCAGGTTGATGCCATGGTCCAAATAAAGGACCCTGAAATAGCCTCCATCTGGCATCGCCTTGACTTTGTTTCAACCATTGTCCGTGGCAACAAACCCAATTCTGAGACCTCTGGGTCACAGCCATTCATACACCTTGCTATTAAATTCCTCCAATATGTTTACGGCTGTATGCAAGTTCTCCATTGCTAACATGGACACTGTTGCATGCCACCGAATGCTCTTCAAACTTTCTTCAGGGCTAAGACCTACATATATCTTTTGTTTTACCCTCACTAAAGAGATCCAGTGTGCAGTGATGCCCATATAATCAATCACCTGACAACTGGTCACATGTCTGTCATCACTTTGCTGCAAAGCTTGTGCAACCAAATGCAGCACATTTGATGCAGCGCTGGAACAGCAAATCTGGCAAAATAGGTCAGACTTGGTACCTTCCATTTTTGGCAGATGGCTGCCACAAATTCTCAGAGTCCCACTCCTCCCACAAAAGAAAAAGAGAGGTGGTCCAGTGCTACCATGTTTGCAGCTTCCCATTGTACAAATGTGTGGGTGGATGGATTCGATTGTAGGGCCCCCCTGCCTAAACATGCCTATAATTGTAGCCTGGATTTTCTTCTTTTCTGGATCCACTGACACAGGCGTCTCTCGAGAAGTAGAAGGTGGTGGTAAACTCAATATGCATCGTGGTGGGGCAGTCACTGTATACTGTGGTGTCTCCATCTCACTCCGATTGTTGGTCCTTTGTGTCGCAGAGGTGGGTGATTCTGCTGGCACACTGCTGGGGACAGGACTGCTTTGTATGAAGATGTCACCCTCTTTTTCCTCATCATTACCTTCTACTGTGATATGCCTTGTAGCTGATGTTCCCAGGCTCTTTTCACCACAATGACCACGTTCAACAATTCTTTTAAAGCGCTCCTCCCCACTTGATTGTGTGGTGTAGACCAATGCAACAGACGGTTGCAACAGTGAAACTCTTAAAGCGGGTCAGGGCTTACCAGAGAGCTGGTAATACAGTGGGGGGTCTGTAGACATACAGAGTTCTGGTGGGGAATACCTGGGTCGGAGCCCCGATCCACAGGGAGCCGTCGGGATTGATCTGCTTGAGGTTGGTCAGCAAATAAGCCGGGGGGCCGTGCAGCTGACAAAGGCATAGCACAGAAGTGACATCACCGCGTGTATGTCATGGCGGAAGGGGGGCAGGGAAAGGGGGGCGGGTGAAGAGCAGCCAGGGTCCGGGTGAAAATCAAACAATCAGACCGGAGTGAAGGCGGGGAGGGAGGGGAAACGGGAGTGCAGGACAGCACTCAGAGGAGGAAACAACTAAGTATCAGAGACATAGTTTAATGCGACAATTCACGTACATAGTCGTTGGCCTAATACAGTACAGATGTACACATGAGTTTCGAGTATGCCAGTAGGAAAACAAAAAAACATAACGACCAATACCTATAAGCCAGAGGTAAGCGTAATAAGTAGTCTGTACAGAAATTAAACATGCACATGGCTAATTATTATGGTCGTATCTATCAGAACACCAAGAATAAAGGTGTCAAGGCAAGGGGTCAGTAAGGGTGGTGTCTCCCAGAGTAAGGAGCTTGATAGGGAGAAGTGTTACAGTTGTATGGTGTTATTCCATTCATCAATGGTGTTCAATCCCTGGTTTACAGAGTTGCATCGACTGATCCATTTGCATTCACTTCTGTTAAGCAGAAGCTGAAGATTGCCAACCCTGGATGGTAGTGTGGGTTGGTCTATGACCTGACACGTCATATCCAATTCACTGTGTTGTTTTTCCACGTGATATGCCACCAAGGGGGCATTCATGACCTTACAGTGGATGCAGCTTTTATGTTGGATTATACGCTGTTATACCATTTGGGTGGTTTGGCTAATATAGACCAGATCGCATGGGCACCGTATGGCGTAAATGATGTTGGATGATCGGCAGTTGGTGAAAGTCTTCAATTTGTGGGTCATGTTGTTGGTTGCAAATTCTTTGGTGTTCACTGTGAGGCAGCAGACAACACAATTTTGGCATCTGTAGTGTCCAATGAGTGGTGGAAGCCCCCATGCTGAAGTGATAGATTCCTGGTTGTTTGGTTTCATGGGCCATGTGATGGCATGTACCAGGTGGTTAGAGAGGTTGTCGCCTCTTTTGTAGGAAAACAAGGGTGGTTGTCGGAAGGGTTCATGAGTTCGAAGGATCGGCCAGTTCATCATGGACCTACTTAGGATTGCCCTGGAAAACAACTATTTCCTATAACGAGACACGTTCTACCTCCAAATTAAGGGTGTGTCCATGGGAGCTTGCTTCGCCCCCAACTTCGCAATTCTTTTTGTACACAACTTCGAAAAACTCATATCCTGACTCCCAACAACCCCTTTCAGGACCACATACTTTTGTGGCGATGGTACATAGACGTTATTCTCCTATTATGGAAAGGTACCACTGACACCCTATTCGCCTTTATGATTTGGCTCAACCAGTCTCAACCACACCTGAGATTCACCTCTGATTGAGGATCCAATGACCTCCCATTCCTGGATATCACTCTTTTCCCTGAAGATGGAAAAATTGGCACTGCCCTATATAGGAAACCCACAGAGTGCAACACCCTTCTGCACTATTCAAGTTACCATCCCCGCAGCCTCCGCGATGGTCTTCCCTATGAACAATTCCTCCGTATCAGGAGAAATTGCAAGTGGCACAAAGATTACTTTCGTGAAGCAGCCATTCTGACTAACAAACTTCTTCAGAGGGGCTACCCACCCTGTTTGGTTTCCCAAGCATGCAAGAGGGCCTGGTATTGCCACAGAGAACATCTTCTCACCCCCAAGAACAGACACGAAAATACCCGGATCCCCTTTGTCAACACATTCAGTCCCTCTAGTAACTAGGTCAACAAGATCATAAAGAAGAACTGGCCCATCCTTCGAACTCATGAACCCTTCCGACAACCACCCTTGTTTTCCTACAAAAGAGGTGACAACCTCTTGAACCACCTGGTACATGCCATCACATGGCCCACGAAACCGAACAACCAGGAATCTATCACTTCAGCATGGGGGCTTCCACCACTCATTGGACACTACAGATGCCAACATTCTGTTGTCTGCTGCCTCACAGTGAACACCAAAGAATTTGCAACCAACAACATGACCCACAAATTGAAGACTTTTACCAACTGCAGATCATCCAACGTCATTTACTCCATACGGTGCCCATGCAATCTGGTCTATATTGGCCAAACCACCCAAATGGTAAAACAGTGTATAATCCTACTTAAAAGCCGCATCCACCGTAAGGTCATGAATGCCCCCTTGGTGGCCCATTACGTGGAAAAACAACACAGTGAATTGGATATGACGTGGCAGGTCATAGACCAACCCACACTACCAACCAGGGTTGGCAATCTGCAGCTTCTGCTTAACAGAAGCGAATGCAAATGGATCACTCAATGCAACTCTGTAAACCAGGGATTGAACACTATTGATGAATGGAATAACACCATACAACTGTAACACTTCTCTCTATCAAGCTCCTTAACTCTGGGAGACACCACACTTACTGACCCCTTGCCTTGACACCTTTATTCTTGGTTTTCTGATAGATACGACCATATTAATTAGCCATGTGCATGTTTAATTTCTGTGCAGACTACTTATTATGTTTACCTCTGGCTTATAGGTATTGGTCGTTATGTTTATTGTTTTCCCACTGGCATACTCGAAACTCATGTGTACATCTGTACTGTTTTAGGCCAACGACTATGTACATGAATTGTCGCATTAAACTATGTCTCCGATACTTAATTGTTTCCTCCTCTGAGTGCTGTCCTGCACTCCCGTTTCCCCTCCCTCCCCGCCTTCACTCCGGTCCGATTGTTTGATTTTCACCCGGAACCTGGCTGCTCTTCACCCGCCCCCCTTTCTTCACCCCCTTCCACCATGACGTACACTCGGTGACGTCCCTTCCCCGCTACGCCTTTTTCAGCTGCCCGGCCCCTCGGCTCACTTGCCGACCAACTGTAAGCTGATAAAACCTGAGGGCTTCCTGTGGATCGAGGCTCCGACCCAGGTATTCCCCACCAGGACTCTGCATGTCTACAGGCCCCCGCTGTATTACCAGCTCTCCGGTAAGCCCTGACCCGCTTTTAGAGTTTCGCTGTTGCAACCATCTTTTGCGTTGGTCTTCACCACGGGCCCTCGTGTCCCTAATTCCGGTCCTTCTTTTTCAGCCTCTGTCTCACCCGGACACGCCATTATACCGGGTATGCCTGCATTTCTACAGCCACTTCACGTTGCCCATTTCACGCAATTTTTTCACCCATTGACCGGGTGCCATCTCTCCTAGGGGCCGCCTCCAAGGAACCACCCATTCCACGAGACCCTACGGGGCTCCACCAATTCATTGGACCCTATCCAATCTGCCGATTATCACTGCCCCCTCATCTCCAATTCTCCCGGTAAGTGCCCAACACGGCACAACCACACGTGCCTGAGTCTCCTCCATCGCCCTACCAACCCATGCTCTTTTTTCCCCCCAGCTCCTTCCCTCGCTCCATTGGTGGCACCCACGGTGTGCTCAAGCTTCGCTGATCCACCAGCACCTTCCTAGTCCTTTATTCATCTACTCACCGCGTCCAGGTATTCATTTACGGTCCCCCTCAATCCTTTCTTTTCTGCCCTCCTCATTTCTTTGCCTCATTTCTCCTTGCCTCCTTTCTTGTACAGCACCCGTTACTCAGTAACCTTGTCCTTATGATGATTCTAATCCACAAGGATTGAAATGCCGTCGACATACTAGCGCAACTTGTGGAGCCTTTTACTATGGTTCACTAAAATGCCTAGATTTGTACAAAAGTCATGTAAATAATTACCTGTGAACCACAGGTTCCTTTGTATCTATTTGTCACGTCTTCACTATGCGCCTTCGCTATTTTCACTTGTCACCTGCGCTGTCCACTTAGAGTGTCACGAGCACTTGTTTGCACCAAGTTTGCTTGGTTACTTACATATTCATTGCTTACAGTGCTTATACAACTGTTCCCAATTTATTCGTACCCTTCCAACTCTTGTTTTCTCTTGTATTCATTCAAATACATGATGCCTTTGGCACTTTCAACCAAACAATGAGTCTCCTTACCTTCCTTTCTTGCAATGTTTTGTGCATGCCTAATTACCAGCCTTTTAAATAATACCAGTTGAGATATTGTTGTTTGTTTTTTACCTCTTCACCCAGATCTCAACTAGGTCTATGGGTTTACTCCTGTTGCTTATATATATACATGGTCAACAACAACACTGAGCAAGAAGGCATGGGGAACAAAGAAGACATGCAGGCCTTGGCCAAAAGCACACTGGCTGCCTGCACAAAATGGCCACCAGTCACATGGTCACAACAACAAACAGGAGGCCTGGAAAACAAAGAACTCATACAGGCCTATGGCAAAAGCACACTGGCTGCCTAAACAAAATGGCCACCAGCCACATGGTCACAACAACAACCTGCTAGGAGGCATGGCCACAACAAAGAACATGTGCAGGTCTATGGCAAAAGCACACTGGCTGCCTACACAAAATGGGAGCCAGCCACATGTTTACAACAACAATCAGCAAGGAGGCATGGCCACAACAAAGAACTCATGCAGATATATGGCAAAAGTACACTGGCTGCCTACACAAAATAGCCACCAGCCAGATGGTCTAACAACAACAAGCAGGAGGCCTGGAAAACTGATTATACAAAAAATGGCCCATGGACATATGGCATGGGGAAAAAAGACAAATGATGGCGGCATGGTAACACAGAGAACACAGCATTGATTCAGCAATGCCAAAAATTAATATTAACTGGGCTAAAACATTTTAGAACAACACACATCCGCTAAAGGCATCAAATATAATTACCCCACTTTTACACACGGTTTGCAAAAAAATAAATTAAAAACCTGTTGTACATGTCTTGCAAACTGGAACTTGCTTTACTAAAATAGCAGCACAGGATTTTGTGGAAAAGGTCCACGACAAAGATGAAAGCCTTGAATATAACTTGATCAACATTATGGCATATCAGCTAGGGGCAATTGAAAATTGGTTTTGCAGACATAGAGAATTGAAATGTATGCTCTGAAATTTAGGACCCCTCATTCGTCTATTACTTAAAGCTGTCCTGAGTGCACATGGGACAACTTGCATCAATTTCTACTTGAAGCTAATACAAATATTCCATACAATACCTGGAAAACAGCTACTAAATTCTGTTCTTTGGACCCTGCCAATGTCTGCAGATAGTTCAACCACACATTTCAAACTTTGCTTTACTACTTAGCCAACTTAAAGAAAAATCACATTGGAGAAGTACTTGATTTTTTTGGGAGAAAAGAGTATCAAGCAAGAGTTGCACCAAAAATTCATATGTTTTTGTGGACCAAAGATTCACCTGAGTTTAGATATGACTTTGATGAATCCATTCTACATTTTATCAAATGTCATGTTACTTGCAACATCCCAAAAGAAGAGCAAAACAAGAAACTCTTTGACCAAGTTTTATGCTTTTAATCACATATGTGTGGTAAACACTGCTTAAGAAAATATCAGAGGATATCCAAACATTACTCTAAATGTCACTTTAGATTTCCAAGACAAATTCTATACATAGGAACAGTGAACAATTGAGGGCCCTATTTTCATGTCGGTCAGAAAGCCTTCAACCTGCAGTTAGAGGCTTTCCGACCGGCATCTTCGATTTCACTTTCGACCACCGCATTACAATGCCAGTGGTTTTGTGAAACTGGCCGGTAATTCCGGCTGGATTTCGACAAGCTCCGCCAGTTGGAGGCCCCACCGTAATCCATGAGGACGGCGTTTCCGCCGTCGGGCTTACAATGTTGGTTTCCGACAGGCTTTCTATGTCAGGTTTTCCGACATTGAAAGCCTTTCGGAAAGCGACTTTGGGGGCCCCATTCCTCCATTGTCTCTAGTTGTGGGCCGAGGCCCTTTTAATCCCTGCATTGTGTGGCAGGCACCTTGATGTGCCTGCCACACGTTGCAGGGATTAACAGAATCTCCCATTTCTCCATGGAAGCTTGTGCTACGGCTGGTTTACGGCCCCAGCACAAGCTCCCATAGAGAAATGGGAGTATGCGACCTCACCATGTGCATTGTAATTAAGCCCGGGCGTAAAACTCAGCTCCGTTCGCGGAGTTTGTGGAATTCGGCAGCTCCGCATTCCATGGAGAACGCAGAGTTACCGTTAAATTCCGCATTCCGCAACGGAGCGGAGTTTTTTTTGGGTCCGCCTGCTCGAAATGCAATTTTGCGCATGCAGGAGTGACTTTACCGGAAGCTTGCCATCGCCTACGAGATTTTCAGGGCTGTTCGTGGGTGCCACGAGATTTGGTAGCTGGCCGCATGCTACCCTAAGATTTTGTGCTCGCCAACATGTCATTCGGGCGCACCATCGACTTCCAGTGGAACTTTTCTGCTGTCCACGATCCCAAATGTACAGGATCTACCGCAGCTGCAATCTGGGGAAGATTCTCTCCTTGAGCAGCATCAAAATCTTCCCAAATTGACGATTTGGAGTTAAAAACCTCATCGAATTTACATTTGGCTGTGGTTTTTTTGTGTGAGGAGTCTTTTTTTGTTTTTTTCTACTTGTTATTCAACTGGAAGAAAGTGCCCCAGGGTCTCCAACTTCCTGTTCCTGTCCAGCAGGCTCCCCCCAGTGCTTTGTCCATCTCTGGTCACTTTTCATTTGGATTTGGAGCTGGAAGGATCACTCTTTGTGTCTGCTGCATATCTCATTGGATTTAAGGACTTTGAATTTGAGATTTCACAAGTAAGTTGAAAAACTGGTGTTGTTTGTTTGATTGGTGCCATGCACCTGGATTTATTTGTACTTTTAATTGATTTTTAAATTTGTTGTGATAGGTGGCCTCTTGTTTCAGTAGAGGTCCAGCTATTTCTTTGCATTTCATTTTTTTCTTATGTAAAGCAAAAATGTTTCACAGTTTACTACATTTTCTACATTTTAATACATTTGAAATTTTGATTGAATATGTGGCCTAGTAGTCTGCCAATTGGCCTTCCAGCCAGCAGGCCCAGTGCTAGTCATGGGTGTATGAAAAAACTGTTTCTGTGGTGTTTACAGCACATTTAGGCCATGGATGGATATGGATTGAAATACAAAATGTGCTTTTTTGTGGAATTTTATGTTTTTTTAATGCAAACAGTGTATAGGAGTCAGTACTAGGTCTTGGCAATGCTGAATTAATGATGTTTTCTCGGTTTTACCATGCCTCCTTTGCTGTCCAGTGTGTGTGTTTTTGTGTTTGCCATAGGCCTCATGTCATGGGGCCAGTGCCATATGTCATGGGGCCAGTGCCACTGGCCAGGGGCCATTTTATATAGTCAGTGCACTGTTACGGCCAAGGCCTGCATGTGCTGTTTAATTGTTTTACAGGCCTCCTGCCTCTTGGTGTGACCATGTGGCTGGCGGCCATTTTGTGTAGGAAGCCAGTGTGCTTTTGCCATAGGCCTGCATGCGTTCTTTGTTGTAGGCCACCAGCTTCTTGTTGTGACCATGTGGCTGGCAGCCATTTTGTGTAGGCAGCCAGTGTGCTTTTGCCATAGGCCTGCATGCGTTCTTTGTTGTAGGTTTCCAGCTTCTTGTTGTGACCATGTGGCTCGCAGCCATTTTGTGTAGGCAGCCAGTATGCTTTTGCCATAGGCCTGCATGCGTTCTTTGTTCAAGGCCTCTAGCTTCTTGCTGTGACCATATGGCTGGCGGCTTTTTTGTGTAGGCAGCCAGTGTGCTTTTGCCATAGGTATGCATGCGTTCTTTGTTTTAGGCCTCCAGCTTCTTGTTGTGACCATGAGGCTGGTGTCCATTTTGTGGATCCAGCCAGTGTGCTTTTGCAATAGGCTTGCATGCAATCTTTGTTCTATGCCTCCAGCTTCTTGTTGTGACCATGTGGCTGGCGGCCATTTTGTGTAGGCAGCCAGTGGGCTTTTGCCATAGGCCTGAATGCGTTCTTTGTTCTAGGCCTTCAGCTTCTTGTGATGACCATGTGGCTGGCGGCCATTTTGTGTAGGCAGCCAGCGTGCTTTTGCCATAGGCCTGGATGTGTTCTTTGTTCTAGGCCTCCAGCTTCTTTTTGTGACCATGTGGCTGGCGGCCATTTTGTGTAGGCAGCCAGTGTGCTTTTGCCATAGGCCTGCATGCATTCTTTGTTGTAGGCCTCCAGCTTCTTGTTGTGACCATGTGGCTGGCGGCCATTTTGTGGATCCAGCCAGTGTGCTTTCACTATAGGCCTGTATATCTTCTCCTTGTTCCCAATGAATGCCTTCCTGTTCAGTGTAGTTGTTGATGACAATGTGGCACTGTTTGGCAGACATTTTCTGCATCCAAACAAATACAGCCCTTTTTGCCATGCGCTGCATGGATGGTTGATCAATGAGATATCAGTTTAATAATAACGTATTATTATATTGTTGAGGATAACTTCATTTATGTTTAATTAGTTACCTTTTTTCCATTTTTTTATTACTTTCTACAAAGAAAATGCAATTTTTTCTATTTCTTTGTATAATTAAAAAAGCAATTCTTTGTTTATACTATTTACCACTACATCTTGCTTCAATCAAATCAACCACATGTATGCTATAGATGCACAACAGCATTCATTGTCTAGGGATTATTCCTTCCATTGTAATTTTTCATGTGCACCTCCCTCAGAGTCAGTGCTACATCACAAGGCGTGAGTGACGTGACGTCACATGCCGCACATTAAGCAAACAGTTTTATCTGTATGCTGTTGTTGTTATTTTTGCTCTCTCTTATTCTTCCTGAGTGGTCAGTCACCATGAAAGTAATTATATGTTGGTGTTTTACGAATTAATAGATATATTTACACTGTATTTTTAATTAAGAGAGTAACAGCAGTGAACACACAATAAATGATAACTTTCTGTTTGTGCTTCTAATTGAACAACAACAATGCCACGTTTTACTGATGTGCTTCTTTTCTTTTAGGTGCAGGACAAGAAGACAACAACTAGAGACAACAACACATCACTCACAGTACTGCCAGAAAGGAGGCCTGTGCATGGTATGACACGTGAGTTACTCACACATCAGACATCTCTTCAACTTGTGAAGCTAAGGGCCACTGCTATCTACCAGCTTCAAGATGGCCCCAAAGAATAGTGCCACTGCTAAGCCTAAAACTGCTACCAAGAAAGTAGCCAGTGAGAATAAGAAGCAGCTTACCACCACTGTTATGTCATCCCAGATGTTTGTTGGAAAACAAAAAACAGTGCCTGCCATACTGGCCTCTGGGGAGCAAGCTGGGAGCAGCTCCCCAAATCAGTGGTCTCTTCCCAATCTAGACCCAAGCCCATGTCTGTCACAGAGGCATCCAGTCTAATCACGGCAACGCCGACGAACAGTGACGTTGACAGTGACTTATCTCTATCGCAAAGTAATACCCAATCATTGCAGGAAACTCAGAGTAGTGGACAACAACAAGAACAACAGTCCCAACCACCAATAGTACTTCCTCCTGAGGTAGGAGCAGTTCAAGAGATTGAGCTTCATGCTGAGGAAGTATACCAATATGCTAAAGAAGATCCATTGTCTTCCAGATCTCCAGCTAGAAAAAGGCAGGTTAGTGGTGCATCATCTTCTTCTTCAAGCCCCCCTTCTGATGATCAAGATGCCACTTGGATCCCGCCTTAGTCTGAGAGTGAGACATGCCACAAGATGACTCAGACAAGGCTAGGGAAAAGGAAGGTTCCAGCAAGCCTGAGAGTTATGGAGGCGGATGGAGAAGAGGAGGATGACGATGAGCCAATCATCATTGATGTTAGCCCAGCCCCAGTGGAGACTGACATTACCCCATCCCAACTTCCCGGGGGGGGGATGTGGCAATGGCACCACAGATACAGATCCAACCACCACCAGCTGCCATATTTACAAAGTCCTGGCACAACCTACATCCACAACCAGCTCAGTAGAAGTCGGTACTGCAGAGCTAGAGAGTCAAACATCAAAATGCCCACCTACCGCCAGTTCATCCGACATTGGCCCCAGCAGCATCAGAAAGTTGAGCTCCCCAGTTTGGGATTTCTTTTCTGTTAGCCAGAAGGAGGCGAACATTCCCATATTTTCCCTTTGAGGAGCAAGTGTTAGTTGGGGTAAGCTTGGTACAAACTATGGTACCGGGAGCCAAACGACCCATTTGAGAATGCACCATATGATCCGTTGGGAGGCACACCTTACCAGCCAAAAAACTGCAAGTGTTGTTCGAGAAGGGGGTGAAAGGTGGCTGAGCAGAGAATCTGAATCTGATCCGATCGTGGTGCAAGGAGAAGAAGAGGAAGACATCTTCATTATGCAAAGCTGCCCTCTCTCCAGCAGTGTAGTCGAGACACCAAGGCAACAAAGGACAGTGACTGTCCCACTGAAATGCCCATTGAGACTACCACTGCCTGGTCTCATGAAGTCACCTGCATTAGTGGCATCAGGAAAGAAAAAAATCAGGATACAATTCCTGCCAAGTTTAGGCCAGAGGGGTAGTATGAATGCAACCACCCAACGGCACGTTGGTACAACGCAAAGCTGGCTAAAATGTTAGTGCTGGACCTCCTTCTTTTTTGTTTTGTTGAAGGAGTTGGTTTTCTTGAATTTGTGGCAGCCATATCCCCAAAATGGAAGGTTTACAGCTGGTCGTATTTTGCCAGAGTTGCTATTCCAGCGGTACATCATGATGTGCTTGAATGGCTTGGATAAACTTTGCACCAGAGTGCTGTCCACACTATCCACCTGACAACAGACATGTGGACCAGTTGCCAAGCGACTGATTACATGTGCATTACTCCACACTAGATCTCTTTTGTGGAGGCTAGAGAAAAAATATCTGCAGGTGTTGACACTGCTGAGATTTTTAATGCTGCTCGGAAGCATGCCACAGTAGCGATGATCGCAATGGAGAAATCACATACAGCGGAATAAATTTTGGAAGACTTTAACAACAAGGTCTTTGAATGGCTGCGATCAAGAGGGATCAATGTATGCAGGTGTGTATGACTTGGTGGAGAGCTTAATCCTTCACTTGTCTGCTAATACAAGGGTGCAAAGAGACATTGTGTCATCCAAACATTACATCTGTGCCACAATTCTTGATCCACGGTACAAACCATTACTGTCTCCTATCAATCCTTTTTCAGACGGGGATGTTAGAAAATACAAAACATGGATAGCTGAGCAAGGCAGTGAGCTGGAAAAATAATGGCAGGGAATTAGAGGCCCACTGGCCCAGGGTACAAATCCTGTGGTGCCGCCTTCAAGTTCAGAGCCTGAGGGAAGTGCTGTTGGCACACAGCAGCCAAATCCAATGACAAGAACACCATCAACAACACCAAGACCAGGAGCATGAGCCCCACAAATCTGCAACTGAGTGGTTTCTAATGGCAGGGCTTAAGTCCAGCATAGAGGCGAAGGCAAAAGAGGTCAAGCAAAGTGGAGCACCAGCAATGAACATTGAGCAAATGCTCCAGGCTTATCTGGATGACGCAACAGTGGTCTACCTTGATCAAAACCTATTGGTGTATTGGTATGGGAAGAGGTGCCAATGGCCAGTGCTCAGCAGTCTTGCAATAAACTATCTGGCTTGGCCTGTACCCAGTGTCTCCGCTGAGCGTGTTTTCAGTGCTACTGGTGCCATTGTCACAGTGAGAAGGACCAGTCTCTTGCCCCAAACCATGATCAAATGTAATCAGCACTTTATACCACCGGATTACACCATATGTGAAGTACCACAGGAGGAAGATGACTGAGACTCAGGTCATGGAAGAAGTGTGTTAGATTACCTACTTCTAGGTGAACCACCAGAGTTTGAGGATGAGCTCTATTTCCCTGACTACAAGGCTTTCTTTCTTTGACATTCAAAAACAAAACAAATATAGCTGGGAACATTATTTAATTTATTGTTTGTGTGTGTCTGACTGTATGGCTAGACAATTCGTCCCCACCGATTTACTCTTAGACACATTTTTATTGCCGGATTGGAGTAGCAACTGCGTGCAGTCAGTGAAGAAGTCTGACTCCTGACTCGCCCTCCGAAGCCATTTCCCTCAAGCCAGACATTGGCGGAGAATACAAACAAATGTGTACCTGCCTTCAACCCTGGGCCAAGACTATCTATGATTTCCTATCCTAGAGGGACTTCCCCACCCACATCTGACATTTATAATTCGATTTACACTGGCAATTCTCTGCTTCGTGAACAAATGTAGGATCTGCATTCTGTAATGTACCACCAATCATTCACGGTGAGCACACCGGAAGAACAGGTAAATGCTGGCATGCATTGCATGCTTAGTGATTGTTTGTTGTTGTGATGTGTGAGCTTGTTGTGATATGTTATCCTCTATGTGTTGAGAATAGATTGAGAAGAGATGATTCATGTGCTGGCAGGCAATGTGAGAATGGATGTTTGTTTGTCACGCTTAATGTGTAAGTGATGAATTTCAGATTCCCAAAATGTTAGCGTCCTGGCCTACATGGCGTCTGATCAATAATATTACATTTTCCCCTGAAGGTTATTTTTTTTTCTTCCCCTTTGAAAGATAGGATAGCGAGATGCCTTCACCAGGTTCAGCTCCCCTCCACATAGTCCACACTCCACACTGCTTTTAAAAAAATTATTTTATGCTTTATATTTATACTCCTCAAAGACTCAGACCCGACCAGTCCCTTAGATAATGCAAAGTTTACAAACACAAATCTAGTCTACACAAAAAGTGACTCAATATTTCCCTTCCTGTTGTTCGATAACAAAATTGAACTACTACAGGCAGATCTATTACATTTTGAGTCGGGACACTGTTGGTACAGAGTTAGACACCATACTTGGCGTCAGACTCAGGAGGATCAGAGATGATGGAAAGACTCAGGGCGTGGGCGTGAGCGTGAGCGTGACTACTGCAAGAACTGCCACCAGAAGAAGATGGACGTTTTCAAATTCACTGAAACCAACAGATTTGGATGATGATGACTTTGCAGTGGCCTAAAGGTAAACAACAGCACCAGACCTACAGAAGTCTGTGTAGTAGTGGTGGTGAGTGGTGTGACTGACAGCAGTGCGTTGATTTTCTAATTGATTGGGAAAATGCTATGTTGCTGTGTGTGTGTGCTCACTGCTCAGTGCTGTCTGGATCCAATTTGTTGTTTAATTCAAAGCTAAGTGGTGGTTAGGTGGGGGTCCTGTTGTTGAGGCAACTGCCGAAAACAGACATTTAACCATGTTGCCTCTGAGTCTTCTCTTCTTGTTTCTCACTCCTCCTTATGCAGTTTAACTTTTCTCCTTGACTTTTCAATATAATTTTTCCTTTTCAATCTACAGGCCCTGGCCTTTACCCTGCACCATACTGGAAAAACAATGTAACATATTCACACTTACCTTACCGAACCGCATCCGCCAGGCACCCAAGATTGACGGACAGTCCAAAAGGAATGCAGATGCAACTCCCAATTTGGCAATAGAGTATCTTTTTTCCTCTTTAATCATTATTACAATTTGTGTGTTGTTTATGTTTGTTACTTGACTCCTACAGATATTTTAATTTTATTGGATATCTTTCAAAGCTCTGTACAAAAGTTACAGAACATAATGTAACTTGGGTCGCTCTGGGGGCAGACAGACAATTTGATTTGGTTTAGCTGTACTAGTACTGATCATCATGCTTGCATTTCCTTTTCCTCATATAACAGATTTATGATGGTTCGGCTGCCAAGATGAATGTGTTGTCCTTGTGTAGTGTTTGTCTTTGTAAAACCTTTCCCTCAAATCCCCCTTCTCTTCCCATCCATTCATTAAAGCCCTAAGCTTCTTTCCCTGGGCTGTGTGATTTAATGAGGTGAGACTAAATTAAATTTGTACCATTAATTGCTCACACACTTGGTGGGGCGGATGTGGTGAAAGCAACACAAACTCAAGGTAGGGCGAGGATCTTCTTCTGCTCTAAGTATAGCCCACACTGGCAATATTATTATATATTAGATTGCCCACCCATGCACAGTATTCAATATAATATTTTAATTTTTTTCAGAGGAACATAATTCATAAATGCCAGCACATCATACTTCCAGCGCTACAGGTTACGCTTGGCCACTTCATAGCTTGAGTCGGCATAATTTTGTAACTTTTACTAGCTCACCATTCTGATTATTTATTTTACTTTAGCATTGCTTATTATGTTTTCTCGTTTGATGGTCGTTTGATGGTCTTGTGTACTACTAATCGCACTCTAGTCTCCCTTTGGTGACTGTCTCAATGTTTTGTGCAAAGCTTGCATATAAAATGTAATTGACTCAGTTTTTTTTCAATTTAATTAGTTCCCTGTGAAGAATATTCCTCATCCTAAAGTTTGAGTTTGGCTAGGAGGGAGTGGAGCCTCGCTTCTGGCTCTGATGCTTTCACTACTATTCAGCGACTAGTCTGCAAGCATGCTGCTACTGTCTAATACCACCACCATGGCACCTTGGGAAACCTTGCAGCCATTGCTTTGCCTAATTACAGGTAAGAGAAGAACTGTGGGGGATTGCTGAGCTACAATAATCTATATACTAGGGAAATTAACACACCCACACCCCCTCCGAGTCCTTAGGGGTTAATATAGTTGCAGACTGCAGAGACTAGGAGGAGAGAGTAGTAGGACAAGTGAGGGTACCACATAACTATCTGTTGGTGTTACACTATCTGCAGATTTTGAAACCTGTCTGTGGTCCTGCTCAACAAAGGAAACAGTGCGAAGTAAAAGAGAAGCCCCCAAACAAAAATTAAATCATATTGCAGCCATAAAAAATGTATTTCCCTAACAAATAAACTAAAGCCCACAACACCTGGCTCACCCTTCTCCCTAACTCAAACCAATGTCCAAAGATCATCCAAATTGTCCAAACAAATGTCTGTAAACAAAATGCACAAAATCCCAATAATCAGATTTCCCCAACTCCCACATTCCCACCCTCTCCCCAACAAGTCCCACCCACCAAATAAAAGATTAAAAAAGGGACAAGAGACTAGAGACCTAACGGCGGGCTAGGACTTGGAGCTGCTGCTCCAACCGGTCGAACCGATCCTCCATCCTGGCTTCCATGTGCACCATCCTCAGGAGCATGCAGCGCTAAAAAGGCTTTGAGTCTATAGGAGGAGCAGCCTTGGTTGATGAATGGCTGTGGGCGGCTGCCTGACCATGGTGCCGTACAACTGGAGTCACTGGGGCCTGGCTGGGGCCCGGGGCATTGGAGGCTGCAGCTGCTGCCGCCTCTTCCTCTTCCAGGACCACCAGCCGCTGATATTTGGCCCTGAGGGCCTCCAGCTTCCTTTGCCTGGTCCTGGCTGCTATCTCCTGCCTGTTGGGTTGTGATGAGGATGATGGTGGATAGGCAGGAGTAGCTATATCAAGAAAGAAAAAAGACAAATTGTAACCAATACTCTTAGCAAAACAGTAACACATAAAATGATACAGCGGTACAGTAGCACTAACAGTACATTACATTTTCTGGTATCCACAATTCCTCTGCTCATTCGATTTTGATGTGGTTACAGTTCCAGGCATTAAGCTCTATGCAGTATACAAGTATTATTCTTCTCTCTAGTTTAGCTAAATTAATGTAGACATGCCAGCTCAGCTTGTGCCCTAGACAGACATACTTGTGTTGCATTATACTTTGCTACTGTCTGCAGGTGAGACAGCTGTACCACACAATTATCTCTTTTCCTATCGTGGCCATGCTGTGTTAAATCAAATGCTCACTTTCACTTTCACCCTGACTACAACAAGGCAGATGAATAGTTACTAATATATGAATGATATACAGCGCAACGTGAGGTACTACTATTGTAACCATGCAGCCGATAGGCCATCCAAGGCTGACACTGGCATGGGTAGGGAGAGGGCCTCGGAGGGAGGTGATTGATGATGATGGGTGGGAAGGGTAGAGGTACATAATATATGTTGTGCTTGAAAACTACTGTGAGTCAAGGGAGTAGTCTGAAATGCAACCTCGCTCAAACCTTTGAATCAAAAACCTTGATAAAAAAACATTCCTTGTTTACTCTTCTTCCCAGGGATTTTTCCATATTTCTTCTAGCATTATTTGTATTTTTCACCCTTGGCTTTGTTGCTCAGTCACCGTTTAAGTTTTACATTCCCTTCATCCAGTCTTCACTACAAATACTAGTACCATCCATCCATCCATCCAAACATGGCTATCATTCTCAACAGACCTTTCACCAACATACATTTGTCATTTTAACCACCCATGTGTCCTTGCTTTGACCCATCAAACTGCCTGGAAGATTTCTTAAACCCATGCACTTTCACACATGCAGGCATAATTTCTTTCACCTTTCACCCATCCTTCACCCACCCACCCATGCATGCATCTTATCAGCCACCTATATCCATCCTTTCACTCATGCAACTTTCCCCGCTGGCCATATTACATTCCTCCTGTCCTTCCTCCTTCCATCCTTCTTTCCCATCAACCCATCAAGGTCTGACTCTTCTTCATGAAACTTTCTCTGCTGAGTTGAAGATAGAAGAGGCCATTAGTTACTCAACTCCCGCTGTATATGCTAATGCTAAGTAAAGAAGGGTGTCTTCAACTGATCACAAATTAGTCTCTCTCTCAACAGTACAATGTACACCCAAGCAGCGAGTATATAAATTGTCAATAAGCAAGCATTATGATTTACCACTGCCCGCCATTGCCCCTAGCCTACTCCCATCAAACTGCTGCATCTGCTCACTGGATGGCGCCGCCGTCCCCGCTGGCCCCATCACTGGTGGTTGGTGTGGGTAGAAAAAAAAATTATACACTAAGAGAAGAGATACCCTGAGTTTTTTAGAAAGTGCATGTATGTAGGGCATCCGAGATCGGTAAGTAACGGCACCCAGGTAAATCGGTGCTCACCGTACATTTATCGCAGACCTATTTGTGTGATCTATCTGTTTTTATATATATATTAAAAAAATTAGGGTCCTCACCCACAGGTACCACCCGTGGCATGCTTCATCATCGGACCCTCACTCACACATATAAAATGTGTGAGTGGACTCTACACGTTTGCAAGCAGAGTACTATGGTAACTGTGAGTGTAGGCAGGGAGTGAGGGTGTGTTAAAATAACCTCCTAAACCTAAAATAATTTTTAATGGTGTAGGTTGAGGGGCTAGATTAAAAAAGGAAAATCGCTACACTCTTAGATCTGATGATCCTAGGTGTACTCATGCAGGGTCCCTGTCTCCCTGCATGTTTAATATGCAGGGAGACAGGGACACTGCTCAAGTGCTGAGTAGACCTGTACCCTTGACAAATGTGTGACTACAGGAACGGTCCATCCCTGAAACTCCCTATGAAGTTGGTAGACTTACTTAGACATCTTTGACCATACGAGGAAAAGGTCCTTCATGTATGGTTTGTATATGAATCTGCATGTCTTTTAATTTTGAATATATTACAATTGTACAATAGCTAATAAGCTGCTCGCTATAATAAGCAGGGTAAATTAAGGTAATGAAAAGCCGTATGACCTCTCAAGGCAGTCAAATTGGCTGAAACATGTCGACCGAATAGACACCTAGGATCATCAAATCTAAGAGTGTCGCCATTTTCCTGTTTTAAGACACATATGCTCTTCATCTTGGGAAATATCAAATTTTTACAAAACCTAAACCTCTCTGTTTCAAAAGAAAAATTACAACAAACTACAATTATGAAGAAGATTTGGAAAAACCTAAAAAGAAAAGACAAAAAACCAAAATACACAGAAATTCCAGGACATCAGTTAAAAAATCTGAATGGCATTAATTGCTGTAACAATGTCTTTGTTGATCTACTTTTATTCTTATTGTTAGTCAAAGAACTAATACAGCAACATGTGGAGCAACCTTTCTTTGACAAAATGTCTTCCAAGTCTGAAGGTAAGTGCTGGCCCAGGCCCAAATCCACTTTTTGTATCTGAACCATGCTCCATCACAGTTGGCCATATTTTTCGACTTTGACCTGGTCTCGTGCAACTAGATGTCCACAGTTGGTGCTTCGATCTTTTAGGTGCTAGTGTTCACTAACAACTTTAAAAATCCATAATTCCAGTTTTACTGATTAGATTTCTGTTGATTTGGTGTCGAATCATTTATTAAAAGTTAACCTATTTTTTTAAATTAGTGTGGGGTTTTTCTTGTGTTGTGTTTTCACTTTACTAAAGTTTATGTGCTGCATATAAAATACTTTACACATTGCCTCTAAGTTAAGCCTGACTGTGTTTTGTGCCAAGCTACCCAGTGATAAGCACATGTTAATTTAGTGACTTTTTGTGGTTCACCCTGCAAGGGAGTGTGGCTATTGCTTGACAAGGGCTCACACCCCAATCAACCAACAACTCAATTTCTCACAAAAAGCTTTTGGGAGTTGATATTGATTATTCAGTAGATATGTAGTTATGTGGTCTTGCATGGTTGATGATATTAGAATAAATCTACTATAGGTATTGCTGTGTTGTATAGTTTCACAAATATGGTATTACGTAGATAGGAAGAAAACTTGTCAAATAACTGACTCAAGCTTCTTTCTCTATCTTCCTCTGGATCCTCCTACAGTAGGACTTGATCCTCTTGCTGTTCCTCCTCCTCCTCATGCTGGCCAGGATAATATTGGTAAGCACAACAACTAGAACAGAAAGCTTTAAAGATTGTAGCACCCAAACTTCACCACCTTCCCCTTAAAGGTTCTCAGTGGAAATGAGGAGATAAGGCATTAAACTTTCTCTTTCCTGTAATTGGCTGCATGTTTAGCCAATCAGAAGCACCGAGGTACTACGCAATAGTATCTAGGAAGTACCATGGTATCAGTGAAGTACAATAAAATAAATAATGCTCATAAAATTAACATAACCGTAATACAGGCAGGCTGTTACAACAGTCTTTGTGTTTTTGTTTTTCACAAGCAAAATATAATATAAATCAAAATATTCATAATTAAACCATTTCTTTGTGTGGGTTACAAACATAGTCCAAATATACTAGCCAAATGCAGCCTACAACCCCAGAGAGTATGATTTATGGTAATAAAATATCAATCATTGGGCTCCAAACACTTCCCAGAACTACTACATGACACCATAAAACATACACATTGTGGTGCCTTCAGGAAACTAATATAACTTTATTTCTAATTTTGAAAATTATAGCATACAAAAGTATGGATACCATATCACATACATGATTATATGTGGATAGATAAACGCGTTACTTTACAATTTTATTGCATATCAACATTTTAACGTGCAAATATTTCTTACATTTTTGTATTATATTCATTTATGTTTTATACATAATAAAGCAGTTAAATTCAATGGAAAAACCAAAGGTTAAAGCTGAGGGCCTGATTTAGTTTAAGCGGACTGGTGACTATCACAGCGGTGATGGATATTCAGTCCGCTGAAATCTAAATCCAATAGAAATTAATGTCATTTAGATTTCAGTGGGCAGAATGTCAGTCACCCTTGTGACAGGGTAACCTGTCTGCCAAAATCTAAATCAGGCTCTTAGTTATAGTTAGGAATATATTATTTATTATAAAAATACAAAAACAAATTAAACTACACAAACATTTGAAATTGCAAAGTTATATTTATAACTCTGATTTATGCATTTACACCATCCAAACAATAGTATAAATCCCTCACTTCACAACACAGTGCTAACAATAAAATTGACACGCTACATTAACTATAACTCAGAAGGCTACATGCACAGTGTTGTCATGCATGATTTTATTATAATTGTGATAACTGTTGTTCTGAAAAGTAAAATTTAACATTGTAGAAATGAAGATCTATGAAAGGCTATAAGCAATGCATGCAGAAGTGTTGTAGTTAATGTGGTGTGTCAATTTTAACGTCATTGAGGTGAGTCCACCCACCACTCCAGCCTCCTTACCATCAAAGAATATGCAAGCACCTGTCTATGTATGTAGGTATACGGTACTTTTATAGCACAAAAATGGAAGTGAAGTGCTGTACAGGGTCAAAGTTTGTATAAAGTCAATTAGTGATAAAAAAGAGGTGGCTGAGTTGTGGATGACTAATGCATTGTGATATAGGTTCTTTAAAGAGGGGAGTCTTCAACTCTTTTCAAAATTGGAGTGAGGATATTGTTCCACATTGTGGGTGCATAGATTGAAAAGGCCTGCTGCTTTTTTCTGTTTTACAGTTCTGAGTCAGCAGTATGATGGTGTTTCAGCTGCAGGTGTGCCGAGAACCAGCAGAAATGATGAGTGTGTCTGCCCCAGAGACTCTGAGTGTGTCTGCAAGATAAGCAGGTGTGCTTGTTGCAATGCTTTTGTACGTGATGCAGTTCATCGGACCAGCAAGGAGAACCAGTGGAGTTCCATCCGGATGGGGGGATGTGATCGTAGTTCTTCAGGCCCTGGATGAGACGTGCAGCAGCATGCAGAATACCCTCAAGGGGTGCGAGTGTGTAGTTTGGCATACCGCCATCCAGATGCAAGAGTGCTTGAACAGAAGTTCTGAAGACTCAATCTGGAAGAAGTATTTTTACTTTATTTTGAAAATAGAGCTGTTAACAGGACGTCTTGTTTTTTGACAATTTGCTCCTTGTTGGTAAGGTGGTTGTCCAAGGTGAATCCAAGTGACTTGGCAATTGGTGAAATTTGGAGTTCGAAACTGTCAAGGTAGATGATATTTAGCCTAGTTTGTAATTGTTCTTGTTTGTTGTTCTTGGCAAATAACAGGAATTATGTTGGAATCCTAATACTCAAATATGTTTGCATGATATATAGAGGGAAATGTACACCACACATCTGCAGATATATCACTTACCAATTCAAGGAGGCCATTTTCACCATTTGGGGCTTCTGCCTTTCACCTCTTCATGGCAGACCAATCCTGAGGTTGCCAGTAACTCCAAAGCTGGGAAGAATGCAACTAATTACTATTTGGATCCTGATGACCCCTTAATTTATGGTAAATTACCAGGAAAATTGAGTACCCCCAAATATTTACCCCACTAATTTATCAGTTTGGGCCAAAGTGTGATCAATTTATTTCATCTGATTTCAGTAGCCAGAGTGCACTGTTGGAAATTTACAATCCCACTGAAAAATCCAATCCACAACACCATGTGGAACTATGTGGACCTGACTAAGAAATGCACATTCATATTGGAAAGTCATTTGAAGAATAACAGTATTACCACATTGTAAAAACAGACCACACATAAATAAAAAATACTGACCGGTCACTAAAAGTACAGACACTGCAGCAGATTCATGCACTAACACCACTTCAGAAACAAAACACTACACTAAAAAGAAACAAAAAATGATTAAAGTCAAATTTTGCATTTCACAATACCTTAAAAAAATAAAGAACAGTGTAAGCAATAATAAATCAAATCAAAAAAGGACTTCACATATTTCACAAGACACCGTAAATCCCTGAAAATCCCCCTGAAAATCCCCTTGAGTCATGGATGGTAGGGCCCAAACACTGGTAGCTTTCACTTTAGCATCTATTTCCCCAATCCCTATCAGCATCCACTACTAACATGCCTTGTAAGTGGACAGCCAAAGACACAGGTTGAATGAAAGACAGAAAAGTTGGTTCTTCCATCACAATGACTCTACCATCTAGGCCTTAACAGCACTACACAAAGTGACTAGGGATGTAGGCCAATTCAAAGGTATTCCACCTGTGACTGACAATCATCCCTGCATCCACACCTTCTAAGGATCTGTATTACATAACCCCATAACGAAACAGAAGGAGCACAGAGGCTGGGGAAGGTCATTCAGAACTGCTAAGTTATATGTTGTCATCCAAATCCAATTGAAATATGACAATAAATTCAAATTGATAGAATATATCACTTAAGAAGTTCACAAAAAATGCCTCTCCTTACTTGCCCCTAAAACAGACCACAATAGCAGACAGTTTCTCCCAACCCACAGCACCCACACGAGCAGTCTCAAAAACAATGTTGAACTACAAAGAGAATAATAAATTGTATTTTAGATTTACTGTACAAACCAAAAATAAGCATAGCAAAGTGAGACAAAGTAAAGAAACAAGTACATTTCACATATCAAACATTACCAATTCCCCACATCAGTATTCATATTGAAGCCAGAGAAGGCTCCTCCAATGTGTAACAAGGGAGATGAATTGGAGGACTCTAGCAAGAATGATACATCTATGGCCCCTCTGGAAGGTGGAAGTGAGGCCCTGTGATTAGAGCCGCCTTCTACCTGCTGTTATCAAAAATAATTTTAGGACTATAAAAGAACATGTTATAGTCCTATGGGTATTCTGACACTGAAAATCAGGTATTTATTGTTAACCAACCAAATGGTACAGATTTTATTGACCATAGAAGAATGAAAGTTTCAGTGGACTCATTAGAATTTGAACCAGTATTGATAAGGTCAAAGACATGGATGAATGCCTGTATCCCACATCTCACATCAAAATGTATGTTGTTTAGTGCCCATTTCCCTTGCAATTGATCAAGGGAAACATTTGCTGATCTGGTCCCAGGGGAGTGAAAACTAACAATGCAGTGCCCCTCATGGCTGGTAGGAGCAAACCCTCCATTGTCTAAACAAATAAAATCATCATTCGGAGAAGTGGGGGGTACATCTGGGATACCAAACATGCCAATATTCCCTCATGGAAGTGAAAATGATATAATCACATCATTGATTGTAGTAATGATTAAGGTCATGTAACCAGGGGCCCCTCACAACTGAAAAAAGCAAGGCTGTGCGACTGGGGGTCCTTCCAGCCTGCCGTAATCAAACAAATTATGTCCATTGTACTATCCTTAGTATCTGGATGCTGCTGTGTCCCAGGGTAGTGAAATAAAACATTTATTAGCACATCTGCAGGTAGGAGTTAGGCTAAGTGAACCGAGGCCCCCTCCCACCAAGTGTAATCAAACACATGATGACCATCAGTAAATCTCTTGTGTTTACTGGTTATTTTGATTTTGGAAGTGGACAGATCTTGCTGGTCAGCAGGGGAAGTAGGGCCATGTAATCAGGCCCCCATACCACTTGCAGTTATCAAGGTAAATTATGTACATTTGCAAATCCCTCGAATCTAGTACTAATGTCAACTCATCATGCTTTCCATTTCATTGGCAGATGGGAGAATGGCTATGTGATGGTGTACTTCTTGTAGGAAAGTAGGATCTGCTTCTTATGGTTACCCCCACTTTTTGCTTGATGTCTCACTGTTTTTGACGAGTCTGATTGGGATCCTGCTAATCAGGACCCCAGTCTATCTGCTTTCTCCCTTAAATTGACATACATGTACTTTGGTACACTCCATATTGGATAGTGGGGTACCCTTGTAAGTCCCTAGGATATGGTACCTATGTACCCAGGGCATAGGTACCTCAGAGGCCTCCCATGGGCTGAAGAATGTATTATGCCACCCATGAGAGGCCACGCAAAATGGAACTCTAGGTCTGCTACAGCAGCCTGTGTAAGATGGTGCTGGAACCACTTACCTTAGATGTAGGTTCACTATATCTATAGGTCACTACACCTATAGCAGGCCTTATCAATCCTGAAGGCAGGGTGCTGGGTTTTTAGTGAGAGGGTGCCCCTGCATGAGCAGAGCCCCTTTGCAGCCTTCGGAGACCATTCTCCCGGGTTGTCTGTGACTCAGCCGGACATATAGGTAGAGGTGCACTATAACCTCGCGGTAAATGCTATCTCGAAAACGGCTGCATAGAAACATATCGTGTTTGGTATCAAACACCTTGGAATCATACCTCCACACCAGTAACAGGTGTGGGAGGTATGATTCCACCCTTCAGAAGCAAGCTTCATGGGGTCACTGGTCTACCCGGTACCAGCCTTATCGACCCAGAAAGCACAAAATGGATGCTGCCAGCCAGAGACACATTTCTGCCCTCCTGCTGCTGAGCCAAGCTCGAGCAGAGGAAGGCAGCACAATAGGCATCCTGTCACAGGGAAGTGTGACCACCTCCCAGACAGGGTTTAGTGTATTGGGGCTGGGTGGGTGCACTCTGAGAGTGCCAGAAAGTCTGCACTGGGGGCACATTTGGTGTCCCTGTACATAGTCCAGCTCAAACCAGTTCTGAGAGCCGGTGGCTCCTGCTCTGGCATGCAACTGGACAAAGGACATGGGTGTAGCCACCCCTCTGTCCTGCCCCTCCCCTAGGAGGGTCCCCTGAATCTGTCCAACCTTTTCCCTTGGGTATAAAATGGGTTATCTGGCTATAGGACATTGGATTTTACGTGGACAAGATTCTAAAAAGAAGAAACCACTAACCTTCGACCGTCTGGACACCTGGACTTTGCTGGACCTCGAAGGGGCTTGACTTTGTCCCCCTTTCCGTGCAAAGCTTAGTTTGTGCCGTGACTTCATACAGGCTCCGTGCAGGACCTGTGGAGCACTTAAGACAACAGAAGAATCTCCCTTGGAGTGAAGGAGTCACTCCCCTGCTTCGCAGGCACCTAAAGCGCAACTGACCAGTAGCTGCTCCTGAGCTCCTGTGGACTCCAAAGATTTCAGCTACACAGGAGGTGGGTTCCTGAAGGTTCCTGAGGTCGATCGGCCCTCTAACCGATTTGGAGGCCAGTATCCCTCGTGGGGGCTGCGTAACCCGAACCCCTGTGCACTGCATCCATTTGCAAGTGCATATGCTTGTTGGCAATTCCTGAGCTTGTGCATTGGACTCCGTGTAGTCCTGACCCTGAGCAGTATTTGCACCAAAGATCTCCAGCCTCCTCACACCAAGTGCTCCATGGGCTGATACTTTGCAATCTTGCTTGAGGTTCCCTCACGACTCCTGGTCATCCGGCCTGTGGGTCCTCCTGAGGGTCATCTTGATTGTTCTTGGGCTTTCCTGGTTGCTCCAGATGTGCCCTGGCTCTCCATTGCTTGGAGAGTCCCCTGGACCTTGCTGGTCCACACCGTAACCTGTTTGATCTTCCTGCGTGGTTTGCTGTTGTTAAGGCTTGTTGGTACTCCCGCTGGACACCGACCCCTCAGCACTTGACATACTTCATGGGACAGCTCACCTCCGGCTCCTGGTCATCCTCGATGTCTCCTGATCCTCGTGGCTGCAGTGTCAAGCATCCCTTCTTCGCACCTGAAGCACCCGACATCGGTGGGCATTCGTCTACCGAGCCCCTGGTCACTCTGAAGTGACCCAGACTCTGTCCCCTCTGCTTTCAGGTTCCTTCCATCCAGAATCCAGGCTTGGATTCCACCGGACCCTTTTCACCTTCACGGCAGCAGCACTTCTTCCTTTCCTTCCATAGAGAACGACAAGAGTTTCCAACGGCACTTCAGACCTATGCACCCGGCTTCCCTGGGATAGGTAACTCTGATACTATGGTATCCACGGGTGGGGTGGCTCTTTAAACTCTTAAGTTCCAAAGGGTTGGTTCGAAGTCCTCTTAGAAGGGTCCTTAAACTTTAACTTTGCAACCGCGACTTTCCCATAGAGTTGTACAGAGCACGCGGTCGTGTTTCCTCACTGCACCAATTCCCTATGGGTCTCCTGTGTCATCACCTTGGGTGGTTCCTAGGGGTCCCAGCGATTCTACATGCACTAGGCACTGTGTCTAGTCAATTTGTGATTGTTATACCACTATTTTAGTATATGGTTCAGTCTCCCCCTGGAGCCCGCTGTGTATTGTGCTACTTACAACTGTTCTATTGATCCAGTATTGTGTGCTTTGTGTTCTATCCTCATGTAGAGGATAGTAGAGAGTGTTATATTAATAAATACATATTTTTATATAACTACTGTGAGGTTCTCCTTCATTTAGTCATTCAGGAGTTGATATTCTGGTAAAACAAGCTGCTTTACATTCCTTCAAGATTAAGCCTGAAGGCTGCTCTCCATAGCTACCACTAGGATAGCTTTCATAAAGGTTATCTTTGACCTCATACATCATAAGGGTCATGTGGATTGGTACAAGGTGCCCACTTCAACTAGTGGACAGAATATACCAAGCCACCTTCTCACATTGGTGTGCAGCGGTTGGGATTCAAGCTTGCTCTTGTTTTACCAGATAAATCTCATTGAGTGATTAACTGAAAACCACTAAAAGTATTAGTCACATATAATACAAGATTTGAATAAGTAAGTTCTACTGAACTTGGAGTTGGGTAAGTCAAGGGTCTAGCACACCCTTTCTCCAACTCAAGAGAGTTTAGTCTCCAGTCCACTAGGTTAGGTAGGTGCCTACACCACATAACACTAGTATGTCTTCTAGAGGAGAAGCCAGTGGCTCTCTGCCAACTAGGTACAATGGCCTCTCATTCCAGGAATTGAAAGCCATGTGTGTGTCTAGGAAGTTGAGAACAGGGAGAAATGCAAACACCCAACGTCTCATTGAGGTGTTACTCTTGGATGATCATAGAAAGACCCCAGGGTCTGATGAGGTAGAAAGAGTGGGTGGTGCAGGGAATGAAGAAAGGCCAGGGAGTGAAACCTTCTTTGACCTGGACTCAAACCCTGACCAGGGGGATCAAGATGATTCCAACCTGGACAACATAGATCTTCCATTAGGTGGGGGAGAAGGCCCCAGTGGCCCTCTCTTTACTCCACCAGGAAGAGTACAGAGATCCAGATCTCCCTCTGTAAAATCTCGACACTCAGGAAATTCTGTAGGGACTTCCATATCCAATAAGAGGGACTCCTCTTATGATAGACAGTGCCAACTTCTAGCGCTTGAGAAAGTCAAGCTCAGGCTCAAGAAAGAGCTATTGGCCCTAGACAGGGAATCCCTAGAGCTCTAGAGGGCTACAAAGAGATTGGGACTAGAGTCCCATGGTGGCAGCAACAGTGTCCCTAGGGTTAAGGATTATACTTATGACCATAGGAACCTGAGCAAGATAGTCCCTCCTACCATGGTGGGGATGACATCCACAAATGGATAACTGCTTTGGAGAGGGCCTGTAAAGTACAGAGGGTCCCTCAAGAGCAGTGGGCAGCTATCTTGTGGCTCTCCTTTGCTGACAAAGGTAGAGATAAGCTCCTCACTGTTAGAGAAGAGGATGCTGATAACTATTCAGTTCTGAAGAGTGCTCTCATTGATGGGTTTGGCTTAACCACTGAGAAATACAGGATTAAGTTCAGAGACACCCAGAAAGCACAGACTCAGGACTGGGTTGACTTTGTAGATTGTGCTACTAAGGCTCTGGAAGGCTGGTTACTTGGCAGTAAAGTGAATGATTTCAAGGGATTGTACAGTTTAATTATGAGGGAGCAGATCCTGAATAATTGCCAAAATCAGTTGTTACATCAATACCTGGTTGACTCTGATCTGACTTCTCCCCAAGAATTGGGAAAGAAGGCAGATAGATGGGTCAGGACCAGGGTGAAGCAGAAAAATCAGAACCAAAGTGGTGACCAAAAGAAGTCTGATTCTAAACCAGCAGATAAGGGTGGGGAGAAGGGTAAAGACCAGACGTCTTCTTCAGGGCCCCAAAAACCTGCATCTGAGGGTGGTTCACAATCTAACAAGGGAAAAGGCAGAAAGAAGCCTTGGTGTTACCTATGTAAGGAGAAGACACATTGGCCTAGGGATGCCAATTGTGCCAGAGCCAAGGATCCTCCTATCAACACCACAGCCCCTAAGGCAACTGTTCCCCCTAGTGCAGCTACAAGTGGTGGTACTGCAAATAAGGGTGTAGTAGGGTTGACCCTGGGAACTGAGATGGGTTCTGGCCTAGTCGGAACTACAGCTCAGGCTGTTCTAGTCTGTGATGGAGGCATGGATAGTGACCCCTTATTTGTCAGTCCCAGTAACTTGGGCAAATACAGGCAACAGCCCTTAATCAATGGACAGGAGGCCATGGCCTACAGGGACACAGGAGCCAGTGTCACAATGGTGACTAAGGATCTTGTGAGACCTGATCAGATCATACTTGGTGAGATGTACCAAGTGACCAATGCAAGCAATGTCAGGACAGACCATTCCTTGGCAGTTGTGAATTTCAGCTGGGAAGGGGTAACTTACCCTATGAAGGTTGTGGTTAGCTCAGACCTCCCTGTGGAATGCTTATTGGGCAATGATTTGGAAACTTCAGCCTGGGCTGAGGTGGAACTCAGGACACATGCAGCAATGTTGGGCATCACGGCAGATGTGTTTGCTGTGACCAGGTCACAGGCAAAAATGTCTTCCACTGAACAGGCCCTGGATCCTGGAAGAATAGACCAGGTACCTTCCAAGAGAAGGAGCAGTAGGGGTAAGGCAGTGTCTTCCCCCCAGACTCAGAGTGAGGATCAGTCTCCTGAGGAAGATGATACCAGTCCCTGTGAAGGAACTGTCTCAGAGGAACTTGAACCTGATTAGGTTGAGTTCTTGGGGACAGGGGGCCCTTCCAGGGCAGATCTGAGCCTGGAGCAGCACAGTTGCTCCTCTCTTGAACCCCTCAGACAGCAAGCTGCTGCTGAGGCTGCTGGGAGTGCCAGTGGGTCCCACAGGATCTATTGGGAGGATGGACTCCTTTACTCAGAGGGTAGAAACCCCAAGCCTGGTGCCACCAGGAGGTTGGTCATACCTCTAAAGTTTAGGGGTTTCCTATTATCACTGGTACATGATATCCCTTTAGCAGGACACATAGGCCAAAGTAAGACCTGGGACAGGATTGTCCCTCACTTTCACTGGCCTCACATGTCAGAGGACACAAAGGAGTTTTGTCGCTCCTGTATCACCTGTCAAGCCAGTAGTAAGGCAGGTGGTACTACAAAGGCCCCCCTGATACCACTACCTGTGGTGGGGGTTCCCTGTGAGAGGGTTGGGATTGACATTGTTGGTCCCATGGATCCTCCAACTGCATCTGGGCACAGATTATACTAGTGGTGGTGGACCATGCCACTAGGTATCCAGAGGCAATACCCCTTAGGACCACCACAGCTCCTGTGGGGGCCAGGGCCATCCTGGGAATCTTTTCCAGAGTGGGCTTCCCTAAGGAGGTCTTAACTGACAGAGGTGCAAACTTCATGTCAAGTTACATAACTGCTATGTGGAAGGAGTGTGAAGTGAATTACAAATTCACCACACCCTATCACTCACAATGCAATGGGTTAGTTGAGAGGTTCACAAAATCCTGAAGGGCATGATCATGGGCCTCCCAGACAAGCTTAGGCGAAGATGGGATGTCCTGTTGCCCTGCCTTCTGTTTGCCTACAGAGAGGTTCCTCAGAAGGGGGTTGGTTACAGCCCTTTTGAACTTCTGTTTGGATATCCAGTTAGGGGTCCATTGTGTCTAGTGAAGGAGGGATGGGAGTTACCTCTCAAACCACCTAAACAGGATATAGTGGACTATGTACTTGGTCTCCGCTCCTGGATGGCTGAGTACATGAAGAAGGCATCCAAAAACCTTGAGGCTAGCCATGAATTACAGAAAGCTTGGCATGACCAAAAAGGCTGTTTTGACTGTGTACCAGCCAGGACAGAAGGTATGGGTGCTGGAGCCTGTGGCCTCAGCAGCTCTCCAAGATAAGTGGAGTGGGCCCCATACCATACTTGAGCAAAAGGGAGAGGTTACCTACCTGGTGGACATTGGAACTCCCAGGAGCCCCCACAGGGTGCTCCATGTGAACAGGCTCAAGCCATATGTTGACAGGGCAGACATGGGCTTGCTCATGGCTACCGGTGAGGGACAGTAGGAAGAGAGTGACCCACTCCCTGACCTCCTCTCACAGAACCCTGATGATGGTTCAGTAGATGGTGTAGCCTTGGCAGGCAGCCTCACTGAGCAGCAACAGACTGATTGAAGGAAAGTCCTCAATCAGTACAGACACATGTTCTCACTGACTCCCAGTCAGACCACCTGGTGTACCCATGAAGTGGACACAGGGGAGAGCTTACCTGTAAATAACAAAATTTACAGACAACCTGACCATGTCAGGGACTGTATGAGGACTGAGGTCCAAAAGATGTTGGAATTGGGAGTAATTGAACCCTCGGATAGCCCTTGGGCTAGTCCAGTGGACCTGGTACCCAAACCTCACACCCAGGGTGGTAACAGAGAGATGAGGTTTTGTGTAGACTACAGGGGGCTCAATGCAGTCACTAGGACTGATGCTCATCCTATTCCCAGGGCAGATGAACTTATAGATACTTTGGCCTCAGCCAAGTTTCTCAGTACATTTGACCTCACAGCTGGCTACTGACAAATCAGACTAGATGAGGATCCTAAGCCCAAAACAGCATTTTCAACCCCTAGTGGGCAATAACAATGTGTGGTAATGCCCTTTGGCTTGAAAAATGCACCTGCCACTTTTCAAAGGTTGGTGAATAAAGTTCTCACAGGCCTGGAAGCCTATAGTGCAGCTTATCTTGATGATATTGATGTCTTTAGCTCCACCTAGGAGGATCACCTGGTCCACCTGAGAAATATTTTGGAGGCCCTGCAAAAAGCAGGCCTCACTATCAAGGCCACTAAGTGCCAGATAGGGCAGAGTAAGGTTGTATACCTGGGCCACCTTGGGGGTGGAGGTCAGGTTCAACCATTGCAGAGCAAATTCCAGACCATCATAGAATGGGTTGCTCCAACTACCCAGACTCAGGTCAGAGCTTTCTTGGGCCTGACTGGGTACTACAGGAGGTTTATCAAAGGATATGGATCCATAGTGACCCCTTTGAATGATTTGACTTCCAAAAGAATGCCTAAGAAAGTTCAGTGGACAGTTAGCTGTCAAAAGGCATTTGATGACCTGAAGCAGGCCATGTGCACTGCTCAATTCTGCAAAGTCCTGACTATTCCAAACAATTCATTGTTCAAACTGATGCATCTGAGTTGGGGGTAGGGGCTGTGTTATCACAACTGAATGAAGAGGGTCAGGATCAGCCAGTAGCTTTTATAAGCAGAAGGCTGACCCCTAGAGAGAAACGTTGGTCAGCTATTGAGACGGAAGCCTTTGCTGTGGTTTGGGCTCTGAAGAAGCTGAGGCCATACTTGTTTGGCACTCACTTCGTTGTTCAGAAAGACCATAAGCCCCTCTTATGGCTTAAACAGATGAAGGGTGAAAACCCCAAACTTTTGTGGTGGTCCATTTCCCTACAGGGGGTGGACTATACCGTGGAACATAGATGTGGGAGTAACCATGCCAATGCAGATGGACTCTCCAGATATTTCCACTTAGAACATAAAGACTCAACTGGTCAAGGTTAGTTTAATGTCCTTTCGTTTGGGGGGGTTGTGTAGGAAAGTAGGATCTGCTTCTTATGATTACCCCCACTTTTTGCTTGATGTCTCATTGTTTTTGACAAGTCTGACTGGGATCTTGCTAATCAGGACCCCAGTCTATCTGCTTTCTCCCTTAAATTGACATACATGTACTTTGGTACACTCCAGATTGGATACTGGGGTACCCTTATAAGTCCCTAGTATATGGTACCCATGTACCCAGGGCATAGGTACCCCAGAGGCCTCCCATTGGCTGAAGCATGTATTATGCCACCCATGAGAGGTCATGCAAAATGGAACTCTAGGTCTGCTACAGCAGCCTGTGTAAGATGGTGCTGGCACCACTTACCTTAGATGTAGGTTCACTATATCTATAGGTCACTACACTTAAAACTTATAAGTCACCACTATAGCAGGCCTTATCAATCCTGAAGGCAGGGTGCTGGGTTTTTAGTGAGAGGGTGCCCCTGCATGAGCAGAGCCCCTTTGCAGCCTTTGGTGACCATTCTCCCGGGTTGTCTGTGAATCAGCCAGACATATAGGTAGAGGTGCATTATAACCTAGCGGTAAATGCTATCTCAAAAACGGCTTCATAGAAACATATCGTGTTTGGTATCAAACACCTTGGAATCATACCTCCATATGAGTAACTGGTGTGGGAGTATGATTCCACCCTTCAGAAGCAAGCTTCGTGGGGTCACCGGTCGACCCGGAAAGCACAAAATTGATGCTGCCAGCCAGAGACACACTTCTGCCCTCCTGCTGCTGAGCCAAGCTCGAGCAGAGGAAGGCAGCACAATAGGCATCCTGTCACAGGGAGGTGTGACCACTTCCCAGACAGGGTTTAGTGTATTGGGGCTGGGTGGGTGCACTCTGAGAGTGCCAGAAAGTCTGCACTGGGGGCACATTTGGTGTCCCTGTGCATAGTCCAGCTCAAACAAGTTCTGGGAGCCAGTGGCTCCTGCTCTGGAGCGAAACTGGACAAAGGACATGGGTGTAGCCACCCCTCTGTCCTGCCACTCCCCTAGGAGGGTCCCCTGAATCTGTCCAGCCCTCTCCCTTGGGTATAAATTGGGTTACCTGGCTACAGGACATTGGATTTTACGTGGACAAGATTCTAAAAAAAAAAGAAACCACTAACTTCCAACCGTCTGGACACCTGGAGTTCGCTGGACCTCGACTGGGCTCGACTTCGTCCCCCTTTCCGTCCAAAGCTTAGTTTGTGCCGTGACTTCATACAGGCTCCATGTAGGACCTATGGAGCACTTAAAACAACAGAAGAATCTCACTTGGAGTGAAGGAGTCACTCCCCTGCTTCGCAGGCACCTAAAGCGCAGCTGACCGGTAGCTCCTGAGCTCCTGAGCTCCTGCGGACTCCGAAGATTTCAGCTACACAGGAGGTGGGTTCCTGAAGGTCCCTGAGGTCGATCTGCCCTCTCACCGAGTTGGATGCCAGTATCCCTCGTGGGGGCTGCGTAACCCGAACCCCTGAGCACTGCGTCCATTTGCAAGTGTATATGCTTGTTGGCAATTCCCGAGCATGGGCATTGGACTCCATGTAGTCCTGATCCTGAGCAGTATTTGCACCAAAGATCTCTGGCCTCCTCGCACTGAGTGCTCCGTGGGTTGGTACTTTGCAATCTTGCTCGAGGTCCCCTCGCGACTCCTGGTCATCCGGCCTGTGGGTCCTCCTGAGGGTCATCTTGATTGTAATTGGGTTTTCCTGGTTGCTCCAGACGTGCCCTGACTCTCCATTGCTTGGAGAGTCCCCTGGACCTTGCTGGTCCACACCGTAACCTGTTTGACCTTCATGCTTGGTTTGCTGTTGTTAAGGCTTGTTGGTGCTCCCACTGGACACCGACCCCTCAGCACTTGACATCCTACGTGGGACAGCTCACCACCGGTCCTGGTCATCCTCAACATATCCTGTTCCTCGTGGCTGCAGAGTCAAGCATCCCTTCTTCGCACCTGAAGCACCCGACATCGGTGGGCATTCGTCTACCGATCTCCTGGTCACTCTGAAGTCACCCAGACTCTGTCCCCTCTGCTTTCAGGTTCCTTCCATCCAGAATTCAGGCTTGGATTCCACCGGACCCTTTTCACCTTCACGGCAGCAGCACTTCTTCCTTTTCTTCCATAGAGAACGACGAGAGTTTCCGACACCACTTCAAACCTATGCACCCAGCTTCCGCGGGATAGGTAACTCTGATACTACGGTATCCATGGGTGAGGTGGCTCTTTAAACTCTTAAGTTCCGAAAGGTTGGTTCGAAGTCCTCTTAGAAGGGTCCTTATACTTTAACTTTGCAACCGCAACTTTCCCATAGAGTTGTACGGAGCATGCGGTCGTGTTTCCTCACTGCACCCGTCCTCCGTGGGTATCCTGTGTCATCACATTGGGTGGTTCCTTGGGGTCCCAGCGATCCTACGCGCACAAGGCACTGTGTCTAGTCAAGTTGTGATTGTTATACCACTATTTTAGTACCACTAGGATAGCTTTCATAAAGGTTATCTTTGACCTCATACATCATAAGGGTGGTGTGGATTGGTACAAGGTGCCCACTTCAACTAGTGGACAGCATATACCAAGCCACCTTCCCACACTTCTTACCTACTATTATTGAAAACAAATGTGGACGTTAGAAAATCCCTGATGTCTAGTAGTTATTTTAAACCCCCACAGGGCAGATCACTCAGATCTATCCCCAAAGCAGGCAAAACAAAAGGGGCTCAATGGCAAGTGGGGGAAGAGTGTGTGACTGGTGCACCGAAAGATAAATTGGCCAGTAGAGGGACGAGGGTTTTCTTCAGCTGCCTGGGTTGCAGATCACAAAGATCTGACCCAATGGTATGGAAGCCAAAATGAAACATTGGGACCCTTTTACCAGGTGAAAGGATGGAAGGGTGACTCAGGGCCCTCTTTCATCTCCAATTATCCAAAATATTATGGCAATTATATTTTTCTGTGAACTAGTGATTATTTCAACTTTCTGTGGGGACAGAAAGCAGAGTTCCTAAACAAAACATTAAGGGGTCCGTTGGCAGGTAGGATGAAGGCAGTTTGGCTGGGAATCCATCCCACTTGCCATCATCAAAACAAATTGACTATTACAAAATCCCTTATGTCTAGTGGTTATTTCTATTCCTTGGGAACAGATTGTGGCAATCTCCCCAATGGAGCTGAAATATGGAATTTATGAGCCCAGCAGAAGGCAAGAAGAAGGCTTTGTGACTGGGGTCCCCTCCCACCTGCTCTCATAAAAAAAAAATATATATGGCCTTTAAAAGATACCTGGTGTCTAGAATATTTTGACTCCTCAAAGGACTGATCACTCTGATCTACCCTCAGGGAGCTAAAATGAAACATTTATGGGCCAGAAGCTAGGGATATATAGACATCAAGCCAGGGAGTGGCCACTAACACCAGCCAGATAACTTCCTGGTGGCCTAGTGAAGATTCCTGCTGGGAGATTTTACTATTAATGTGATCCCACAGCAGAAATCCATGTGAAAGAGGACATCATCAATAGTTATCTCTCTTCTGATACCTCTCTCAGACTCCCAGACTCGCTCTCACCAAATGAAACCAGCCTTCAGGGATGCGCATGTCACATTCTGTAAGCAGCACTCCCCAACCCCCATGGTGTCAGCATGCTCTGAGCATGCTGATGTCATTGAATCATTGCAAGAGGGGGGCCTGCCAACAGTGGAAGGTCTTCTGCTGCTCTATTTCCTACAATGGTGGGGGCAACAAAGGGGAGTCTTTCTGCTGAGCACCATGATATGAGCGTGTCTTATATCAGGGACTATTAGGGCAGACAAGGGAATACCAGAAAATTGCATTTCTTAATTGAAGTATTATGTCACCCTTTTATGTTATTTTGCTTATTAATTGATCTAATGTTTTGTTTGAACTGTCTGTAGCATGGTCTTGCTGAATAGAGTTTGCTTTGGAAATAATTTAGTTCTATGGTGTGGCAAGAGGCAGCAGTGGGTCTCTCTTCTACCTTTAATGTCACCCAGGATTGAACATGTTTTTTATTTTCAAGATTGAGTCATTGAGTGATTTAAAAAACAGTTCAGTCTTGTATAGTGGTACTGTCTTTTCCCTGCGCTCCTCTTATGGTCTCAGAGAGGCCTCGCTTTATAATCTGGCCAGGACATTGTCAGTGACACAACAATAATCAATGATAATGCTTGTCACCCTCAGCAAGGCTGAGTTGCATCCAGGGTCAGCCTCCCATGCTGCTCCCAGAATTTTGGAGCTCGCTTCTACTTTTCCAAACCTAACTCAAATCTCCAATGCAGACACTCTGTGCTCTTCTCTGACAAAAGAGAGTCATGATAGTGAGATCTGCTTGTTTGAGGTGGGGGAGTAAGTAAGCCAGTACGTGACTTAGAGAACAGCTGAGTAAGCAAGAAAATGGGAGAGTGAGTTGGGCAGGCAATCCAGGCGAGAGATAGAGAGTTAAAGGTAAATAAGGGGTTATTAAATAAGAAAGTGAACAAGTCAGTGATGAATGAGTGAGTGATTGAGTCAGCGAGGCAGTCGGTCAGTCAGAAGATGAATAAGTGATTGCCTGAGTCAGTCAGTCAGTGGGTGAGGTATTGATTGTGTAAAACAGTCAATAGGCGAGTGAGTGACTGAGACAGTCAGTGGCCAATTAGCGAACAGTGTGAGCCAATTTGATGGTAAGTAAATTATTGAGTGACTAAGACAATCAGTGGGTGTTAGACCTGACATCCTTGGCATGGTTTTCCCCCAAACCTTTTGCCTTCCCTCCTCCTGGTTTCCTGATTTCGTTGTTGTGGGCTGGAGTATTTTATGCTGGATCAGTCCGAAGCGGCCTCAAATGGCCACTTCTCTTGGGGAAGCCATGGCTTCCAACCAGTCTTCCTCTTGTAGGTCCATGATGTCATGTCCCCAGAGGACATTTGGCCAATTTCTTCGGATTAGGAGGAATTGTACGTCAGTAGATGACTATAAATCAGAGGCTGTTAAATTAGCGTTAGACTTACGCAAAAGAGAGTACCCACAACGCTCTGTGTCTGTGGCCATGAAAAGAGCAAGAAATAACAATAGAGAGGCCTTGTTGGAAAAGAAAGAAAAAATTCCAACAGATGTAATAACATGTGTTACGTCCTACACCCCAGCGTCTACACAGATTAGAAATGCCATACGCAAACATTGGGGGATTTTGAATACAGGTAATCTCACACTACCAACCCCGAGATTTGCATTCAAAAGAACGAGCAATTTGAAGGACCTATTAGTACATACATGACCCAAGCCCAAGACTAATCCAACTCAGAGAAACCTATGGGATTTACCTCCTGTCGTGGGTCATTACCCCTGTGGGTCTTGTTCAGTGTGCCCCCAGACAAAACAAACTAAAGAGATATTCTTGAATGATAATTTCACTTGGCACATGAGGAGACACACTAACTGTAACACAGCGAACTGTATTTATCTGTTGTCCTGCCCGTGTGGCCTTCGATATGTGGGAATGACAACTAGACCTGTCAAAACCCGGATTACTGAGCACAAAAGTAACATCAGGTGTCGTAAAACCACCACACGACTGTACACCCATTTCCTTAGCGCCAACCACTCATGTGAAACTCTGAGTGGGTGGTGTTGGAGGCTCATACTGTGATCAACCCCTCGACCCTGTTTAAAATTGAACAACGCTGGGTACATCGATGGTGTTCTGACAAAAATGGCTTGAACGAAGATATTCCTTGGAGCGCCATTAATAACGCTTAAATTTGATTGTCACAACTGTTACGATATTTTGTCTCCGTACCATTTCGTAATTACTAGTAGGGAAGTGATTTATCACTCCTCAACGTCACCAATTGATGGCGCTTCTAGTTCTGTGATGACCACCATTCCTGTAAACCAGCTGGAATGTACTATTTTCCATATTGCAGCGTTTCTTCATTTTTTACACCTTTCCAATATGGCGCAGAATTTGGAGTTAAGAATTTTTATTCACCCAAGATGGCTGCCAGTAATACCTTTCACACGAGGGTGTCTTACATTCTAGGGACCACGCCACGAGCGTGACGCCGCCCAGACGCACCCATTCAGTCAAGTTATCTGCAGCAAGAACCGTGCTGACAGTATACTTCCGGGTTCGGCAGTCTGGGCTAGGTTTTCCGCCGAGTGGGCGCGAGTCTCTGTAAGTAACCATCCCTTGTTGTTACGGAACCGTTGACCAAGGTAAGACCCACCAACGCCAGATAGCAAGCAAACTTGTGGTCATCTCGCCACCCCTAACAGGTTTATATTGTCAAGGTATTAGTGATTGCCTAGTCTCTTTGCACCATTGGGCTTTCACCTGCCAATTCTGGGAGGGACGCGGTGGTGAGTTTAGGCTAAACGGGATACCTCCTACATTGGAGGATACCCCACCGCCACCTCCGCACCTGCTACCATACCCGACTGGGTACATAATGAGTTCTTGTAGGCAATTCACCTTGACTATGAATAATCTGTGGGGTGATACACCGCTTGTATGACTATTGAACGCTGGGTCTTTCAGGGTCTACCATGCCTGTCTTTCTCACACGCTAAGAATGTCTCAATTACAATGAGCTTCTCTACATTCCTGCATTTAGGAAACCACGCGTTGATTAAACGCGCTCATTTTACTGCCGATGACCGATGTGGCCATTTCTACTTATTTATTAGGTGAGTGGCCTTAATGTGAGTCCCTGCGCCATTTTCCTTGACAGCTATTCCTATTTTATCTCTCCTGCTATTTCAATTTTCAATTGTTTTTACCTGGAATGATTCGAGTTCACTGTATGACTCACACAACCTTTGGGGCTAACTAGATCGCATGTGGTCAGAGCCTATCATAATCAACAGCACTGGAATTGACACTAATTGTGCTCATGTTTTGTTAAATAAGTGACCGGCTGTTTTCACAATGTTTTTCTTTTCTAGATTGGCTACAGCACCTACGGACCTTCAGCCGATGGTGCTTGTGAACTGGTAATTTTGAGGTTATTACACCACCATACCCAACATCAGTGTAGATCCTGTACCACTGTTTTAAAATTTTCTATTTATCCCTTGGTCCTGAAGAATTGCCGCTTGATCCCATTACGGGACTGATAGGCAAGAAACATGTTGACCTGACGACCTGACTATTGCCACTAACTGCAACATTACTGTAGCTAGCCGCGATACACCTTTTTAATCAGGGTAGGAGGCAGGATTATTAAAGAAGAGGCCCTGACCACCGTCCCCTGTTTTATGCACCTTCTTCACTTGTTACACCTCTACACTTTAGAGCCCCTCACACACACGCACCATACGGCAAGGATAAAAGATCTCCGCCAAAGAGCCCCCACTGAGGGTGCCCGTCGGGTATTGCACCGCCGACCCGACGAGGAGCATGCCCAATGATGAAGCATGACACCCAGCAGGCTGGGTGTGTGAGGGCACTTTATCCGAAAGGAGGAATTCCCCGTCCCCTTTCTGGTTAAATTAAACTTTTCGTAGCCTCTCTCTGCCGGTTACTTACACTAACTTTTTCAGGAACTGCATACTACTTCTTTGGTTTATGTCCCCAGAGGTCCCTCAAGGATTTCAGAGTGTCTGGTAAGTTGTTAATGAGTTTCTGATATGTGAGTGAAATTGCCCTGCGAGTTAAATGTTCTTCTAGGAGCCTGCATTCCAATGGTGATGATTCAGGTATGGACTCCCCCGGGGCACCACTGCCCGTACGACATGTCGGATCAGTAGATAGCAGAAAAACTCAGTGTGGGCCAGTTCATTGTTTTTTGCAACTGTTCGAATGGTATAAGATTCACCCCTGTATGTAGTACTCCTGCACACAAGATTCCGATCAGGTCCCATGTATCAAAACCTTTTCTCTTTTCCATTGTGCCCAGTTGTTGTGAATCCCATATGGGTGTTGCCTTGGTAATTCTGTTCTTCCATCCTAGCTTTGCAAGGGTTGAGTGCCATACATGGACAGTCAGCGCCGTGAGCCCCTCCAGCGATAGACGCCGTGGATCAGTATAGAGCGCCTGTAGGTATCCCCTCGGCTGGAGATTCAGCCAATGCATCCGGGAGGCTGGTTCCAAGAGCAGTTGGTGAACCCATTGATTTATAGTTCCTAATTGGGCCGCCCTATAATAAGTTTGTGGGGCAATGCTATTCTTCCCTCATATCAGTTTGTTGAGTGCAATACGTAGGGATCCCCCCCCATCCCATAAGAGGGCTCGGACTATTGAGTTAATGTATGTATCAGGAACCGGGAATGGTGTATCTTGCAGAATGTAGAGAAATCAGGGCAGTGCCATCATTTTAATTAGTGCCGCCCTACCCAGAAGGGACAGGGGGAGAGCCCGCCAGTGTTGGACATCGTTTTTGAGTCGTGTCAAGGGGCCTCGTAGATTTCGGGCCTGAAAATGGGCTGGGTCTGTTGTTACATAGATGCCAAGATATCGAAAACCCTCCGTCGCTATTTGTGCCTCACATCCTGTGGGGAGAGAGGGCCTCTGGCCGGAGGGGACAAACACCACCAATTTTGACCAGTTAATTGTGTACCCAGAATATCTGCTGAAAGTAGCAAAGATGTCTAGTATTCTGGTAATAGAAGAACGGGGAGAGGCAAAATATAGGAGGATATCATCTGCATACAGTGATATTTTGCCTTCCCAGTCCTCCGTCCAGCGAAGGCCTCGTATTATTGGATCACTTCAGATCCAAGTTCCACTGGCTCTAGCATCAAAGTGAATATTAAGGCAGATAAGGGGCAGCCTTGCCTCGTGCCCTGCTGTAAAGTAAACACTCTTGATGTCCTCCCATTGATTACTACCTGTGCTAGGGGTCTTGTGTATAAGAGACTGAGCCAAGACAGGAAGCGCAGTCCAAAGCCCATTCGCCTAAGTACCGCAAACATATCAGGCCACTCAATGGTGTCAAAAGCCATACGCGCATCTAAGAAGAGTACCTCAGCATCCTCTTGAATCTTATCGGTACATCCTAGCACCCTGTGTAGGTGCCTGAGGTTTAGGGCTGTGCTGCGCCCTGGCATAAAGCCTGATTGGTCCAGATGGACTAAGGTGGTAGGCATTAGAAGAAGTCTTAAGACTAATAGTTTTGCTAAATTTTTTGCTTCCGCTTTGAGCAATGAGATAAGTCGGTATGAGGTACATTGGTCCCTTGGCTTTCCTTCTTTATGAATCACTACTATAGTACCTAGCCTTTGATCGATCAGGAGCTTGCCTCATATCCTGCATTCCTCCAACATTGTCAGGAGATGTGGTACCGTTGTGGGTGCTGTGAACTTATACAATTCTATTGGAATACCATTCGGGCCCATAGCCTTGACTGAACTTAGAGATCTAATCTCCTGCATTATTTTGTCCTCAGTGAGGTCGTTATCTAGGAGCTTCCCTTCTTCCACAGTCAAAGCCAGGAGGGGGATATCCGCCAGGAACTCTAGGGAGTCTTGCCCTGAAGCTATCGTCCTGGAGGAGTAGATCTCAGAGTAGTGGTCAGCGAAGGCCTCAGCAATCGCTATGGGGTCATGGAGGATTGCCCCGGTAGTCAAGTTGATGGATGCAACCCATCGGTTTGCTATCTCACGCTGATCGAGCCATGCAAGCAGTTTTCCTGGTTTGTGGCCAAGGTCATATACTCGGTGTTGTGTTGCTTTAAGTTTGTTCCTGGCCTCCTCTGTCACCCAATCTCTATAGTCTTGTTATTTGAGTTTTAATGTATGTTGTAAGCTGGCATCGTCCCTTCCTACTAATTGAAGTTTGAGGTCAAGAATGTCTTGCTCAAGCTCAGTCACTTTTGAGTTTAAAAGTACCTTGAATGGTAAAGTCGAATTTTAATTCACAATTCTGAAAATGCCACTTTTAGTAAGTTGACATTTTCTTGTCCTCACCGTTTGGTGCCTACAGCCTGTTTTCTGGGTGACATGACTAGGTGTAGTTGACATTTGGCCTTTGTGTATTACTCCCAGACAGCCACACAGTAGTCGGTCATGGTGTTGCCAGGATTGAGCATCTTTACTTGGTGAGAGGGGCAGGTCTGTCACCAGTGGTGGCTGGTGACATTTGAAAGTGGTGCGGCGTAAAATTATTGTCGTACTGCACTGCGGCGAGCGAGCGTAGCGAGTGAGCCTGAACAACCTACGGGGGGGGGGTTCGGGAGGGTTATTCAGTACCCCAAGAAAATTTTGAAATAAGAGTGGACAAATGGTGCATTTTCAAGCAAATTTGAGAAAGCAGGAAGGTTAATAAAGCAATAGGATTGAATTATTTATCCTTTAAGAAATTGCAAATTTTTATGAGCTATAGAGGTGATGGAGATACGTCGATCCGGAATTATCTAGTGTTACCATTTTACAAAGTGTGCATGAAGATTACAATAAAAAATGTGAAACCCTGCCCAAAAAAAAAAAAAAATTGCTGTATGCCTTAAGGTATCAAGACGAAGGTATCAGAGCGCTTTACATGAGCACTAGTTGCATTACAGCGGGACACTTCATTTGTTAGGCACTGGGAGATTAAGTGATATCCCAGAATCACAGGATGTTTGAGCCTCCGCCAGACTCAAAGCCGGCCTCTCAGGCTTAGGGACAAATGGTGGCCTTTGGCCTAATAAGGAATCGAACTCCTAGTAATTCTGTTTCTAAATATAGGCTTGAAGCTTCCTTGAACTGGGTCTACAGTATGCATGCGTGTCTTTATGGATGCCCTTTGCCACGAACTACCACATATACAAAACCACAAACTTTTTTCACGTGTAGATCTAGAAATATAGGCGACTGGTGGTATGGCATATTCATCCGTTAACACAGGCAGTTCTCAGTCTCTGTGTTTTATGAACTTTATGATACTGTATACAATGGCATGCTGTCTGCTTAAAGAAAGGTACATTCTATATACTAAAAATACGTGTGGCTGAAAGAGCCATATAGGAGAGAGGCGGCCTTATATGTTTATTGTTAAACCTTTAAAAGTAGTAGGGTGACTCCCTAACAGCACAAGCCTTATCACTGCTAGAACAACTTTCCCAATTCCTTACAAAGGTTTCTCTGTCTCTATCCATTGCCTTGCCACCAAATATCTCTTTCTGTGTCCTCCTCCTCTTCCTGTTTTTTGTATGTGGCACAGAACGACAGCCGATTGAGTAGGAAACTCACGTACCGGTACTTACTCCAGAAAGATCTTTATTTGTGCTAAATTGACCTTCTGTTAATGATATACTGAGGTGGTAATGTGCAATGAAGCTTGAATGTGTGGCCTCTCATAATCTTGTTTTGCCGCTGCACGTTTATATAAAGCAGTGTGCTCGAGCGGCCCCGTGACTGTGCGCTCGTCAAAACATTCATCCAATTTTAAATCGAGCACTAATGTCAATTTAAATAAATCAAAGCCGTTATACAGCCAAAAAACGATGAGATGTGGGAATTTTAAACTCCTCACCGCCCTCTGCTAAACCCAGTCAGGAAAGCGTCCCAATCACTGTGTCAAACCAAAGCACACATACACTGTAAAACCTACCGCGCTTCCTTTAATAGCCTTCGACAGTTTAAGAGATTTAGGATGGTAAATGTATGACCCTGGCACTGTCGGGAATTCCACGGCCCTTCACTACAGCGAGATGCACGAGTCTCAGGCCATTTATCATTTGATGGGCCAGTGTGGGCACATTTGGTCACGTTAAGCGGTTTTTGTACCACATTTTAAATGTAACGCACATGGACAGTGGTGCACGAACAATTTTCCAAGTGGGGGTGCTAGTCTTTGGTGAAACCATACAAATATCATAGCAGTTAGCAAACCGGGGTCACTGAATAAGTGTGAATGGCAAGGGATCGTAGGAAGCCTTTAGAACACGCTGAAACAAATCCGCACTTCCTCAGTCACAGTCAGTCGCATGATCACAAGTACACACGCACGTACAAAAACATACACATACTCACTTTCAAACTCGCAATGCCCCAAGCCCACCCACACCTAGAAGTATATAGTCCGTATTGTTAGAAAAAGACAGTGGTTGCATACAGGTGTGCCGACAGCCAAATACACAGCTCTGCTCACACATTCGCCTAACCTCCCAACAGACATCGCCATACCATGCACACACACACTCAAGTAAGCGCACACACACCGCACCACCCAGTACTCTGGTACACTCAACAACGCAGGCAAAACAAGCTTCCCCGCTTCCCCACTCTGGTACTGCGGGAAGGTCCTAGGTGAGGGGAGACATGCCGGACATAACTTAAGTGCCACGTGGGAAAACCTAGCGTGTGTCTGTGGGGTGGTGCGGGGGGCTTCGAAATTGGCACTTTCCCTTTTCAAGCCACGAGCGTTGCTAAAAAAGGAATGTGTCCTGGACTCCTGGAACCCTTGGAAAGCTGTAAAAATATAAAAATAAAACTTACTCAGCCCTTCTGGATGGGTCCGACTCCCGCCGTCCTGCTCCTGCGCCAATTCCTGCAGCTCTCCTCATTATCAGAAGGAAAGGCAGGCGGAAAGGCAGGCGGAAAAGTAGGCAGGCAGCCTCCCTCCCTCCCCAATCACAACGCTGTACGGCGCTGGGGAGAGCGCCCCAGCCGCGCCATTTTCTCCTGCATAGAGAAAAAGGGAGAGTGGGCGGTCGTGCTCGAAGGCAAGGGGGAGGGCTACCCACTGTTGTGGGTACTGACTGTTTGGTCGGCTCCAGGGGCCGACCAAACAGTCAGTACCCACAACAGTGGGTAAGCCACTCCCCCTGCCCTCGAGCATGACCGCCTTCAATTAGAAAGCCCCAGGAGGTGGCGGTCCCCGGGGCATGTGGGGGGCTCGACCCCCCCACACAGGTTTATATATTTTTTTTAAAACAAGCCCCGGGTGGTGGCAGTCCCCAGGGCTGCGAGGGGGCTGTGCTCCCCCGCAAATATTTTAGAAAAGCCCCGGGGATGGCAGTCCCCAGGTCTTGGGGGGGCCTTAGAGGCCCCGCCACACATCAAAAAACAAGCCCCGGGGGGTGGAGGTCCCCAGGACTGCGGCGGCCCCCGCAATTAAAAACTATACATTGGGCAATGCCCCCGGGACCTGGCCCACCCGGGGGCCTCATTTAAATGAAGCACGGAAGCCAGCGCTTTGATTTTTTATTATTTTTCGTCCGGATTCGGGCACCCAGCGCGAATTCCGCCGATTTAAAAAAAAAAAGAAACTTTAGACACGGCTACAGCCCGAACTGCTGAACGGAATTACACCAAATTTGGCAAAGAGGTAGTTCTTGGTTCAGAAAGAACCCTTTTTGTTAAATGGTGTAAATCCGTTCAGTAGTTACTGAGAAAATCAAAAGTAAAAGTATATATATATCTATGTGCACGGAGGATCCGCGCCCCTGCACGCACCGTCCCGATCACGAGCTGCATGTTAATTGGCTGTCAGCTGGCTGTCAACATTCCGATTCAGGAAATGTTGGCAGCCATTTTGTCCTCGGTAGAACCGAGGGACAGAAACAAGTGCGCAAAGCGCACAAAGGGGGCAGGGTAGAAACACCCTGACCCCTAGGTCTGCTCAGGGGTCCCACAAGGACCCCCTGGGCAAAAAAATATTATTTTTTTAAAAATCGGCAGGATGCGCTCAGGGTGCGCGGATCCTGCCGACAAAAAATCGAAGCGCGGTCTCCCGCGCTTCGATTGTATTTTGCCCCGGGTGGCCCAAGTCCCGGGGGCATGGTGGGGGGTTAAATTTATGTATGGGGGCCTCAAAGGGCCCCCCGGGGACCGCCACCCCCGGGGCTTTCATTTTAAAATGGTGCGGAGGGCACTCGGCCCTCCCGCAGCCCCGGGGACCACCACCTCCCGGGGCTTCTTTTTTTTTTTTTTTAATTCCTGTGTGGGGGGCTCGAGCCCCCCACACGCCCGGGGACCGCCACCTCCCCGGGGCACTAACACATTTAAAATGGGGGTCCGTTTTGGACCCCGAAGCTCCGGGGACCACCACCTCCCCGGGGCTGTGCTGATGTGGGGAGGGGGGCCACCACCTCCTGGAGCCTGTGGTGGCCCTGGGGACCGCCACCCCCCAGGGCCAGCTCCTGCAGTGTCCCGGGGTGCCTACCCCCGGGACACTGCTGTTTGCAATGACAGGGACGGGAGCCTCGCGGCTCCCGTCCTGTCATTGCAAACTGCTTTGGATATTGGAAGAGAGAGCAGGGAAACCTGCTCTCGCTTCCAATATCCAAAGACAATGCTTTCCACATGGGGAGCAGCATGTTAGCTGCTCCCCATGTGGAAAGCAATGCCGGCTCCCTTAGGACACGGGGAGCCGGCGGGACTGTGGGGGGTTTGGGGACCCCCCACAGTCCCCAACAAGAGGCCAGGCCCCGGGGATGGGGTCCCCGGGGGCATAGTGGCCCGGGAGGGGGCCACGCGGCCCCCTCCCCAGAAATAATTTAAAATAAAAAAATAAAAGGCCTGCCCCGGGGAATGGGGTCCCCGGGGCAAAAGGAGGCCTGAGGAGGGGGCCACGCAGCCCCCTCCTTAAAAATTAATTTAAAAGTGTGGCCATGCCCCGGGGGATGGGGTCCCCAGGGCAGGATTCGGCCACGGGATGGGGGCCACGCGGCCCCCTTCCCGTTTAATTAAAAAAAAAAAAAAAAGGGGGTAAGGCCCTGGGGGATGGGGTCCCCAGGGCCCAAAAATAGGAAAAAGGAAGGGGGGCCACACAGCCCCCCTTCAGGGAAAAAAAAAAAAAAAACGATCGGGCCCGCAGGCCCCGCCCCCTTCCTTCACCACTCTGCAAACGCGCCCCCAGGCGCGTTTGCAGATGGGGAAGTAATTCCCCTTCAATACTGGGGGTCCCTGGGGCCAACTAGCCCACCAGGAACCTCCAGTATGCGCCAGGGGCTGCCTTGCAGAGAGGTGTACAGAGGCCACGCCCTTTTACACCTCTCTGCAACGCAGCTCTGTGGCGCTTAATGGAGGTAGCTGGTGGGCTAGTTGCACCCCATGGACCCTCAGGATTCAAGGGGAGTTAATCCCCCGACTTAAAACGCGCCAAGGGCGCGTTTGCACAGTGGTGAAGGGAGGGGCGGGGCTTCAGGTGACGTGTGCAAACAGGCCCCGTGGCGCGTTTTAAGATGGGGAATTAAATCCCTTCAATCCTGAGGGTCCCTGGGGGCCAACTAGCCCAACAGGTACATCCAGAAAGCGCCACAGAGCTGCGTTGCAGAGAGGTGTAAAAGGGGTGTGGCCTCGCTACACGTCTCTGCAACGCAGCCCCTGGCACATACTGGAGGTTCCTGGTGGGCTAGTTGGCCCCTAGGGACCCTCATGATTCAAGGGGACTTAATCCCCCAACTTAAAACGCGCCACGGGGCGCGTTTGCACAGATGTCACCTCAGGCCCAGCCCCCTCCCTTCACCATTGTGCAAATATTCCTCTAAAATCAGCCGAAATACGAATTCCGATTTACTCACCTGTTATCAGGAGAGACCTCAGTGCTGTATCTTTCAGCCCAGTACTGGTCCTGAAAAGTAATTTTAACCGTACTTACCAGTAACTTGAATTTTCTTCCATAGGCTAACATTGACTGGTTTCACTTGGAAATTCTTCTAAGTGTGGAGTTTTGGAACTTTAAAATATTCCTCTAAAATCAGCCGAAATACGAATTCCGATTTACTCACCTGTTATCAGGAGAGACCTCAGTGCTGCATCTTTCAGCCCAGTACTGATCCTCAAAAGTAATTTTAACCGTACTTACCAGTAACTTGAATTTCCTTCCATAGGATATCATTGCCTGCTTTTTGCTGAAAATGTTTCTAAGTGTTGATTTTTGAAACATGCAAATATTCCTCTAAAATCAGCCGAAATACGAATTCCGATTTACTCACCTGTTATAAGGAGAGACCTCAGTGCTGTATCTTTCAGCCCAGTACTGGTCCTGAAAAGTAATTTTAACCGTACTTACCAGTAACTTGAATTTCCTTCCATAGGCTAACATTGACTGGTTTCACTTGGAAATTCTTCTAAGTGTGGAGTTTTGGAACTTTAAAATATTCCTCTAAAATCAGCCGAAATACGAATTCCGATTTACTCACCTGTTATCAGGAGAGACCTCAGTGCTGCATCTTTCAGCCCAGTACTGATCCTCAAAAGTAATTTTAACCGTACTTACCAGTAACTTGAATTTCCTTCCATAGGATATCATTGCCTGCTTTTTGCTGAAAAAGTTTCTAAGTGTTGATTTTTGAAACATACAAATATTCCTCTAAAATCAGCCGAAATACGAATTCTGATTTACTCACCTGTTATAAGGAGAGACCTCAGTGCTGTATCTTTCAGCCCAGTACTGGTCCTGAAAAGTAATTTTAACCGTACTTACCAGTAACTTGAATTTCCTTCCATAGGCTAACATTGACTGGTTTCACTTGGAAATTCTTCTAAGTGTGGAGTTTTGGAACTTTAAAATATTCCTCTAAAATCAGCCGAAATACGAATTCCGATTTACTCACCTGTTATCAGGAGAGACCTCAGTGCTGCATCTTTCAGCCCAGTACTGATCCTCAAAAGTAATTTTAACCGTACTTACCAGTAACTTGAATTTCCTTCCATAGGCTAACATTGACTGGTTTCACTTGGAAATTCTTCTGTGTGTGGAGTTTTGGAACTTTAAAATATTCCTCTAAAATCAGCCGAAATACGAATTCCGATTTACTCACCTGTTATCAGGAGAGACCTCAGTGCTGCATCTTTCAGCCCAGTACTGATCCTCAAAAGTAATTTTAACCGTACTTACCAGTAACTTGAATTTCCTTCCATAGGATATCATTGCCTGCTTTTTGCTGAAAAAGTTTCTAAGTGTTGATTTTTGAAACATACAAATATTCCTCTAAAATCAGCCGAAATCCGAATTCTGATTTACTCACCTGTTATCAGGAGAGACCTCAGTGCTGCATCTTTCAGCCCAGTACTGGTCCTGAAAAGTAATTTTAACCGTACTTGCCGGTAACTTGAATTTCCTTCATAGGCTAACATTGACTGGTTTCACTTGGAAATTCTTCTAAGTGTGGAGTTTTGGAACTTTATAATATTCCTCTAAAATCAACCAAAGTACGAATTCCAATTTACTCACCTGTTATCAGGAGAGAACCCAGTGCTGCATCTTTTAGCCCAGCACTGACCCTGAAAAGTAATTCTAACCGTACTTACCAGTAACTTACATTTCCTTCCATAGGAATCCATTGTCTGGTTTTCAGCAGAAAAGTTTCAAAGTGTCGATTTTCACAAATTACAAATATTCCTTAAAAATCGCCTGTATGACTTAAACGCATTCTTTCAACTGTTTACAGGAGATGCACCAGTGCTGGATCCAGGATCCAACACTGAGTAAGAAAAAGTAACGATAACACTACTTACCTGCTAAGTGAATTTCCTCCCATAGGATAACATTGGTGATTCTATGTGAAAAAGTTTCTAAGTGTCAACTTTTAAAATACAATAATATTCCTTAAAAATCACTACTGTAACCAAAACGCTTTTACTCAACTGTTTACAGGAGATGTCCCAGGACTGAATCTAGGATCCAGTCCTGTGGTTAGAAAAGTAATCCATAAAGTAACTAATTGCATTTAACTAGAAATTCACATTGAGCTCAATGTTGCATTGTGTTTGAAATTGTGTTGCCCATTGCAACAACTGTAACTACTGTACTTAAAACTCTATTGCCTATTTGCAAACTATTTAAACTAAAGTAATTCATTCTGAGAAAGTATATTTTGTAATGTAATGTATAATGTAATTACAATGTAATTTAATAAATAAAATATATAAAAATAAATAGTTTTAAAAAATGTAGTAAATCAGTATCAAAAAATAAATATAACAATTAATACATTTAAAAATTGTCATTTACAAAACCTTTGAAATTCACTGAAAAAACCATAGGTTTTAGGGGCGTTATAGTTAGAAATTAGCATTTAAAAAACCTTTGAAATTCACTGAAAAAACCATAGGTTTCAGACACGTTATAGTTAGAAATTAGCATTTAAAAAACCTTTGAAATTCACTGAAAAAACCATAGGTTTTAGGGACAGTTATAGTTAGTTGGACATTTCACTCGTACAAAACCCGTGAAATTCCCCTGTTATAGTTAGTTCAGCTAACTATAACTCGCGCCCCGCAATGCACTGCTGATGACGTCACATATTACATCACTCATGACATGGTCAGTGACATCACTGATGACATCACTGATGACATCTCAAATGACATCACTGATGACATCATCCACGTGATAATCTGATGCACCTCCTCACACCCTAATATAACCTTTGATATACCCAATCTAAATTACAGACTGCCATTCGCAAAACCATAGACACTCCAACACCAATAACTACATACCCACTCACTGATTCTTAGGTCTACACACACATATCCACTCACTCACCCGTACAGTCACTCATACTTATGGTCACTCAGTACAGGACTATCATATGCACTCTTACTCCTATATAGACACTCAAACACCGCCACTCATCCATAGAGGTACTCACACACCTAGTCAGTCATGCAAATAATTAAACACACTGCCATTTACTCACCTATACAGTTATACACACACCAGCTCACTTAATCATACAAATACTACCACATTGTTACGCTCTTATACAATCACTGATACAAGCACACACTCATCCATACAGCCACTATCACAATCACTCACTCTCGCTTATAGCTATTTATATACTCCAACACACATATATACTGCCTTTCACATATGTAGTTACTCACACATGTACCACTGGGACATATATTCACTCACTAACACACTCTTACACACACTTACCCACCCATACAGTCTATCACAGATGCACTCTTGAAACCATCCACCCAGTGAATCACCCACTCACACATCTATGCACAGAGTCGCACACACCCCTCCCACACAAACACTGAGGCACCCATACAGATACTCAGAGAACCATTCAATAACTCATATAGACACTCATGTAGCTATTCACAAACACATGCAGCCACTTACACAGCAACAGACAGACGGATACAGACATTCACCCAGTTTAGTCACTAACCCATGCATTCAGTAAGATACGTTAAATCACTCACTTATAGAGTCAGTCACGCACCTACTAAATCATCCATACAGACACTTAGACACCCACTCATTCTTCAATACGTCTTTTCCTATATATATTAAAAATATTTAAACTTTACAGAAACACACAGTCACTGGATGATGTCATCAGTGATGTCATTTGAGATGTCATCAGTGATGTCATCAGTGATGTCACTGACCATGTCATGAGTGATGTAATATGTGACGTCATCAGCAGTGCATTATGCGGGCGCGAGTTATAGTTAGCTGAACTAACTATAACAGGGAATTTCACGGGTTTTGTACGAGTGAAATGTCCAACTAACTATAACTGTCCCTAAAACCTATGGTTTTTTCAGTGAATATATATATATATATATATATATTACCTACTGGCAGTCGCCAGTAAGTAGTTATAGTTAGAACCTAGTTTCCATAGGAAATGCGTCAATTAATTCCTTGGTAGGATCCAGCATCGTAAAAGCAAGACAATTTTCATTTGGTGCCGTCCTGCACGGTACAGGCCCCCGTGACAATTATTGTCACGGGGCCTGTACCGTGCAGGACGGCACCATCTCTTAATTTTAAGAGGCTGTGGAGGGAAACGAATTCCAATCTGAATATACAGCACAGTGAGCCCAAATGAAAATTGTCTTGCTTTTACGATGCTGGATCCTACCAAGGAATTAATTGATGTCTTATTTATTTTGCGCAGGAAACCTACTAAGGAAATAAAAAATTGCTGAAAGGACTAAACTACATGTCCCAACATGCCGCATGAACTTGTAATTAACTAGCAAGGCCCACTGGGGGCCGTGAACCAATTGAAGGCATGTATATAAAGAAGCCAAATTCTCTGCGCAAATGATAATGGGCCTCTGAGGAAGTGGCATTCTGGCCACGAAATGCGTCAGGCCGCAATCATTATACCGGATGGTAAAGGCAAGCTGATAATTGAAGCCTAAAGGCAGGCAAGCTGTTGTGTGCGTCCTGGGAGCTCAAGGGCGTTTTGGTGGAAAATAATTGTCACGGGGGCCTGTACCGTGCATGACGGCACCATCTTTTAATTTTAAGAGGCTGTGGAGGGAAACGAATTCCAATCTGAATATACAGCACAGTGCGCCCAAATGAAAATTGTCTTGCTTTTACGATGCTGGATCCTACCAAGGAATTAATTGATGTCTTATTTATTTTGCGAAGGGAAACCTACTAAGGAAATAAAAAATTGCTGAAAGGACTAAACTACATGTCCCAACATGCCGCATAAACTTGTAATTAACTAGCAAGGCCCACTGGGGGCCGTGAACCAATTGAAGGCATGTATATAAAGAAGCCAAATTCTCTGCGCAAATGATAATGGGCCTCAGAGGAAGTGGCATTCTGGCCACGAAACGCGTCAGGCCGCAATCATTATACCGGATGGTAAAGGCAAGCTGATAATTGAAGCCTAAAGGCAGGCAAGCTGTTGTGTGCATCCTGGGAGCTCAAGGGCGTTTTGGTGGAAAATATATATATTTATATATATATTCACTGAAAAAACCATAGGTTTTAGGGACAGTTATAGTTAGTTGGACATTTCACTCGTACAAAACCATAGAAATTCCCCCGTTATAGTTAGTTCAGCTAACTATAACTCGCGCCCCCGCAATGCACTGCTGATGACGTCACATATTACATCACTCATGACATGGTCAGTGACATCACTGATGACATCTCAAATGACATCACTGATGACATCACTGATGACATCATCCAGTGACTGTGTGTTTCTGTAAAGTTTAAATATGTTTAATATATATAGGGAAAGGCGTATTGAAGAATGAGTGGGTGTATAAGTGTCTGAATGGATGATTTAGTACGTGAGTGACTGATCCTACAAGTGAGTGATTAAATGTATCTTACTGAATGCATGGGTTAGTGACTAAACTGTGTGAATGTCTGTATCCGTCTGTCTGTTGGTTTGTAAGCGGCTGCATGGCTTTCTGAATAGCTACATGAGTGTCTACATGGGTTATTGATTGATTGTCTGAGTATCTGTATGGGTGCCTGAGTGTTTGTGTGGGTGGGGTGTGTGTGACTCTGTGCATAGATGTGTGAGTTGGTGATTCACTGGGTGCATGTTTTCAAGAGTGCATCTGTGATGGACTGTATGGGTGGGTGAGTGTGTGTATGGGTGTGTTAGTGATTGAATGTATATCTCAGTGGTACATGTGTGAGTAACTACATATGTGAAAGGCAGTATATATGTGTGTTGGAGTATATAAATGGCTATAAGTGAGAGTGTGTGATTGTGAGAGTGGCTGTATGGATGAGTGTGTACTTGTATCAGTGATTGTATAAGAGCGTAAGAATGTGCTAGTATTTGTATGAGTAAGTGAGCTGGTGTGTGTATAACTGTATAGGTGAGTAAATGGGTGTGTGATTAAGTTTTTGCATGACTGACTAGGTGTGTGAGTACCTCTATGGATGAGTGGCGGTGTGTGAGTGTTTATATAGGTGTATGAGTGCATATGATACTCCTGTACTGAGTGACTAAGTATGAGTGACTGTACGGGTGAGTGAGTGGATGTGTGTGTAGACCTAAGAATCAGTGAGTGGGTATGTAGTTTTTGGTGTTGGAGTGTCTATGGTTTTGAGAATGGCAGTCTGTAATTTAGAGTGGGTGTATCAAAAGTTATATTAGGGTGTGAGAAGATGCATGAAATTATCACATGGATGATGTCATCAGTGATGTCATTTAAGATGTCATCAGTGATGTCATCAGTGATGTCACTGACCATGTCATGAGTGATGTAATATGTGACGTCATCAGCAGTGCATTGCGGGGCGCGAAGTTATAGTTAGCTGAACTAACTATAACGGGGGAATTTCTATGGTTTTATACGAGTGAAATGTCCAACTAACTATAACTGTCCCTAAAACCTATGGTTTTTTCAGTAAATTTCAAAGGTTTTTAAATGCTAATTTCTAACTATAACGTGTCTGAAACCTATGGTTTTTTCAGTGAATTTCAAAGGTTTTTTAAATGCTAATTTCTAACTATAACGTGCCTGAAACCTATGATTTTTTAAGTGAATTTCAAAGGTTTTTTAAATGCTAGTTTTCTAACTATGCCTACAGAGGTAGGACATGTGAAGAAAGAAGAAAAAACGCACAGAAAGAAGCAAAAGATGTGCAGAAAGAACCAACAGAGGAGCAGAAAGAGGCCTTGTTGCAAAATCATCCTGTGCCCACAACTTTTTCAGACGGGTACTGGTGGTAACTGACTCTGACTAACCAGAGCCAGTGCTATGCTAAAAGACACTTAGAATACAGTGAAAACACCTACACCTAGGGAACACTATGCGTTGGGGTACCCCTGTGATTAGCATGACCTCCTCTGCAAGTCCCTAGTACATAATAGGGCAGGGGGATTAAAACTACCTCTTAAAACGCGATACAGGGCGCGCTTTGCACAGTGGTGAAGGGAGGGGCCTGAGGTGACATGTGTGCAAACGCACCCGTGGCGCGTCTTTAAGTTGCGGGATTAAGTCCCCTTGAATTCTGAGGGTCCTTGAGGCCCAACTAGCCCCCAGGTACCTACAGTTAGGACCACAGAGCTGAGTTGCAGAGAGGCGTTCCGAGGCCACGCACCTTTTTCACCTCTCTGCAACGCAACTCTGTTGTGCTTACTGAAGGTACCTGGTGGGCTAGTTGGCCCCCAGGGTCCCTCAGGATTCAAAGGGAATTAATTCCCCAACTTAAAACGCACCACAGGGCGTGTTTGCGCACATGTCACCTGAGGCCCTGCCCCCTCCCTTCACCACTGTGCAAACGCGCCCCGTGGTGCGTTTTAAGTTGGGGGATTAGGTCACCTTGAATCCTGAGGGTCCCTGGGGCCCAACTAGCCCACTAGGTACTTCCAGTAAGCACCACAGGCCTGCGTTGCAACGCCTGTAACAAATTGTGCAGTTGTGTTAAGGTAGTGAAGAGGGTCGTGCTGGGGGTAGTGTTTTAGGGTTTAGGGTAGTGCAGTGGTGTTTGTGTAGTGTAGGGGGTCATGCTGGGGGTAGATTTAGGGTTTAGGGTAGTGCAGTGGTGTTTGGGTAGTGTAGGGAGTCGTGCTGGGGGAGTGTTTTAGGGTTTAGGGTAGTGCAGTGGTGTTTGGGTAGTGTAGGGGGTCGTGCTGGGGGTAGTGTTTTAGGGTTTAGGGTAGTGCAGTGGTGTTTGGGTAGTGTAGGGGGTCGTGCTGGGGGTAGTGATTTAGGGTAGTGCAGTGGTGTTTGGGTAGTGTAGGGGGTACTGCTGGGGGTAGTGTTTTTGGGTTTAGGTTAGTGCAGTGGTGTTTGGGTAGTGTAGGGGTAATGCTGGGGGTAGTGTTTTAGGGTTTAGGGTAGTGCAGTGGTGTTTGTGTAGTGTAGGGGGTAGTGTTTTAGGGTTTAGGGTAGTGCAGTGGTGTTTGTGTAGTGTAGGAGGTCGTGTTTTAGGGTTTAGGGTAGTGCAGTGGTCTTTGGGTAGTGTAGGGAGTCGTGCGGGGTAGTATTTTAGGGTTTAGGGTAGTGTAGGGGGTCATGCAGGGGTAGTGTTTTAGGGATTAGGGTAGTGCATTGGTGTTTGGGTAGTGTAGGGGGTCATGCGGGGGTAGGGTTTAGGGCAGTGCAGTGGTGTTTGGGTAGTGTAGGGGGTCGTGCTGGGGGAGTGTTTTAGGGTTTAGGGCAGTGCAGTGGTGTTCGGGTAGTGTAGGGGGTCGTGCTGGGGGGAGTGTTTTAGGGTTTAGGGCAGTGCAGTGGTGTTCGGGTAGTGTAGGGGGTCGTGCTGGGGGAGTGTTTGAGGGTTTAGGGCAGTGCAGTCATGTTCGGGTATTGTATGCGGTTGTGCTGGGGGTAGTATTTTAGGGTTTAGGGTAGTGCAGTGTTGTTCGGGTAGTGTAGGGGGTCGTGCTGGGGTAGTGTTCTAGGGTTTAGGGCAGTGCAGTGGTGTTTGGGCAGTGTAGGGGTAATGCTGGGGGTGGTGTTTTAGGGTTTAGGGCAGTGCAGTGGTGTTCGGGCAGTGTAGGGGGTCGTGCTGGGGGTGGTGTTTCAGGGTTTAGGGCAGTGCAGTGGTGTTCGGGCAGTGTAGGGGGTGGCGTTTCAGGGTTTAGGGCAGTGCAGTGGTGTTCGGGCAGTGTAGGGGTCGTGCAGGGGGTGGTGTTTCAGGGTTTAGGGCAGTGGTGTTCGGGCAGTGTAGGGGGTCGTGCTGGGGTGGTGTTTCAGGGTTTGGGGCAGTGCAGTGGTGTTCGAGCAGTGTAGGGGGTCGTGCTGGGGGTGGTATTTCAGGGTTTAGGGCAGTGCAGTGGTGTTTGGGCAGTGTAGGGGGCGGTGCAGGGGGTGGTGTTTCAGGGTTTAGGGCAGTGCAGTGGTGTTCGGGCAGTGTAGGGGGTGCTGCAGGGGGTGGTGTTTCAGGGTTTAGGGCAGTGCAGTGGTGTTCGGGCAGTGTAGGGGGTCATGCAGGGGGTGGTGTTTCAGGGTTTAGGGCAGTGCAGTGGTGTTCGGGCAGTGTAGGGGGTCGTGCTGGGGCTGGTGTTTCAGGGTTTAGGGCAGTACAGTGGTGTTCGGGCAGTGTATGGGGTCGTGCTGGGGCTGGTGTTTCAGGGTTTAGGGCAGTGCAGTGGTGTTTGGGCAGTGTAGGGGGTTGTGCTGGGGCTGGTGTTTCAGGGTTTAGGGCAGTGCAGTGGTGTTCGGTCAGTGTACGTGGTCGTGCTGGGGCTGGTGTTTCAGGGTTTAGGGCAGTGCAGTGGTGTTTGGTCAGTGTAGGGGGTTTTGCTGGAGGTGGTGTTTCAGGGTTTAGGGCAGTGCAGTGGTGTTCGTGCAGTGTAGGGGGTGGTGTTTCAGGGTTTAGGGCAGTGGTGTTCAGGCAGTGTAGGGGGTCTTGCTGGGGTTGATGTTTCAGGGTTTAGGGCAGTGCAGTGGTGTTCGGGCAGTGTAGGGGGTCGTGCTGGGGGTGGTGTTTCAGGGTTTAGGGCAGTGCAGTGGTGTTCCGGCAGTGTAGGAGGTCGTGCAGGGGGTGGTGTTTCAGGGTTTAGGGCAGTGCAGTGGTGTTCGGGCAGTGTAGGGGCTCGTGCTGGGGGTGGTGTTTCAGGGTTTAGGGCAGTGCAGTGGTGTTTGGGCAGTGTAGGGTGTCGTGCTGAGGGGTGGTGTTTCAGGGTTTAGGGCAGTGCAGTGTGTTCGGGCAGTGTACGGGGTCGTGCAGGGGGTGGTGTTTCAGAGTTTAGGGCAGTGCAGTGGTGTTTGGGCAGTGAAGGGGGTCGTGCAGGGGTGGTGTTTCAGGGTTTAGGGCAGTGCAGTGGTGTTCGGCCAGTGTAGGTGGTCTTGCTGGGGGTGGTGTTTCAGGCTTTAGTGCAGTGGTGTTCGGGCAGTGTAGGGGTCTTGCTGGGGGTGGTGTTTCAGGGTTTAGGGCAGTGCAGTGGTGTTCGGGCAGTGTAGGGGGTCTTGCTGGGTCTGGTGTTTCAGGGTTTAGGGCAGTGCAGTGGTGTTCGGGCAGTGTAGGGTGTCGTGCTGGGGCTGGTGTTTGAGGGTTTAGGGTAGTGCAGTGGTATTCGGGCAGTGTAGGGGGTCGTGCTGGGGCTGGTGTTTCAGGGTTTAGGGCAGTGAAGTGGTTTTTGGGCAGTGTAGGCAGTCGTGCTGGGGCTGGTGTTTCAGGGTTTAGGGCAGTGCAGTGGTGTTCGGGCAGTGTACGGGGTTGTGCTGGGGCTGGTGTTTCAGGGTTTAGGGCAGTGCAGTGGTGTTCGGACAGTGTAGGGGGTTGTGCTGTGGCTGGTGTTTCAGGGTTTAGGGCAGTGCGGTGGTGTTCGGTCAGTGTAGGTGGTCATGCTGGGGCTGGTGTTTCAGGGTTTAGGGCAGTGCAGTGGTGTTCGGGCAGTGTAGGGGTCATGCTGGGGCTGGTGTTTCAGGGTTTAGGGCAGTGCAGTGGTTTTCGGGCAGTGTAGGGGGTCTTGCTGGGGCTGGTGTTTCAGAGTCTAGGGCAGTGCAGTGGTGTTCGGGCAGTGTAGGGGGTCTTGCTGGGGCTGGTGTTTCAGGGTTTAGGGCAGTGCAGTGGTGTTCGGAAGTGTAGGGGGTCGTGCTGGGGGTGGTGTTTCAGGGTTTAGGGCAGTGCAGTGGTGTTTGGGCAGTGTAGGGGGTTTTGCTGGAGGTGGTGTTTCAGGGGTTAGGGCAGTGCAGTGGTGCTCGTGCAGTGTAGGGGGTGGTGTTTCAGGGTTTAGGGCAGTGGTGTTCAGGCAGTGTAGGGGGTCTTGCTGGGGTTGATGTTTCAGGGTTTAGGGCAGTGCAGTGGTGTTCGGGCAGTGTAGGGGGTCGTGCTGGGGGTGGTGTTTCAGGGTTTAGGGCAGTGCATTGGTGTTCCGGCAGTGTAGGAGGTCGTGCAGGGGTGGTGTTTCAGGGTTTAGGGCAGTGCAGTGGTGTTCGGGCAGTGTAGGGGGTCGTGCTGGGGGTGGTGTTTCAGGGTTTAGGGCAGTGCAGTGGTGTTCGGGCAGTGTAGGGTGTCGTGCTGAGGGGTGGTGTTTCAGGGTTTAGGGCAGTGCAGTGGTGTTCGGGCAGTGTACGGGGTCATGCAGGGGGTGGTGTTTCAGGGTTTAGGGCAGTGCAGTGGTGTTTGGGCAGTGTAGGGGGTCATGCAGGGGGTGGTGTTTCAGGGTTTAGGGCAGTGCAGTGGTGTTCGGCCAGTGTAGGTGGTCTTCCTGGGGGTGGTGTTTCAGGCTTTAGTGCAGTGGTGTTCGGGCAGTGTAGGGGGTCTTGCTGGGGGTGGTGTTTCAGGGTTTAGGGCAGTGCAGTGGTGTTCGGGCAGTGTAGGGGGTCTTGCTGGGGCTGGTGTTTCAGGGTTTAGGGCAGTGCAGTGGTGTTCGGGCAGTGTAGGGGGTCGTGCTGGGGCTGGTGTTTGAGGGTTTAGGGTAGTGCAGTGGTGTTCGGGCAGTGTAGGGGGTCGTGCTGGGGCTGGTGTTTCAGGGTTTAGGGCAGTGAAGTGGTTTTTGGGCAGTGTAGGCAGTCGTGCTGGGGCTGGTGTTTCAGGGTTTAGGGCAGTGCAGTGGTGTTCGGGCAGTGTAGGGGGTTGTGCTGGGGCTGGTGTTTCAGGGTTTAGGGCAGTGCAGTGGTGTTCGGGCAGTGTAGGGGGTCGTGCTGGGGGTGGTGTTTCAGGGTTTAGGGCAGTGCAGTGGTGTTCGGGCAGTGTAGGGGGTCGTGCTGGGGCTGGTGTTTCATGGTTTAGGGCAGTGCAGTGGTGTTCAGGCAGTGTAGGGGTCGTGCTGGGGGTGGTGTTTCAGGGTTTAGGGCAGTGCAGTGGTGTTTGGGCAGTGTAGGGGGTCGTGCTGGGGGTGGTGTTTCAGGGTTTAGGGCAGTGCAGTGGTGTACGGGCAGTGTAGGGGGTCTTGCTGGGGGTGGTGTTTCAGGGTTTAGGGCAGTGGTGTTCGGGCAGTGTAGGGGGTCTTGCTGGGGGTAGTGTTTCGGGGTTTAGGGCAGTGCAGTGGTGTTCGGGCAGTGTAGGGGGTCGTGCTGGGGCTGGTGTTTCATGGTTTAGGGCAGTGCAGTGGTGTTCAGGCAGTGTAGGGGTCGTGCTGGGGGTGGTGTTTCAGGGTTTAGGGCAGTGCAGTGGTGTTTGGGCAGTGTAGGGGGTCGTGCTGGGGGTGGTGTTTCAGGGTTTAGGGCAGTGCAGTGGTGTACGGGCAGTGTAGGGGGTCTTGCTGGGGGTGGTGTTTCAGGGTTTAGGGCAGTGGTGTTCGGGCAGTGTAGGGGGTCTTGCTGGGGGTAGTGTTTCGGGGTTTAGGGCAGTGCAGTGGTGTTCGGGCAGTGTAGGGGGTCGTGCTGGGGGTGGTGTTTCAGGGTTTAGGGCAGTGCAGTGGTGTTCGGGCAGTGTAGGGGTCGTGCTGGGGGTGGTGTTTCAGGGTTTAGGGCAGTGCAGTGGTGTTCGGGCAGTGTAGGGGGTCTTGCTGGGGGTGGTGTTTCAGGGTTTAGGGCAGTGGTGTTCGGGCAGTGTAGGGGGTCTTGCTGGGGGTGGTGTTTCAGGGTTTAGGGCAGTGCAGTGGTGTTCGGGCAGTGTAGGGGGTCTTGCTGGGGGTAGTGTTTCAGGGTTTAGGGCAGTGCAGTGGTGTTCGTGCAGTGTAGGGGGTCGTGCTGGGGATGGTGTTTCAGGGTTTAGGGCAGTGCAGTAGTGTTCGGGCAGTGTAGGGGTCATGCAGGGGTGGTGTTTCAGGGTTTAGGGCAGTGCAGTGGTGTTCGGGCAGTGTAGGGGGTCGTGCTGGGGGTGGTGTTTCAGGGTTTAGGGCAGTGCAGTGGTGTTCGGGCAGTGTAGGGGGTCGTGCTGGGGTGGTGTTTCAGGGTTTAGGGCAGTGGTGTTCGGGCAGTGTAGGGGGTCTTGCTGGGGGTAATGTTTCAGGGTTTAGGGCAGTGCAGTGGTGTTCGGGCAGTGTAGGAGGTCTTGCTGGGGGTAGTGTTTCAGGGTTTAGGGCAGTGCAGTGGTGTTCGGGCAGTGTAGGGGTCATGCTGGGGGTGGTGTTTCAGGGTTTAGGGCAGTGCAGTGGTATTCGGGCAGTGTAGGGGGTCGTGCTAGGGTATGTGTTTCAGGGTTTAGGGCAGTGCAGTGGTGTTCGGGCAGTGTAGGGGTCGTGCAGGGGCTGGTGTTTCAGGGTTTAGGGCAGTGCAGTGGTGTTCGGGCAGTGTAGGGGGTCGTGCTGGGGGTAGTGTTTTAGGGTTTAGGGTAGTGCAGTGGTGCTTGTGTAGTGTAGGGGTCGTGCTGGGGGTAGTGTTTTAGGGTTTAGGGTAGTGCAGTGGTGTTTGGGTAGTGTAGGGGGTCGTGCTGGGGTAGTGTTTTAGGATTTAGGTTAGTGCAGTGGTGTTTGGGTAATGTAGGGGGTCGTGCTGGGGGTAGTGTTTTAGGGTTTAAGGTAGTGCAGTGGTGTTTGTGTAGTGTCGGGGGTCATGCTGGGGGTAGTGTTTTAGGGTTTAGGGTACTGCAGTGGTGCTTGTGTAGTGTAGGGGGTCATGCTGGGGGTAGTGTTTTAGGGTTTAGGGTAGTGCAGTGGTGTTTGTGTAGTGTAGGGGTCATGTTTTAGGGTAGTGCAGTGGTGTTTGGGTAGTGTAGGGGGTCGTGCTGGGGGTAGTGTTTTAGGGTTTAGGATAGTGCAGTGGTGCTTGTATAGTGTAGGGGGTCGCGCTGGGGTAGTGTTTTAGGGTTTAGGGTAGTGCAGTGGTGTTTTTGTAGTGTAGGGGGTCATGTTTTAAGATGCAACGCTCCAATACCTGACCAGTCTGCACTACATAAAACTGCAAAAAACTAAAAATAAAAAGTGTTTTGCACACTTTTGTCATTGGGCTATATGTGGGCTACATCTGGGTAATATTTGTGCTACATTTGGGCTCTTTTTCACTGGTGGCCATCTTGGAAGACTTCTTTGTTATGAAGTTTCCTAATTTCCTCATTTACTGCAGTCTCCTCAGTAGGAAATGCTTTCAGTTTTTTACTTTGATTCCATCAAGAAGGCATTCAGATGTGTCACACATTTGCCATAAATTCAGAATGTTATTACTCTAGTTGTTCATTAGATCACTGTAGTAAAGCTACTGCTCACCAAGGAGTTAACTGGAAGTCTACTGCTGGTATTGAAAGTGATTGTTTCAGTCTGCATGTCAGAATTTTCTAATGAAATAGAAGAGGATTTGAGATCTCACTTAAAACATGCACTAAATTTTCTTTTTGCAGCACTAACCATAATTTCTATGGCAAAATGAACCCCTCATTTTGTTCCTTTTTAAATTAAATGTTTTAAGTGTTACCAGTTTATTCCAATCAAGATGGCTTCAGGTGTGCCATACTTTTGTCATAAGTAAGGCTGTTAGCACTCTAGTTGTTCTTTAGAACACTCTGGGAAGCTGCAGTAGAACACAAAGGCATCAACTGACAGGCTGCTCCTGTTGAAATATAACAGGAAGATATTTGAGATCTCACTTAAAACATGTCCTAATTTTTCTTTCTACAGCACTAACCATAATTTCTATGGCAAAATGAACCCCCTCATTTTGTTCCTTTTTAAATTAAATGTTTTAAGTGTTACCAGCTTATTCCAATCAAGATGGCTTCAGGTGTGCCATACTTTTGTCATAAGTAAGACTGTTAGCGCTCTAGTTGTTCTTTAGAACACTCTGGGAAGCTGCAGTAGAACACAAAGGCATCAACTGACAGGCTGCTCCTGTTGAAATATAACAGGAAGATATTTGAGATCACACTTGAAACATGTCCTAATTTTTCTTTCTACAGCACTAACCATAATTTCTATGACAAAATGAACCCCATCATTTTGTTCCTTTTTAAATTAAATGTTTTAAGTGTTACCAGTTTATTCCAATCAAGATGGCTTCAGGTGTGCCATACTTTTGTCATAAGTAAGACTGTTAGCGCTCTAGTTGTTCTTTAGAACACTCTGGGAAGCTGCAGTAGAACACAAAGGCATCAACTGACAGGCTGCTCCTGTTGAAATATAACAGGAAGATATTTGAGATCACACTTGAAACATGTCCTAATTTTTCTTTCCAGAGCACTAACCATAATTTCTATGACAAAATGAACCCCATCATTTTGTTCCTTTTTAAATTAAATGTTTTAAGTGTTACCAGTTTATTCCAATCAAGATGGCTTCAGGTGTGCCATACTTTTGTCATAAGTAAGACTGTTAGCGCTCTAGTTGTTCTTTAGAACACTCTGGGAAGCTGCAGTAGAACACAAAGGCATCAACTGACAGGCTGCGCCTGTTGAAATATAACAGGAAGATATTTGAGATCACACTTGAAACATGTCCTAATTTTTCTTTCCAGAGCACTAACCATAATTTCTATGACAAAATGAACCCCATCATTTTGTTCCTTTTTAAATTAAATGTTTTAAGTGCTACCAGTTTATTCCAATCAAGATGGCTTCAGGTGTGCCATACTTTTGTCATAAGTAAGGCTGTTAGCACTCTAGTTGTTCTTTAGAACACTCTGGGAAGCTGCAGTAGAACACAAAGGAATCAACTGACAGTCTCTGCCCTTGTTGGATGTACATGTTTTACTGAGAATGTCAGACTTCATTCTCACATGACTGAGAAAGATAATGTGAATTTACAGAAAATATGCTCTCATTTTAGCTTCTGGGGCACCTTCCAAAACTGTATGGGACAAGCATGTGAAAATAGTTTTCTCTCAAACATGATTCATGATATCCCAGCAGAAGGTTTTTCACAGGGTAAAATCACCTTAGAACACACCACAATTCCTGAAATTAGTATGGTACCATCAACAAATGAATTCTAATGTAACTAAAGTCTGTTATCACCCTTTATAGTTCTCCTTTTGGTAACCCTCAAAATCTTCGATTCACTACAATGCATTTCAATGGGGTACTATCATTTATATTGGTCCCAAGGTGGCTGCCAGCAATTCCAGGATGAAGTGCTGACAGCCAATCAGATCTCACAATGACATGTGTGGTTAGGCTCCGCCCAGATATATATGTGTTTTTACTTTAGATTTTCTCAGCAACTACTGAACGGATTTACACCATTTAACAAAAAGGGTTCTTTTTGAACCAAGAACTACCTCTTTGCCAAATTTGGTGTAATTCCGTTCAGCAGTTCGGGCTGTAGCCTTGCATAAAGTTTCCTATGGGAAATTGATTTTTTGACTCTTATTTTTTTAATTTCTCTGCAACTCACTGAACGGATTTACACCATGTAACAAAAGGGTTCTTTCTGAACCAAGAACTACCTCTTTGCCAAATTTGGTGTAATTCCGTTCAGCAGTTCGGGCTGTAGCCGTGTCTAAAGTTTCCTATGGGAAAATGAATGGGGAAAACACGTTTTGGGACCCCCTTTTTTCTCGGCCCCCGCTTGACGAATCACCCTGAGACTTTCAGGGTAGGAGCGGACTGGAGCGGGCCATAAAGTTTGAAAATTTCGCGAAGATTCGTCAACCGACGCAAGAGTTATTTCAAATAGAATGTCGCGGATTTCCTATGGAAAATAGGTCCTAACTATAACTATCTACTGGCGACCGCCAGTAGATAATATATATAAATATATATATATATTTTTTTTTATATATATATATATATATTATTTTTTTAAATACCCACTAAAACCCCAAAATTACCCTTTGTATCCCAATAACTATACCCCATAAGCCCTAAAATTACCCTGGTTACCCCCAAACCCACCCTGAACCCTACAAATACCCCTGCACCCCAAAACCCAAACCCACCCTTAAAATACCCCTGCACCCCAAAACCCAAAACCACCCTAAACACTAAAATGACCCTGGTCACCCCAACTCACCCTGAACCCTAAAAATACCCTTACACCCCAAAACCCAAATAAACACTGAACCCTAAAATTACCCTGGCCAGCCCAAAACCCAAACCCACCCTGAACCCTAAAATTACCCTGGGCACCCCAAAACCCAAACCCACCCTGAACCCTAAAAATACCCCTGCACCCTAAAACCCAAACCCACCCTTATCCCTAAAATTACCATGGGCACCCCAAAACCCAAACAAACCCTGAACCCTAAAATTACCCTGGGCACCCCAAAACTCAAACCCACCCTGAACCCTAAAAATACCCCTGCACCCCAAAATGCAAAACCACCCCAAACACTAAAATTACCCTTGGCACCCCAAAACCCAAACGCACCCTGAACCCTAAAAATACCCCTGCACCCCAAATCCCAAACAAACCCTGAACCCTAAAATGACTCTGGGCACCCCAAAACACAAACAAACCCTGAACCCTAAAATTAGCCTGGGCACCCCAAAACCCCAAACCACCCTGAACTCTAAAAATACCCTTGCACCCCTAAACCCAAACCGACCCTGAACCCTAAAATTACCCTGGGCACCCCAAAACCCAAACCCACCCTGAACCCTGAAAATACCCCTACACCCTAAAACCCAAACCCACCCATATCCCTATAATTACTCTGGGCACCCCAAAACCCATACAAACCCTGAACCCTAAAATTACCCAGGGCACCCCAATACCCAAACAAACCCCGAACCCTAAAATTACCCTGGGCACCCCAAAACCCAAACCCACCCTGAACCCTTAAAATACCCCAGCACCCCAAAACCCAAAACCACCCTAAACACTAAAATTACCCTGGGCACCCCAAAACCCAAACTCACCCTGAACCCTAAAATACCCCTACACCCCAAAACCCAAACCAACCCTGAACCCTAAAATTAGCCTGGGCACCCCAAATCCCAAACCCACCCTCAACCCTAAAAATAACCCTGCACCCCAAAACCACCCTGAACCCTAAAATTGCCCTTGACACCCCAAAACCTATACCCCTACACCCCAAAAGCCAAACCCACCCTAAACCCTATACTTACCTCACACCCTCAACCCTAAAAATACCCCTGTACCCCAAAACCACCCTGAACCCTAAAATTACTCTTGGCACTCCAAAACCTATACCCCTACACCCCAAAAGCCAAACCAACCCTAAACCCTATACTTACCTTATACTTACATGTAAAATACATATGCCTTTACCATTCATGCCTTTACAACGAAATTCGTTGTAAAAGCATGCATGGCAAATGCATATGCATTATAATGCAATGCGTTGTAATGGCATTGTGGAGTAATGGTAGTTGCGTTGTGTTGGAATGCGGGGTAATGGTATTCGTGGTAAAATATTCGTTGTAACGGCTGTTTATCCTCAAATGCTACTAGTCGGCCTACAGCACTGGTTGTGCCGACGAAACAAGTAGCCTTTTTCAAATGTGACTTAGACCTGCCACTGCAGTGTCTGCACATAGTTTTAACTGCCATATCGACCTGGCAAGTGCACCCACTTGCCAAGCTTAACCCTTCCCTTTTACTACATGTTAGTCACGCCTAAGGTAGGTCCAAGGTACCCCCATGGGCAGGGTGCAGTGTATTTCAAAGGAAGGACATGTCCTGGTGTCTGTTACATGTACTGATAGTGAAATACTGTGCATTTCGTTTTTCACTATTGCAAGGACTACCTCTCCTATACGCTATCATTGGAGCTGCCTTGTAACATGTTACATGTGTAACTTCCAATTGGGAACAGCTAGAGATTTGGGGGCATATTCTCAAGAACGTGCGATAACCATTGCAAAAGTTACTTAACGCAACCTTCAACTTCGCAGTCCATCACAGGTAATTTACGCTGTGTTAACCAAGTATTCACAACACGGCGGTAACATGCGATAGCCCCAAGATAACCCGATAACTGTCCGCGTTACAATCAACGCCACGCCTCAGAAATGAGAAACACGAGCGCAAAAAAAGCTGCGATGATGCCAAGCGCGAGACAAAAAGCAGCAAAAACCAGCGGCAGGTCTGTAAATCCCACGCGTCTGGCGGGAAAATGCACCATAGAAGCAACAAAAACAACACACCAGAAACAATCCAAAGTGCGTAGCAACATGGATGCACCCTGACCCAGCGCAGAGGCCAACGCAAACCCCACAAGCCCCACAGACCACCAGCAAGGACCAACGGGGTCGAGGAAGGCCAAGGAGAAGAGGGAGAGGAAGACGGGATGCAGTCCGTAGGAAAACAAGACCAGCGTCACGGATGTGACAGAACACTACCAGCAACTGACCCACATTCAGACCACCTTGAATGCAGCCGGAGTGCCGAGGAGTCCAATGGAGGAGGCCAAGAGGCGCTGGCATGACATGAAAACCTAAACCAGGCCCACAGCTGCTGCCAACAGGAAGCCAGCCACAGCGACAGGAGGTGGGAGTCCTGCGCCACAGGAGGAGCTGGAGGAAATGGAGGCCAGGCATCAGTGTGGAGACGGTGCAAGGAGGTGGGAGTACGGACACAGTTCGAGAGGACCTGACACAACAACAATAGGGTGCGTAACGAACAGGCCCTGGGGGGACAGGGGGAGATGTGCACAATGGCAAACATGAACAACGACGTGTAGCACACTGCACACCCACAATAACCCAGGGTCATGTCCCCATCCCCGTGGCACACTGCAGCACACACACATGGCAATCACAGCACATCCCATGACAATGTGGCACAAAGTGCAACACCGACACTGCAGAACAGGGGACACAACTGGGTCCGCCCATGCGCAGAAACAGGCCAATCACATTTGACAGAGCAGGGAACTGTGAGATGCATATGTACGGGTACAACCTCACAACAGTCATGTAGTCCAAATGCCCACTGTCCCCCCTCAAATTGCCAGCACCGCCCAAACAGTCACAATGTACATTGTCACACAGTATGCATGTCTACAAGAACAATGCGCCAACATAAATGTCAACACAATGTCAACATGCATCTCCCCTTCACATTGCAGAGGGACAAACAACACCTCCAGCAGGTCAGACCAGACAATTCATCAGTGATGCCGGAGACGACCACCACAGCTTCGACACCGACGCCCTACAACAGCCCATGGACCTCCCATGCAACCCACCACCAGGTCCAGGGCAGACAAGCTACTCAGAGGAGAACCCAGCCCCTGCAACAGACCACACAGCATGAAGCACCCGCAAGCATGGCTGGCTCACAACACTTCACCGACCCACACATGGCACCCCAATGCCAGGTGTCAGGATGCCAAAAGGAGGTGGCCGAACAGGTGCATGGGTGGTCTGAAGCCATGGAAGGCGAACTAGACCACATAAGTGGGTGTCAATTACCCTTCAGGGACCACCTACACCCCACAAAGGAGACCCACACTGCCATAGAGACATATGCAGATGCACATTCCCTGTACAGAACCACACCCAGGGGCAGGCACATATCAGTCACACACCCACGTTGGCTCTGCGTATGACGGCCCAGTCCACTCCCCTTACGAATTGAGTGGGTGACGACAAAGCCACATGTCCAAGCTCCAACCCGCTGCCTCCGGTGACATGTCTGCGTCTGCTGTACACAGCACACTGGAATGTCGTAGGGCCAAGGGCCCTCATGCATACAACAAGACCACAGGGACACATGCAGATATCATGTTGAACTGGCTACAGGCACATGCGCCCGGCCCCTTCATTGGCAGGGCCACATGTACAGTGACGCCTGTGCTGGATGTGTGTGAGGTGAGCATGAGCCAGCCCGCACGGAGTGCTTGGTGCTGGCAACAACTTGAACAGTGGAAACCAGTGCAATGGAAACAGGAAACACCAGCATAACAAAGTCAACTGCTGAGCAACATGGAGGGAGCCGGAGCAAGTACAGAGGTCACCCAACATACAAACAGAAGTGTCCGTGAGTTGCAGTGCACTGAGGTTGGGGCACTAGAGCTGAGCGCACTCATGTGATGAAAATGACTAGGATTGTGTCCATTCGGGATATTCCTGATGCAGCTGCAGTGGGGTGTGTTAGACCTGCATCAACTTCCTCATCAACGTCCCAGGTCTCCCACACTGCCGGAGGTGAAATTGCTGCGCAACCACAGCACAAAACTCAATCAGTAATGGTCCATGGGTTGCGGTGCACTGAGTCAGTGGCACCTGGAGTGCTGGGCAGGGGATCAGGCAGATGATGGCATCCACGACAGGTCTGAGCAACTCCGTTAGTCTGCCAGTACCACTGTTTCGACTCTGGCATATGGTCATTGGAGTTGGCCCTGGCGATGGTGGCGTGTGCCTCCTGCGGTGATAAACGTGGTTATGCAAACCAACTTCTCCAAATCTTCCACTTGAGGTTGCATCTCCAAGAGAGTCTCTCTTGGACGATACCAAGCCCTTTTCCTGGCACGATTCAATAGGCCCTTGGGATACCCTCGGTCTCTTAGTTTTGTAATGAGGACATCCGTCTCTCTGTAGAAATCACTTCTTTTTTAACAGTTCCGGCGCAATCTTAAAAACTGGCCATATGGCAGATTGTCTCTTAGGCTTCTCGGGTGGTGTGAATCATACTTTAGTGTGGTGTTCCGCTCTGTTGGTTTCCTATAGAGTGTTGTAAAGATTCTCCCTTCCTCAATTTTCAGTGTAATATCCAAAAAGCTTATGGCCTCATTGTTATAGGTCATGGTAAATTGTATATCAGGTGACCGTTCATTCAGCCATGTTTTAAATTCAATTAGACTCTGTTCCGTACCTGTCCATACCATCAGCACATCATCGATGTACCGCTTCCAGACTGAAATATTGTCCAAATATGGATTAGTGAGATCATACAAGTGGGTGTCCTCGTAGTAGGCCATGTAGAGGTTCGCTAAACTGGGGGCAAACCCATGAGATCAAGAAAGTATTGCTAAAATACTGGAACTTGATAGGTACTGAAATTGACATCCAAGAAAAACCTTTATTTGCTTTCAAGAGAGCCAGGAACATAAAGGACTATGTTGTAAGCTCCTTTTTAGAAACTAAGAAAACTCCAGACATCAGACAACAACTAAATTTACCCCCATTAATTGGTCATTTTAAATGCAGCAACTGCAAAGCATGTAATTTTGCAATGACTGGTTCCTCCTTTGAACATATGAGAAAAACATACCATCTGACCCAGCATACCAATTGCAACAGTAACAATGTAATTTATGCCATACGATGTCCTTGTGGGAAAGTCTATGTTGGCCAGACCAATCAAAAGGCCAAAACAAGGATTCTTCAACATTGCAGCAGAATCCGTTGCAATGTCCAGGGGGCTCCCCTGGTGGAGCATTTTTCCACAAGTAACCCCACAGCAGAAGACCTACAATGGTGGGTACTTGAGAAAATTACTGTACACCCAAGAGGGAGCAGCATACACTCATCATTGAACTTAAATGAATGCAGGTGGATCCATACTCTTGACTCAGTCAACACAGGGTTAAATGAACAGGAGGAGACATATAGACAAATGGCTAGATTGTAGAACTTCTAAACAAACTAGTCTCCTGATTACATCATTAGCTTTTAGGGTCACATGTTATATTCTGTATAAGTCTCCTAATATGAAACGTACTGATTTGAATTTGGTTTTCAAGATTATATCACGCTACTTCCTTGATAGCTTATAGCGTACTTCCCAATCCTTTTTGCAAACTGTGTGTTTTTTATGTATAGATGCGCATTTGATAATGTGGTTATTGGAAGGTCACAATGTTTAAATGTTTGCTCACTACGTAGCCCAACGGAGCCGTTATATCATATCGCACTTGCTAAAATTGACATGGCTCTTTGTGCTGCTGCGTGTAAGGCGAAACTTGCTCCCAAATAGCTTTATCTTTATTGCAACCAGTGGTTATTAGAACGCATTAAGTATTCTGGTAGACGTTTTCTAAATATCATATTGTTCATACGTTTACTCACTGCATTCGCACTGTTGTATGAGAAATAGCTCTTTTTACTGCCTTATTGTGTTACTATATCTAAAGTGAAACTTGCTCCCAAATAGCCTTCATGTATACATTTGCATTTGACAATATAAATGTATTGCGCTATTTTTAATTGTTACGTGGTTTATAATGTCTGTATTTCAACCGGCTACATTCACTTCTAGCCATCACGTTGAAGAGCGCTTGCCGAGACTGGCTTGACAGTTCCATGGAGCTGCTGCACCGTGGCTCCCGCGTCACTTTCTCCAGCTGAGATTGACGTAATCGTTTTTTGACAGCTCAATTGAGCTGCTGCACTCAAGCGTGCACGTCGCGCTCGTGTTAGAAGCGTGTTTAAAAGCAGCTTCTTCTCTCTGGATCTTAGTAATTGATCCGAGTTGCTGCCGGACGGACGTGCCCCCCTCTCTTTTTTTCACTAAGGTGAGACACGAGTGATCAAGACCATTTTTTTTGATAACCAGAGATAGCAAGTCATAGCGCAACCAAGGGACAAGACATTTAGTCGTCTCCTTTTATCTTTACAGCAGCCTAAATCAATAGGCATTGTAACGAGACCCCAACCGGATGGTGAAGGTCCCAAAAATATAAATGAGGTATGCAATACTTCCTGTTATTTTCCTTTTTGTAGTATGTCTAATGCGGACGCACAAGCTACTTTTTTCTAAAAAATTGCCCATTATCTTTCTTAGGCTCCAACCGGCTGGTGGAGACCGTTTGTGTCAGTCCTGACGCATTGCCAAGAGTCATTGATCGCTACAACTTAATTACTGTATTTTGGTAAGAGAGTTCACCAGTTGTTGTTTGTCAGTCAATTCTTACAATCCATTTCAGTATTTTAACAGAGGTCTTTGTTATTTGCAGATTTCATCTATTGAAACTTCTGCCTAATTGGTAAACAGTTAAAATTAATATCTGTTTAAAAACACACACTCTAAGACTCCTTTTCTAAATTAATTTTATAGGCTGTCCACACATCCCTCCATAGTCCTGAAGAAGACCCGCCCTGACGCATCTCACATTTGCGCTACTCTCAGGGTCGAAACGTCGACATACCATATATGTCCGCACAGCCCTCATGATCACGATTTAATTTAATATTGGATCTTGTAGCACATGTGCAAAAAGAAACAAGACATAAATCTTCTCCAAAATATTTTTTTCGCTCCCGCATTTTTATTTCACATGTATTTGTCCTGTATATAGTGTACTGTTCATATCACTTAATCACTACATGTCACTTTATTCACCATGGTCACTTATTGTTTTCTGATGCAATTGAATTTGTAATTGCACTTTACTAATGAGCATTGCCAAAATTCTCAGTTCCATAATTTCTTCTGCTAATGTGTGCTAATGTGTGACAAGAATTATCACTTGCAATGTTAATGGACAAACATTTGAACAAGTATTACAGCTACATTTGTTTTGCAGATGCATATCAAGTGGTTTCAATTGCAATATATTTGAACAAACATGTCAATAAAGTGCTACAGCGACCAAACATGAACATAATACTTTTCTTAACAAACATGCTGTGAATCTGCCTCAAATTTACTTGGCTAAGCGTTGAGGTGTTCTGATCACAGTAGCTCAGGTGAGACTACTGATGCAATAAAAGTACCCAAGGTTCTTAGCAGCTTTCTGTACCTGAACAGTAAATCCACCAACTTTGAAATGCATGTATTGACTCTCCAATTTATACAACGCTGCTGATCTGGAAATAATCTTGCTGTCAATAATCAATAAGGTTGAATTGATATAACTGAATGTTCCATGTGAGAAATTAAAGTTATGTTCTCTAACACTTCACATATATAACAGAGTGAATAATAATGTTACAGATCACTTTATGCCCAATTCTGTGCATATCACCATTCATAATAAGCTGTGTATTCCTGAGAACTCCTAAAATGGATGACTGTACATCCGCTGTACAATAGTCTACTTGAAACCTCTGGAATCCTGATGTCTAATGTTTGCGGTCTTGCTAGGGAGTAATGTTAACAGCCGTGCTATGTAATAAACTACCTTGTAAGTAGTGGAACTAAAATGTAACTATAGAAAACCAAAAAAAAGAAAATAATAAAAATGAAAGCCTACAGGAAACAAGCCAATTCAAGCTTGTCGTTAAGACCCTTGGGCATTAAAGTGTCCAGAAAACGAATCCAAAAACGTTCTTGCTGGATAAGAAACTTGGACGTGTCCCTGTCATTTCTGATCTTTACAACTTCCAGCACCGTAAACCTGAGTTCGGCAATGGTGTGGTGATTATCGGCCCAGTGACTAGCTAAGGCTGAACTTGTGGTCCTAGTTCTGATCCTGCTCTTGTGCTCCGTGATCCGAGTTCGCAACGATCTCTCCGTCTTGCCCACATAATACAGGCCGCATGGACACTTGATAGTGTAGATCACGTTTTGCTCATTGAAATTAGCTGTGAAATGTAAATTCACAGGTTTCTCTGTCCAGGGATGAGAAATGAAAGAACCGTTTAATACGTTGTTGCAATGTGAGCAATTATAGCACTTTTGCATCCTTCTGTGTTCCATCTTCTTGTCTGAAACACTTTCCATTAGAATCTCTCTGAGATTGCGTGATCTTTTCTAAGCAAAAATCGGGGGGTACGGAATAGATTGTAAAAATCAGGCTCGGATTGCAATACCTCCCATCGATTCAGGATCACCTGTTCGATTGCTGATGACTGTATAGAGAATGTGGATACGAAAACCTCTCTGTTATCCGTCGTCTTTTCCTTCTTCCTCAAAAGGTCTGTTCTAGGTATCTCCTGTGCCCTTTTTGCTGCACCCTCAACCACCTCAATGGGATATCCGCGCTCAAGAAAACCTTGTTTGTATCCTTTGAGAGCTTTAGTTTACTGAGTGTTGTCTGACATGATCCTCTTCACTCTAAGAAACTGGGAGAATGGGAGGTGTTTCTTCAAAGATGTAGGATGGAAACTACTGTATAGTAGTGTGTTGCTACGATATGTAGGTTTTCTGAAAACCAAAGTAGTAATTGTGGTACCAACCAACTCTATCATCACATCCAAGTAGGAGATGCTCCGACGATCAATGGTGTAAGTGAATTGGATCCTCGAATTCCTTTCATTCAACTGTGTTAATTTGGCCACTAGATCTTGTTGTGTACCTCGCCAAATGATTAATATATCATCGATGTACCTACGATATAGAATCAAATGCTCCATCCAGACCCACAGTTCTGGTGGGTCTGGAACAGGAGATACGTGAACTGCAAGATTCCCTTAAACAGCACATGGAATCCGAAAATTGGTCCACAACACTAGAAGGGATCAATGCTAAATTAGATGTTTACGCTAAGGAGATACACAAGCGCAAGTTCCGCAAGTTCAGGAGAGACACAATCGATTATAAGCTGGACGAAGTGTACTCCTGGGCGGAGGTGTATGCCCAGAAACGAAATTTTCACAAACCAGGAACCACCTCTTCGGAAGAGAGCTTAGCATCAATCAGCGATACTCGTATGACAAGAGCACCAGTCCCTTCTACATCAGGGGCTTCACAGGGAGAACCAGCATTAGAAACAGCTACAGTTCCCAAGGTATCTTTTTTAGAAATCAGTCCAGCCGCCAACAACCTGCCCACGGCACAAGTTCAAATAGACGGAGCAAAACCTGCCGAGGCGGGAGAATCAACAAAACCCGCCAGTGCAGGTCGCAGACAGAAAAAACATTAGTGGTTAATATATCCTCCACTCAGTTGTCAGTAGCACAGACGGAACTGTTGAATAAGGGCATCAGGTTTGTACCTACATTCCACACCAAACCTTTTGACACAGAAGTAGACCTTTACAAGTTCATGAGGAAATTAAGACTATGTTATTTTTTTGCCAATTTAGAGAACACCCAACCAACAGACACTGGCTCTGAATACCAAGAGTTCAAATCTAAAAGTACTTTTGTATCCCCGATATCACACAAAGTGATCGAATCGTTTGAAATTCTAGTGAAAAATGATCTAGCGCAAATACCAGTTGCTTCGACGAAACGGCAGTATTTGACAAAAATGGACAAAGAGGCACTCAAGTCCTTAAAGAAGAATGACTCTTTAGTGTTTTTTCCAGCTGACAAAGGTGGGGCACTGGTGGTGATGGACCGCATCTTTTACGAGAGGAAAGTTGAAACAATGTTGGTAGATGAATCGACCTACCTGCCTTTGACACAAGATCCAACAACGGAGTTTCAAGACACTCTCAATAAGATCCTATTACACGCTAAAGACATGGGATGGATCTCAGACAAGACATCAGACTTCAGATATTCTAGATTTCCTCGCAGACCTCTCATCTATATGTTGCCGAAAATTCATAAAGATTCGAGAAATCCTCCTCTCCGCCCCATTGTTTCAGGTTGCGGATCCATTCATGAGCCATTAGGACAGTATCTGGACTCTTTCCTACAGCCCATTGTACAGTCAGGAACAACATACGTACAAGACATGACTCACCTTCTAAAACTCTTGGATGAGATGGTGATACCAGATGAGGCAGAGATTTGGTTATGTACAGTGGACGTAGTTGCACTTTACACATCTATTCCCCACATAGGGGGAATTGAAGCTGTTGAATGGGCACTCCTCCAAAAGGAAGAAGTACAGGCTAATACAGTTTTTTTACTTGAATTGCTTCAATACTGCTTGTTTCACAGTCATTTTAAGTGGAAGCAAATATTCTTTTTACAAACCAATGGGACTTCCATGGGTTTTTCGGGGCCCCCCAGCTACGCTAACATCTTCATGATGAAATTTGAGTTTGATTACGTCTTGAATGACATTACCTGGATGGAGCATTTGATTCTATATCGTAGGTACATTGATGATATATTAATCATTTGGCGAGGTACACAACAAGATCTAGTGGCCAAATTAACACAGTTGAATTAAAGGAATTCGAGGATCCAATTCACTTACACCATTGATCGTCGGAGCATCTCCTACTTGGATGTGATGATAGAGTTGGTTGGTACCACAATTACTACTTTGGTTTTCAGAAAACCTACAGATCATAACAACACACTACTATACAGTAGTTTCCATCCTACATCTTTGAAGAAACAACTCCCATTCTCCCAGTTTCTTAGAGTGAAGAGGATCACGTCAGACAACACTCAGTATACTAAAGCTCTCGAAGGATACAAACAAGGTTTTCTTGAGTGAGGATATCCCATTGAGGTGGTTGAGAGTGCAGCAAAAAGGGCACAGGAGATACCTAGAACAGATCTTTTCAGGAAGAAGGAAAAGACGACGGATAAAAGAGAGGTTTTCGTATCCACATTCTCTACACAGTCAACAGCAATCAAACAGGTGATCCTGAATCGATGGGAGCTATTGCAATCTGAGCCTGATTTTTACAATCTACTCCGTGACCCCCCGATTTTTGCTTACAAAAGATCACGCAATCTCAGAGAGATTCTAATGGAAAGTGTTTCAGACAAGAAGATGGAACACAGAGGGATGCAAAAGTGCTATAATTGCTCACATTGCAACAACGTATTAACCGGTTCTTCCATTTCTCAACTCTGGACAGGGAATCCTGTGAATTTACATTTCACAGCTAATTGCAATGAGCAAAATGTGATCTACACTATCAAGTGTCCATGCGGCCTGTATTATGTGGGCAAGACGAAGAGATCATTGCGAACTCGGATCACGGAGCACAAGAGCAGGATCAGAACTAGGACCACAAGTTCAGCCTTAGCTAGTCACTGGGCCGATAATCACCACACCATCGCCCAACTCAGGTTTACGGTGCTGGAAGTAGTAAAGATCAGAAATGACAGGGACACGTCCAAGTTTCTTATCAGCGAGAAAGCTTTTGGATTCGTTTTCTGGACACTCTAATGCCCAAGGGTCTTAACTACAAGCTTGAATTGGCTTGTTTCCTGTAGGCTTTCATTTGTATTATTTTCTTTTTTTTTTGGTTTTCTATAGTTACATTTTAGTTCCACTACTTACACAGTAGTTCATTACATAACACAGCTGTTAACATTACTCCCTAGCAAGACCGCAGACCTTAGACATCAGGATTCCAGAGGTTTCAAGTAGACTATTGTACAGCGGATATACAGTCATCCATTTTAGGAGTTCTCAGGAATACACAGCTTATTATGAATGGTGATATGCACAGAATTGGGCATAATGTGATCTGTAACATTATTATTCACTCTGTTATATATGTGAAGTGTTAGAGAACATAATTTTAATTTCTCACATGGATCATTCAGTTATATCAATTCAACCTTATTGATTATTGACAGCAAGATTATTTCCAGATCAGCAGAGTTGTATAAATTGGAGTGTCAATACATGCATTTCAAAGTTGGTGGATTTACTGTTAAGGTACAGAAAGCTGCTAAGAACCTTGGGTACTTTTATTGCATCAGTAGTCTCACCTGAGCTACTGTGATCAGAACACCTCAACGCATAGCCAAGTAAATTTGAGGCAGATTCACAGCATGTTTATTAAGAAAAGTATTATGTTCATGTTTGGTGGCTGTAGCACTTTATTGAAATGTTTGTTCAAATATATTGCAATTGAAACCACTTGATATGCATCTGCAAAAACAAATGTAGCTGTAATACTTCTTCAAATGTTTGTCCATTAACATTGCAAGTGATAATACTTGTCACACATTAGCAGAAGAAATTATGGAATTGAGAATTTTGGTAATGCTCATTAGTAAAGTACAGCACATTATGGGTATCAGACGGCACTTTGGCAGACATATTGCTTTTACTTGAATCTGTTCAAGAACTTTCCTTCCCTTTGTCTATTTCTACCACTGGTGAAGGCGGGTTACGTACCGACGGGAAGCGTTTTGAGAAAGGAGGCGGGTTACTTATAAAAACACGGCGGGATCTCTACTACGGGGTATGCATAGTGATTACACGATGGCGGTTTGGGCTACACTCCGAAGTCATCGGAGAAGTAATTGGTTTTTAAGAGAGTGGGCAGTTTACGCATTTAGGTGCGGTAAGTTAGTGATGCCATATCTTTTAATTCACAGTTGACGGTGGTACAATTGCTGAAGAGAACTTGGTTTAGTACAATATTTTAAATCGAGGTGCAAGGCGACTTAGGGCGTAAGCGGTCGTTACGGCGTACTTGATATCAGATTATCGGTGAGTGGCATTTGCTTTGACATCAAGTGGCAGTTTAACCACAAAGTCAAGATTGCAGTTTAAGAGTTATTGTTGTAATTTCAGTGTACACCGGAAGTAGTTTTGACGATTAGGACATACCACCGGCATTTTTACGTGTGATATGACCTCCTCCTGTGGCATAAGAATTGTCTTCAACATCATTGTGCACCATTTGGAGATAATCGTCAGTCGTTCCACTAGAGGAAATCTAGCGTGGAGGTACTTATAGATATTTGTAGGACACCTTTATGTTGGTTGCATGCCGTGTTACAGTAATGCATGATGCACAATTACCTTTTTATGGACAATACCCAACGAATTAAAAAACTCGGGAATACAGCGCAGAATATTGTCTCACGCTGGGATAAGCATGTTCACTGAGAGGGTGTCACTCTCGCTTGGATAAGTAGAGCACAATGGTTCTATTAGGTTTTCCTTTCTTCATGTTTCATTCTGTTCTTTTTCTTTTTCCTTTTCACACTTCTCTCCTTTCCCTTTCATGTTGAGTCGTTTTTGATGATCTTTTTTCCTACAGCCTCATGTAAAACCTGGGCTTTTCTCATCTATTTGACATTTCCTATACACAATTACCTCACAGGATTGAGGGCTTTTGATTAACCACATGCATCAATGTGATTGTATCAGATACATATTTATTGGTATCATCATTTGTTTGTAGATTCCCCTGAGGAAGTGTGGTTTCAACACCCGAAATGCATCGGGATTTATGTGATCCACGCCTGACATGTATGATCAACATATAAAGGAACTTTGGTTTTGGGAAAAATCGATTTTGAATAAACCCAAATTCATGAAGTAATGAATTAACGGTGTCAAGGACTATTGTTTGGGACTCTTATTCACGAATCTGTTGCTTACATTGGAAATCAAACGATGTGTATAGTTCATAGCCTGCTCTAACTGAAGTTTAACAATTGTGAGACACTCCGTTGAGTGCAGGAAGTAGTGCACTTTCTGTCTAAGACTTCTGTCCTAGTTCTCCTTTTTACTTTTAGAAAGTGTGCATTTTCTTGTTTGACCATCCTGTGTACCTCTGCCTGTTTGTGTATTCAACATCTGATTTTGGAGTGACAGGAGCTGGGGATGTACATTTGCTCTAGACAGTCATAAGGGTAGGCTGAACAGCTGTCTCCATCTCCTGTAGTGAAGCTGGGCCAGGGACGACAGAACTGGTTTATACTGAGCTCAGAGACTCTTGAAACAAAGACTACAAAGAGAAAATGAGGTATAAGTATTGGACCTAAAATCCCAGACCTTTAGAACACTTCTGGAACTAAGAGGACCCTGTTAAGAATAAGAGCTTCCAGGAGGAGCACTGTTCCTTTGCTGTGTGTTGCATTGTTGGGTTGGCCTACAGTTGCTGCTTCTGTCTGTGGGTAG